>LPNX010416290.1:225646-262506 GCA_001517045.1 Pseudotsuga menziesii | reverse complement strand
ATAGTCCCCTGTTTCCAGATCATATTGCAGTATAAAAAAAGACTAGAGTTTTTTTTACTTCGGCATATAAATCATGAGACAGCCTAAGCACAGTTCTCAAGGTTCCCACGAGCATGCCATTACATTGTAAGCAGTTATCTTACCCTGCATACTTATACTTATTCTGTGGCATTGGAATCCTATAGCATATTGTTTCATTTGATTACAGCAAGAAAGGAACAATCAGCAATATCTGGACTGCTTGCCAGTGCTCACAGGCACTCAATCCTGCATGCTGCCAATCAATTTTTTGACAATGGTGGTGATCAGCACTTATTTTCAAGCAAATTCATTTTAAAGGGAGAAAAATTGCTGAAGATTTCATTCACGGGCTGAGTAGCAAATAACATAGGCCGGAGATCACATAGTGAATATTTGATGGGCCATGGCTAAATTTTATCATGAGAATGGAGCGTCTTGACCTGGTTTCCCTTGGTTGTTGGATCGATCCACCTTGGCCTCAATTATTTATCCATGATAAAGCTTGCACGTAAACCTGCAAATAAATAATGAAGAATGCGGCAACGAGACCAGTTGGGCCTGTCTGCTATAACATTTTTTGGACATATATTTGATGCACCTTCAAAGACTCTCTTTGAGGTATTGTGTGAAGGAGAAATAGCACTTATTAAAAATGCAACTGAAAATGCCATTCATAATTTCATACACCTGAAGCATTTCGATTTCTTGTGCCCCATCTTCATACCGGGGTTCACCCTGTTCGTGTACAGGCCTCGATTTGCTGGTTGCTTAAGCTGGCGACGGCTGCAACTATTTTTTTTTTTTTAATTTCACCCACCGTCGATATAGCGACGGAAAGGTGTTGCTATAGCGACGGGAGTCCGTGGATATAGCAATGGGAGTCCGTGGATATAGCGACGGGACGTCCGTGGATATAGCGACAGGAGTCCGTGGATATAGCGACGGGACGTCCGTGGATATAGCGACAGGAGTCCGTGGATATAGAGACGGTAGTCCGTGGATATAGAGACGGAAGTGCGTGGCTATAGCGACGGCTTAGATCTCCATTTTTTAAAAACATTTATACAAACCATGGCTATAGTGACGAAAAGGGTCGTCGCTCTTGTGACGCAAATTAGGGGTCGTCGCTACTGCGACGAAATAGTTTCCACGGAACAAAAAACACTTACACGTGGCAATATCCACGCTTTTCCGTGGATATTGCCACGTTTTTTCCGTGGCAAAATTGATCACATGTACTAGTGTTTATTGTTGGACCATGCGATATATAGTGAGTTGTGATGGTATGAAAATCCTGTGAGGATTCAGACCTTCAAGCCACTCCTGTCACAACTTTTGTTTGTTGCTTCAGTTTGAGTAGTGCTTGTTTTGCTTGATTAGCTAGAGGTTTATTTTTTAGATCAGTTTGACCTATCAAGATGGATGATTTCCCTAAGTGATAGTGATGTCGTATACAAGGATTATCACTTGAGTATCCTTTGAATCCTACGAATCAGTGTCCTATGGAATGAGAGATGAATATTAATTCTGAAACAAGAAGCGCATATATTTCTGAATTAGAAGGGGTTCCAGTTACAAATGAGGGAGGTGATTTCTCTCCTCCTACTAATGTTCCTATTACTGATTATTCAGTACCCCCTATAATGGAACAACCTTCATCTCAAGATCCATCTTTTGTCATACAAACCCCTACAGGGGCTATGTTCAACCAGTTTCACCCCGATGATCCAATTGCCACCATATGTTGAAAAGATAAACTAAATAAGAGGTGGGGGGTGAATCAGTTAGTTACCAGAGCTTACATTTTCTATTTCTTTATAAAATCAAACCAATTAATCAATCCATAAATACTGAGACGCTGCATTTTTCACGAGAAACCCCATAAAGGGAAAAACCTCTTTGTTTAGATGTAGGGAAAGCATCAACTTTTTAATACATTAGTTTTATTTGATTCAATAACTCAAATGAGATAGCTACCTATGTTTCTTCAACATCTACTAAAAAGAAGCTTTCTCTCCTTCTTTGTACAAGCATCCACTTATATTGAAGGCTTATAGTCTTCTCTAGCTCCTCCCTTCCTCCCTGTAGCACAAGCACTAATATGTTTCCCAAATTTTTCAATATAAAACCTTTTACCTTTTTCAAACCCAACCTGTATCAAATATAAACTTTGTCAAATGCAATTCTGTCACAATTTCTCCGTCAAAACTATTTCTGTCAAAATCATCCTGTCAATACCATCTCTATCAAAACATCTTTGTAAAAAACAACTTATCTCTGTCAAAAACATCTTTGTTACAAACCAACTTATCTTTGTTAAAAAACTCTGTCCAAAATCCAACTTATCTCTATCAAAACTTCTTTGTCATTATGTCTCAAAATATCTTCATTTATGCAGCAAGTGTTATAAAAAAAACAGACCTTTAATTCCAGAGATATAATTTATTTCTCAATTTATTTGCATTTAATACCTAGTTACTATCAGGATCAATGCAGAACATCTTTTTAATTTCAATGTTCAAGATGACTTCTCTATTTTTTTCAATCTACAAAAACGTCAATTTACTTTTCAAATCTCTGCAAATCACTTAATTCATTTATGTAGACTACTTTCTTGTTTTATTTACCAATCCATGATTATATAAGCACATACAGGCATTGTATATAATTCAATGAACTACACGATACTTCATATTTCTCAAACAACACTTCACTCATTGGTCAAGTGTGAAATTCAACACATGCCATATTTACCTGACACAACCAACTCATTGATGTTCTCTGAGAAATTTTCTGCATTTTCATTGTCGAAACACCTTTTCCTTCATTGTTGTTCTCTTCAATACTGAGACATTCTCTGCATTGTGTGTACACCAGTTACAATTCTCTTTCATTCATGACAGAGTATTCCCATATTTTTTTTCTTCTTCCTGTGCATACACATACACCTTCTTTATCTTACAGCGCATACCATCAAACAGTTAGCTACGATTATAACCGTGTCAACCAATTATCAACAAACATTTGTTTTGGATAAAAAGTAAATAAAATTAACAGTTTGTTAACGTTAATCATCTCTGGGTTATCTCAAACAATATGAGATGAGGCATTGAAATGGAAAGCAGCTCAAATTTCTTACTTCTTGAGGAGCATAAAAAAATCCCAAACTATAGGGACACAATATGGCGTATAATACTTAACAATCATTGGTTAATTCAATCATTCAATCATAGTGTAATCATGGGTGAATTCTATCATTACAATTGGGTTGGTTGTTCATTGCATCGGTTCTCGGATTCATCATGCAAAGCAATATATTAATTTGTCACAATGGTCTAGGAACTCAAAACACGGTCTCACAAAGAATACAGACAAATAAGCATAAAATTGGCAAAATGGTGCTGTAATGGAAGTAGCAGCTCTGTATAATCAAATGAAAGAATGATGATATGATAAAATGATCATGCAAGATGCATGAATGCAAAGACAATTCGAATTCCCAAGGAGGTCATTCGAATTGAATGAATGGGTGTAGCTTAACTAATTGTAAGCCACAGTAAACACACTAGTTAACCAACCGATCAAGTGCTGATTGACTCAACTGAGTCCTAACTGAAGCTGGAGTGCAATAAATGACTGATTCTAACTGAATGTAGCTCAGACACATGTCACTGCATGCCAACCAGCAAGTGGTAGTGCATCAATAACCCCAATGAACCCCGATGAAGTTAACTGAAGTCAAACTAGCTATCGGAGGTAGTTGGAGGCACCCCTATTGACTCCAGTTCATTAAATATTAATTAAATAATCAATATAATGAAAGGAGGTACCTTCACCACTCAAATTTAACTGATTGTAACCATCAGTTATCAATTAAGTGCATGTATGACACTCAAATCACCCTTGGAGTGCTCCAGTTAGCCTCCCGAATGAAGGAGAAGGCTTAGTTGGCCTCCTTGACTGAAGGTAGGCATGGGTGTGCTCATGCCGATGTCATACAGTGCTCCTTTGATTTCAATTAACTCAATAAAACTTAGGATAGTGGTTTAACTAGGCCAAATTGACCAAAATAAGTGTGTATGGTGGTAATGTCTCCAACACCCCCCCCCCCCCTTAATCTATACTCAGGAGAAGTAGAAAACATAAATTGCATAAGAATTCTAGGGCCCCAGCAACAAAGGCCATAGGTCACCCTATACAATACTAAAACTCAAACAATACTCAAAACCAACTAAGTTAGGAAAAGAGGGAAAACCTAGTGGGAAAACCCCCCCTCAAGCTGAACACTGGGAGTAGTTGGATCACCCTGATGAACTCACCCCCAACAGTGAACAGAGGTAAGTGAACTTCTTTTCTAAAAATCTCTAGGTGAAGATGTCTGCAATCTGCTCATCAGTCGAGCAGTATTGCAGAATGATGGTCATGTCATGCACTAACTCTCTGATGTAGTGCACGTGTATCTCCACATGCTTGGTCCTCTGTCTAGTAACTAGATCTGTGGATATCTTAATAGCACTTTTATTTTCACAAAATAGGATAGTGGACAAAGCACTACCAAGATCAAACTCTGAAAGAATGCCTTGCAACCAAACAGCTTGGATGCAAGCAATCACCACTCCTCAATACTCGGCCTCTGCTAAAGACAATGCTATGGCAGCCTGCTTTTTGCTAGACCAGCAAATGGGGCCACCACCAAACATGAATACATATCTAGAAGTAGACTTCTAATCAATAGAATCACCTACCCAATTGGAATCTGTGTACCCAACCAGCGTTAGCTCGGAGTCTGCAGCATAGTGAATGTCGTAGGTCCTGGTTCCCTGAATATATTGGAGGATCCTCTTCGCTACCTTCCAATGAATATCATGGGGCTGCTACATGTATATTGATACATCATTCATGGAATAACATATATCAGGCCGAGAATGAGTCAAGTACAACAAGCTACCAATCAACTGTCGATAAATAGTGCAGTCCATGGGAGGTGTGCTTTTTCCTTCTTCAAGGCTGATCCCTGAAAGGAAAGGGAATGGATCATCCTGACATTCAGCCATGTTAAACTTTACTAACAGGTATGATATGTATTTTTACTAAGTTACCATTAACCCATCATAATTTTTCTCAATTTTGAGCCCCAAAAATTGTTTTAAGAGCCCCAAATCGCTCATTTCAAATGCATTGTGGAGAGTAGTTTTGATGGCTGAAATAGAAGCAACTGTGCTACCTGTGATCAGTAATTCATCAACATATAAAACAATAATAATAAAATTACCATCAGACTGCTGAATATACACATTTGGAACTGATTTACACCTTTGGAATTTTTGCGAGAGAAGGAAGGCATCCATTTTGGAATACCACTCTCTTGGGGCCTGTTTTAACCCGTATAGTGACTTCTTTAGCTTGCAAACCAAATATGGATCAGAAATGTAGCCATTGGGATGCTTCATCTATATCTCCTCATGAATATCTCCATGTATAAAGGCTGACTTAACATCCATATGATGCACTTCCCAGTGCTTAGATGCAGAAATTGCCAAAACTAGGCGGATGGAGTCCATTTTTGCAACCGGTGCAAAAGTCTCATGGTAGTCCACACCTTGGACCTGGGAGAAACATTTTTCTACCAGACTTGCCTTATATTTTCAGGTTCTTCTATCAGCAACAACCTTATTCTGAAATATCCACTTGCATTGAACCAATTTCCTCCCTGGAGGAAGAGAAACTAGCTCCCAAGTGGTGTTTTTCTGAAGAGAATCCATCTCTTCATCCATGGCAACTTGCCATTTCGGATCCTTTTGAACATGGTAGTAAGACTTAGGGTCTGAACTTATAATCAAATAACAAGATTCATACATCAAATAATCAGGACAAGAGAGCATAATACCTACTCTTTGGAAATCAGACCAGATTCTCCTGGGATCATCCGGATTTCCAATGTTATCTCCTGTGGAGGAGAGTGTCTGTCAGGCCCAAGTTGGGAGATGATTTTGTACTTCAGGTTCTGATTCATCATCTGATGTTTTTTGTACACTGATATCAAAAATCAGAGGATCCAAATCAGGGTCATCAACCCCTATTGATGTATTAGTAACTTCGGAATGTATTCATGTATGTATATTATGTATTGTAACCCGATGTTTATTCCAAGATGTATCTATAATGTAATTGAGTCATGTTGTCATGCCTCGATGTTGCGATCGGGAGGATCAATAATGTAAACAAGTCATGTCAAGTCATTGTGGGTAACCCTTCGATTGTCTAAGGGTTAAAGTCCCCGCAGTTCCAGGGCACTAGGGTTATTAGACTCTCCTAGTAGAGGTCAGCCCTGGTAGGGTTTTAGTCATGTCGGGGTTAGTATAAATAGAGAGCTGGAATCTCTATTTAACACATAACTCATACACACTCAAGTGTAGCATATAGTTGAGGAAGGAGAAGACATTGGGGCTAGACAAGAAGAAGGTTACTGCTATCAGGAGATCACTTACTGTTTTGGTGATGATTCTATCTCTCAGGAAGTTGCGGGGTTTTCTCCATTTATGGTTTCCCTGAGGAAAAACACTGTGTTCATTGTCTCTTGTGTTTGATTAATGTACTTGTTATTCTCTCAGGTAAAGATCCTAAATAATGCTATCTTAATGTTGAAAACCTAACATCATTAGAGGAAATTTCAACTCAAAATGGGCCTTTTAACTTTTATTCAAATTCCATGTCATCATGTGTTAGCCAATGAAATTGCTTTAAATTTGAAATACCATATAGGTCTTAAACACTTTTTTAATATAAATTTGGGGATAGGTATCATAAAAAAAACTACTTTTTTTATTTGTATTTTTGACATATCTCCCTGTGTTTTTACTCAAATTTCGATCAGGAGGGCTCGTTGGATGCGGAATTAAATTCTGCATCCAACGAGTACCCACTCGGCATACTTTTGATGGACCCCGCTACCCCAAAAACAAGAAATACCTGAAAAAATGGAATGATGATGTCATCATTCCATTTTTTCAAGTATTTCTTGTTTTTGGGGTAGCGGGGTCCGTCAAAAGTATGTCGAGTGGGTACATGTTGGATGTGGAATTAAATTCCGCATCCAACGAGCCCTCCCGATCGAAATTTGAGTAAAACCACAGGGAGATATGTCAAAAATACAAACAAAAAAGTAGTTTTTTTCTTTTCTTCCTCCAAAATTAATAAATATTATTTTATTATTTTAACTATTATTTTATTAGTTCATTTTAGGAGGCCCATTTTGAGTTGAAATTTCCTCTAATGGGTATCATCGCTAACTTGAGAGGAAGACACTATGCAGCTAAGGGAACTAGGGCTTCCTAGTTTGTGGATCTTCCTTCACATATTTTCAACAAAAGTAAGGTGGAATAACTCTCCTCCTTAGGGCGCATCTTTTTGTCGAAGCAGAATCCAATTCTGAGGTTTTTCAGTTTTGGACCCGACACTACTGTTGAAAATTAGGGATTTTCATAGAAGAGGAATTTTTCAGTGAGCCCAAGCCTGGATTGATCTCCTCCCCAAAATCAAAGTTAGGGATAAATTTCAAGGCCTTTGGGTGGATAGATCTCTGGAAAATCGAAACCCTAATTTGCTCCTGATCCAGTACTATGGGATTTCAGCTTCAAATCCAAATATGAAATCTTGACCTGGTAAGATCTAAATCTCTTGTGTTTCCATTTGAGTTTCTCAGTTTAATATTTCTCATCATACCAAGCTTGATGAAAAGCTTGAGGGAGCTGATAACTTCCGAGCCTGGAAGTATAGGATCTCCCTGGTCCTGGAAGAAAATGAGTTGGACTCCTACATCCATGAGGAGGTTCCAGTTCCAGAGGGAGATGAGGAAAAGGCCTTACACAAGAAGAAGATGGTTATGGCCAAGAGGATCATTGCTGATTCTATCAAGGATCACCTTATCCCATAGGTGTCCTCTCTCAAGACACCTAAAGCTATGTTTGATGCCCTAACCAAATTGTTTGAAGGGAAGAACATAAACCGGAAGACGACCCTGAGGAATCAACTGAAGAATGTGAAGATTCAGAATGCAAATACCGTCCAGTATTACTTCACAAGGGTTTCTCAGATCAAGGAACAATTAGAAGCTATAGATGAAGAAGTGGAGAATGCAGAGATTGTGATGACAACTCTGAATGGCCTTCCTAGGTCATGGGATTCATTCATCCAAGGAATCTATGTCAGAAAGAAGTTAGTCAAATTCAGTAGACTATGGGAAGAATGTTCTCAAGAAGAATCATGGATAGCAGCTCGAGAAGAGATGATGGCAAGTGAAGATCACGCTCTCACAGTTCACTCCAAGAAAGGAAGAAGAAGAGCTCATCACCCCAAAGGTAAGAATCCTCATCATAGAGACAACAGTAGAAAGGACCTATCTAGATTAAGATGTTATACATGTGATGAAACAGGACACTTTGCAAAATATTGTCCTAAGAACAAGGTCCACTCTCATAAGAAGAATGGGAACAAAACAAGACATCATGCTCATGCTGCAAAGGATGATGAACCATCCAAGAAAAGAACCAGATATGAAAGTGAAGATTCTTCAAGCGAGGATGAATATGTTTTTATCTCCTCTCTCACAGGTAACATTACTCATGGAAGTGATGATTGGCTTATAGACAGTGGGGCTTCCAAACATATGACTGGATTCAAGGAATCTTTGTGAGACTGTTAGAACATGAATCACCTCACAAGGTGAAGCTAGGAGATGACTACCAATATCCAATAAAAGGTAGTGGGGAATCTTCCTATAAACTAGAATCTGGAAAGTCTCTAACAATGAAGGAAGTATTGTTTGTGCTAGGACTCAAGACGAACCTCCTCTCCATACCTTCACTAGATGCAAAAGGAATGAGGGTTGCATTCATAGATGGTCAAGTCATCATGTGGCCAAGAGAAAAGACTATCGATGATGTGGTGGTGATTGGAGAACAAGAAGGAGTATTGTACAAATTAAAGGGCCATCCAGAACAAGCATTGGTCCATGACACAGTAGAGCCAAGTGAACTTTGGCATAGAAGGCTTGCACATGTGCATTATAGAGCACTTCCAATTGCAAGCAAAGTTGTTGAAGGTCTTCCAGAATTCCAAGCAAAACATGATGGGGTTTACAAAGGATGTGCAAAAGGAAAGAATAGAAAGAAGACATTTCCTGAAAACAAAGCCAAAGGAATCCTAGAAATCATCCACTCTGATGTATGCGGTCCTATGTCATCAAACTCACTAAGCGGGTATGCATATTATGTTTCTTTTATTGATGATTTTTCTAGGAAGACATGGGTTTACTTCATGAAGAACAAAGACAAAGTATTCAACAAATTCAAGGAATTCAAAGCCTTGATAGAGAACCACACTGAAAAGAAGATCAATACTTTTTGATCAGACAATGGCAGAGAATTCACTTCGAATTAATTCAAAGAGCTATGCAAAGAATCAGGGATTAAGAGGGAGTTGTCCACTCCTTATAATCCACAATAGAATGGGATTGCGAAACAAAAGAATGGAACTATCATGGAAGCAGCAAGAGCTATGCTTCATGATCAAGATCTTCCTATGCATCTTTGGGCTGAAACTGCCAGAACAGTGGTGTATGTACAGAACCGTACTCCACATAGAGTACTCGAAAACAAGACTCTTGAAGAAGTCTTCTCCGGCAAGAAACCAGAAGTCAGCCATCTTAGAATATTCGGCTATCCTGTGTACATACACATTCCAAAATAGAAGAGAACAAAAGTAGATCCTTCAGGAAAGAAGGGTATATTTGTGGGATACTCTGAAAGCTCGAAGGCTTACAGAATATATTTCCCAAGATACAAGAAGATTGACATCAGCAGGGATGTGACATTTGATGAAGACATAGCTTACAACAAATCCAGAAAGAGACCTGCTGAAGAACCTGAAGAAGCAGAAGCACCCAGGATACATGATACAACCATGAATGAAGAAACTCAAGAAGAAGATTGAGATTTTGAAGAACCACAAAGACCTGTAGAAACCTCATAAGAGGAAACCTGCTTGGGTACGAGAAGTTATCCAAGGTGCAGAGAGATATGGGACTCTAGAAGAGAATCACGGAGAAAGAAAGAGGACCAGATCTTGCTCCGGGTATGTAGCTTTACTATGTGATTTCATTTATAAAGAACCTTCCAGTTATGAAGAAGCGGCAGAACGGAAAGAATGGAAGGATACTATGATCGAAGAATATCAATTGATCATGTAGAATGATGTTTGGGATGTTGTTCCAAGACTAGAAGGGAAGTCAGTTGTAACTTCCAAATGGATCTACAAGATCAAACATGCTGCAGATGGTAGCATCGAAAAATATAAGGCAAGATTTGTGGCTTGGGGTTTCTCTCAGAAGGAAGGAATAGATTATGAAGAAACCTTTGCTCCTCTAGCCAAATACACTTCCATCAAATTGGTACTTGCTCTGGCTGCAGTGATGAAATGGAAGTTACACCAGATGGATGTCAAGACTTATTTCTTGAATGGTGTAGTGGAAGAGGAAGTGTATGTAGAGCAGCCACTCGGTTTTGAGACTCGTGACAAGGAGTATCATGTGTGCAGATTAAAGAAAGCCCTGTACAGTTTGAAACAGACACCTAGGACCTGGTACGAAAGAATTGACAGCTTTCTATCCAGTTTGGGATTTACTAAGAGTAAAGCAGATTCCAACCTTTACTACAAGGTTGAATATGGCAACCCATTGATGCTTCTACTATATGTAGATGATCTATTTGTGACAGGTATGGATGGGTTGATTGTTGATACGAAGAGAAAGCTTGCTGCTGAGTTTGAAATGAAGAACTTGGGGATGATGCATTACTTTCTAGGTATGGAGGTGTGGCAGAGTACAGATGGAATCTTCCTTGGACAAGGGAAGTATGTAGTAGAGATCCTGAAGAGGTTTGGGATGATGGACTACAAGGCTATGGCCACACCTATGGCATTGAACCTGAAGCTCTTGAACAATGCTTCATCAGATCCGGTTGATGCTACGATGTATCGTCAGATGATTGGGTCTTTGATGTACCTAACGAACATGAGACTAGACATTTGCTTTGCTGTGAACACCTTGAGCCAGTTCCTAACAGATATAAGACATGTTCACTTGATTACTGCAAAGCATATTCTGAGGTACCTGAAGGGTAAGTTGATTATGGGCTCAAGTACGATGTGAATCAGAAGATTAACCTGGAGGGTTATGTTGATTGAGATTGGACAGGAAGTGCCATCGATAGGAAGAGCACTTCAGGGTGTTGTTTCAGTATGGGATCAGGTGTGATCTCTTGGTTTAGCAGGAAGCAATCCTGTGTGGCACTGAGTACAGCTGAAGCAGAGTATGTCACAGCTTGTTCAGCTAGTTGTGAGGTAGTATGGCTGAGGAAGCTACTATCTGATTTATTTGATCTCCAGTTGGATGCTACTTGTATACATTGTGACAACCAAAGTTGCGTGAAGTTGTCAGAGAATCTAGTGTTCCATGAAAAGTCGAAGCATATCGAGATCAAGTACCACTATATCATGGATATGGTGCAGAGGGGAGTAGTGAAGCTCCAGTATGTTGCAACGGAGGAATACATAGCTGATGTATTGACGAAGCCATTGGCTAGGATGAAGTTTGAGTACTTTAGGGAGAATCTTGGTGTTCTCCAGATCGAGGTTTCATCCAAAGGAAAGTGATGAGACCCATAGCCATTCTGACATGGTGAGAGGATTGGTTCCTTCCATGATCAAATGTAAGGGCTGAGTCATTCTATCATGGTGAGAGGATTGGTTCCTTCCATGTCAGATATGAGTGCTGGCCATTCTGTCGAGCAAGACAGATGTAAGGGAAACTCCAATTCTAGGAATGGAGGTACCTGGTCAGTTACCAGGACAACTCAGTCTAGGACTGAGAATCCATTCTGATGTGATAGAGGGATGTGCTCCCACTTGATCAGATGTAAGGGCTAAACCATTCTGTAATTTCTAAAGGATTAGGTTCCTTCCATGTCAGATGTGAGTGTTGGCCATTCTGACAAGCAGGTCGGATGTAAGGGCAACTGTCGTTCTCTAGGAGAATGGAGGCACCTAGTCAGTTACCAGGTAGCTCAGTCGAGGACTAGGGGCCATTCTGATGTGAATGTAGGATTAGTTCCTAGAAGATCAAATATGAGTGCTAGCCCTTCCATCATTGTGTGTAGGATGTGTTCCAGTCTGGATGGATGTAAGTGCAGAGCCCTTTCATCATTATGGTAGGATGTGGTTCCAACCTAGATGAATGTAAGTTCAGAGCTCTTCCATCATTGTGTGTAGGATGTGTTCCATCCTGGATGGAAGTGTGGAAATATTCCATCATTGTGTGCAGGATGTGTTCCAGCCTGGATGGAAGTATGAAAATATTCCATCATTGTGTGCAGGATGTGTTCTAGCCTGGATGGAAGTACGGAACTCTTCCATAATTGTATGCAGGATTTGTTCCAGCCTGGATGGAAGTACGAAACTCTTCCATCATTATGTGCAAGATGTTTTCCAGCCTAGACAAATATGAGTGCTGTGCCTTTCTAACAAGTAGGTCAGATATAAGTGTTGAAGAAGACCTACATGGAGGCTAGGCATACAACCAGCATGAAAAAGGGCTGGCTCTATAGAACTTCCTATGATGAGAAGAATCATGAGATAGCACCCATGATGATCCAGATCAAGTGATGATCCAGATCCAGTGATGATGCCCAGTGATGATATAGATCAAGTGATGATCCAGATCCAGTGATGATGATCCAGCAGTGATGATCCAGATCAAGTGATGATCCAGATACAGTGATGATGTCTAGTGATGATCCATATTGAGTAATGATCCAGATCTAAAGATGAAGATGACTTGAATACTAAGAATACTTGAAGATGCAGATGATGAGATGATCCAGTTTATATAGAGAAGAAGACCAGTGCTGAAAATTGTGTCAAAAGAATAATTTCCTAGTTAAGAGGGAGTGTTGATATATTTGTAACTTCAGAATGTATTCATCTATGTATCTTATGTATTGTAACCCGATGTTTATTCCGGGATGTATCTATAATGTAATTGAGTCATGTTTTCATGCCTCGATGTTTTGATCGGGAGGATCAATAATGTAAACAAGTCATGTCAAGTCATTATGGGTAACCCTTCGATTGTCTAAGGGTTAAAGTCTCCACAGTTCCGGGGCACTAGGGTTATTAGACTCTCCTAGTAGAGGTCATCCTTGGTATGGTTTTAGTCATGTCGGGATTAGTATAAATAGAGAGCTGGACTCTCTATTTAACACACAACTCATACACACTCAAGTGTAGCGCATAGTTGATAAAGGAGAAGACACTGGGGCTAGACAAGAAGAAGGTTACTGCTGTCAGGAGATCACTTACTTTTTTGGGATTTTATTGTTTTGGTGTTGATTCTGTCTCTTAGGAAGTTGCGGGGTTTTCTCCATTTATGGTTTCCCTAAGGAAAAACACTATGTTCATTGTCTCTTGTGTTTGATTACTGTACTTGTTATTCTCTTAGTTAAATATCCTAAATAATTCTATCTTAATGTTGAAAAACTAACACCCCCAATTACATCATCCAAATATTCAGTAGAATAGGAAGGAAATTCAGCAGTTTTCTCCTTCACTAGTTCTACCTCCTGAAGAGGCTCATCGAACTTGCACTCCTTTCAATGATGATCTGTTTTGTTTTGATATCTAGCAGCTTGAAACCTTTTGATTCATTAGGATATTTGATAAATAGGCATTCTATGCTTTGCAGCTGCAAATCCCCCCTTTTATCAAGTGGAATTCGAGCCCATGCAGTGGACCCAAACACCCGCAGATTCGACACATTCAGCTTGTGTCCAAAGTATGCTTAGAAAGGGGTCTTCCCTTTCAAATACGGGTGTGGCACTCTGTTATGAATATGCTACATCATGCATGGCTTCAGCCCACAAATTTGCAGCCAACTTCTTTGATTCCAACATACAGGTGGTCATCTCCTTGAGAAACTGATTCTTCCTCTCTGCTACACCATTCTGCTGGGGAGTGTAGGGAACTGAATGCTAGATCTGAATAGTGCTTTGGGAACATATATGCAGTAACTCATTACTGACATACTCCCCACCATTATCATATCTCAAGATCTTGATCTTTTCGACAAATGCATTCTCAATCAAGGCCTTCAATTCAATGAATTTTTCCAAGACTTCCGACTTCTTTTTGATAAAACAGACACATGTGTATCTGGAAAAGTCATCAATGAAAGTCAAAACATACCTTGATCCATTCATGGATGTGATAGGCATGGGACCATTGATATCAGAATGTATCATTCCCAAGATGCATGATGCTCGGCTTTCCTTCCCCTGATCGAACTTATGTTCAATGTGCTTTCCAACAACACAGCCCTTGCAAATTCTAGTGGTAGCTTTGATGACCGAGAGGCCTTCAACCATAGAATTCTTTTGTAATTGCTGCAAGTATTTGAAGTTCATATTTTCAAACCTCTCATGCCACGGTCTACTAAATTCATTTCCATGAGTCAGCAATGCAGTGGGCTTTGCATCCGCCACAAAATGGAAGAACTCATAGGATTTTGCATGATCGTTTGCAAGGCCTTTTGCTACAAGTTTTTCGAATGCAAATTCTGTGATCTCTACATCATATGGGCTAAAGGAGACTCTCTTGGGTACTCCTTGTCCTTCGGATGTGATTGTGGAGTCATCTCCCATGTGGATGGGAATGGATTTGTTGGTATCCAAAGATGAGAAGGAGTCTCTTTCAACCATCATGTGGTTCGAAGCTCCAGAATCTATCAAGAGTGCTTTGGAATTCAAAGTGCTTGCCATGAGGGCATGACCTCTTTCATGTTGTGGTTCTCGATCTTGCTGATCTCTCCTCCGAAATATTTCCAGAATATTGATGTGATTTCTCTCAAGGAGAGAGTTAGCTTCATCAAGTTTCTTTTTCATGCAGGCATGTTTAGGGTGGAAGCCCTTCCCACAGTATGAACACTTGACTTTTTCCTTTCAATGATGCCCTTTTCCTTTTTTCTTCTTTGATTCGGAAGACTCTTCATGCTGCTGGTTTTCAACTTTAGGCTTAGGAGCTTCGAATTTGGTTTTTGGGTTCTTTTGCTGCTTTCCTTTACCCTTCAAATATTTGGGCCCTGAGACATGGAGGGCTTGATCATGGGAGGATCTGATGATCCCCATCTGGACAAGCTTATCATGTTCACTTTTTAGGGACTCAATGAAGGCATTGAGTGAAGGCATATTCCATCCAGGGGTTGTGAGCTTCCCTGCATGGAATGTAGATACAAACACCAAATAATCAGATCCAAGTTTGGAGAGTATGGCGATGATGAGCTGATCATCCTCCTTCTCCATCTTACATTGCTTCAACAGTAAGACAATGTGCTTGAACTTTGTGAAAAATCATTTAAGGTCTCGAAATTGGAAGGCTGGAGAGACATCAACTCATTTTCAAGCTGGTATACTCTCAAATCATCCTATTTTCCATACACGATTTCCAATTTGTCCCAGATTTCCTTTAGAGTCTTCAATCCCAAGAGATGGAAAATAAGATCCCAGGAAACAGAGAGGCACAAGAATTTGAATGCTTCATCTTTCTTGTTCAAGAATCTAGCTTTGTCTATCACAGAAGTAGGCTCTTATTCAATGTCCATAGTGACCCTATAGATTCCTCTAGCACGTAGCTAGATCTCCATGTCTCCTTTCCGTGAATGCAAATTGAATGGAGTCAAGATTTATATGGAAGAATCCATCTGAAACTGCTGGATTGAATTCTTTTCACCTGTTAAAACCTGCAAATCACAACAAAAGGGGAACCGTAAGGTCGAACAACCTGCACATTTTATGCTTTCATCACACCCAACATAGTTGATCAAGCAAGCTTGACCAACAATTCCTTAACTTGGGGTATTAAGTGGTAAGCCTTGGCTTCTGGTGCAATACTGGATTTTTGATCTTTTGCTCAATTTTTCATGCAAGATCTGTCAAAAACCTTGTTTTGAGAGATCTAAGATTTGTCACGCTCTGATATCTGATACCATATTAATTTGTCACAGTGGTCTATGAACTGAAAATGCAGTCTCACAAAGAATACAGACAAATATGCATAAAATTGGCAAAATGGTACTGCAATGGAAGTAGCAGCTCTATATAATCAAATGAAAGAATGATGATACAATACAATGATCATGCAAGATGCGTGAATGCCAAGACAATTTCAATTCCCAAGGAGGTCATTCGAATTGAATGAATGGGTGTAGCTTAACTAACTGTAATCCATAGTAAACACACTAGTTAACCAACTGATCAAGTGTCGATTGACTCAACTGAGTCCTAACTGAAGTCGGAGTGCAATAAATGACTGAGTCTAACTGAAAGTAGCTCAGTCACATGTCATTGCATGCCAACCAATAAGTGGTAGCGCATCAATAAACCCAATGAACCCCAATGAGGTCAACTAAAGTCAAAATGGCCATCAAAGGTAGTTGGAGGCACCCCTGTTGACTCCAATTCATTAAATATTAATTAAATAATCAATATAATGGAAGGAGGTTCCTTCACCACTCAGATTTAACTGATTGTAACCATCAGTTATCAATTAAGTGCATTAATGACACTCACCTCGGAGTGCTCCAGTTAGCCTCCCCGAATGAAGGAGAAGGCTTAGTTGGCCTCCTTGACTGAAGGTAGGCATGGGTGTGCTCATGTTGATGTCATACAGTGCTCCTCTGATGTCAATTAACTCAATAAAACCTGGATAGTGGTTTAACTAGGCCAAATTGACCAAAATAAGTGTGTATGGTGGTAAATGTCTCCAACACAAGAGTTGTGTCTAGAATCATGATTCACATCGATCAATCAATTTAACATGAGCCCCAATATTAATAGAGTTTATATAAAATGCCAATATTCAATAGCAGAGTTGATATTTAATAGCCCCGATATCAACAGAATTTATATATATGCCAGAACCCAATATTTAAATGAATATTATATAATAATAAAAACTTTGGAAGGGTTTGATAACTCCAGCGTTGATATTAATGACAACATCAATGACAAATAGACCAACAAGCTCTCAAATTCCATGTTTACATCAATGACAAACAATACCATTCAATTGACCAACAAACTCCCCCTTTGTCATTGATGGCAAACATCTACATGTTCTCCCCCTTTGACATCAATGGTAAATCAACTCCTCCTGTGACCAAGTGTAGGGTGCTCCCCCTAACACAGATCTCTGTTCTTGGATATACCTGTGCAATATGTAACCAATATGCCTGAATATACGTGTTCAAGTTCTAACCAAACTGTGTAGAAACTGATAATTATCAAGACGAAAAGAACCACTTGAAAGTTGAACCAAACCTTCAATAGAATTCTGTCATTGGAAATCTGTAAATCTGATATATAATTATAACCAGTTGTTCATCACTTTGATAACAAAATGAAAGAGATTGCATAGAACAAACACCTAATTTTTCCCCAATATTTTCAAATTGCGGCTGAGGTTAAGGTATAGTGAATATGTCAGCAATTTGATTATGTGTGCCAACATACTCCAGCTTGATAAGATTATTTAAAACATGCTCTCTGAGAAAATGAAACTTAATTGGAATATGTTTTGTTTTTGAGTGCATAACCGGGTTCTTGGAAATCCTAATAGCACTTGTAATGTCATAGAAAATAGGTAGTAGGATCATCGTAGGTGACATGTATATCTGCTAGCATTTGTTTCATCCATATTACCTGTGTACAAAAATTTGCAGCAGAAATTTATTCTGCTTCAGCCGTAGAAAGAGATACTGTTGATTGTTTCTTGCTATGCCAACTTACCAAGCATCCTCCAAGATAAAAAATTTCCCCACTTGTACTTTTTCGATCATCTACACAACCTACCCAATCTGTATTAGTAAAATCATATAAATCAAGATTGTTACCATTGGGATACCATAAGCCATAATTTGTTGTTCCTTTTAGATATCTAAAAATCCTCTTTACTGCAAACAAATCAGAAGCTTTGAGAGAGGATTGAAACCAAGCAACTTGACATACTACATTCATAACATCCAGCCTTGTAGTTGTTACATATAAGAGACTACCAATCATAGATCTGTATATTTTTTTCTCAACATTCTCAAAGTCATGTGTGTTGCTTAACTTACATCCAGTAACCATGGGAGTCCCTACTAGTTTACAATATTGCATTTGAAATTTCTTTAGCATTTCATTTATGTATTTGGTTTGACAGATAAAAATGCCTTTATTAGTTTGTGAAATTTGGAGGCCTAAGAAAAACTTTAGTTCACCAAGCATAGACATTTCAAACTCATTCTGCATACTTTATGCATTGTTTTCTAAGCTGATCATTATCACTCCCAAATATAATATCATCTGCATATATTTCAACAATTATCAAGCTATCATGTTCTTCTTTAATGTAGAGATTACTGTCAGTATTTTCTTCTTTGTATCCTCGCTGCCTTAGATATTTATCAAGTCGGGAATACCAATCTCGTGGGGCTTACTTTATCCCATACAGAGCTTTCTTTAACCTATAAACATAATCTTATGCTTCAAACAGTTGAAATTCTTATCGTTGTTCCATGTAAATCTCTTCTTCTAGTTCACCGTTTAAGAAAGCAGACTTGACATCCATGTGATAAACTTTAATTCCTTTAGAACAAGGATAATCTATAATTAATCTAATTTCTTCCATCCTTGCAACAAGAGCATAAGTTTCACCATAATCTATGCCTTCTACCTGAGCATAACCCTTACAAACCAGTCTATCTTTGTTTCGAGTCACCTTGCCTGCTTCATCTAACTTGTTTCTGAATACCCACTTAACCCCAATAACATTTTTGTTTAAAGGTCAAGGAACTAGTTCCCATGTCTCGTTCTTTTCTATTTGACTTAACTCTTATTTCATGGTTTTTACCCAATGTTCATCATTAATGTCTTCTTCAACATTCTTAGGTTCAAATAAAGAAATTAATGATACATGTTCTTGATTTGTAATTGATTCTTTCCTTTTACTTCTTGTCTCAACACCTGCATTTATATCACCAATTATTTAATATTCGTGATGATTTCTTTGTATCCTTTTACTTGTAGTTTTAGATGGAGTTGAACCTTGCAACAAAGCATAAGGAGTCAGATTTTCATTTTTTACTGATTTAGTTTCCTCTTTGTCACTTGGTTCTTCTTCCTCCTTAAGTTTGTCATATATTTGATAATATTTATTTTCAGTTTTTTATTTCAAGAATGAGGACTCATAATCTTGACATCTATAGATTCAACAATTTTCCTTAGTCTAAAATTATAACATTTATATGCCTTTCTTGAACATGAATATCCAACTAATATGCCTTCATCGGTTCTAGAATCCAATTTACCCGGATTTTTATCAATTCTTTTAATATAACACTTACTCACAAAAATTCTAAAGTGCTTTATACTATCTAGTCTACCTTTCCATAACAGATAAGGTTTTTTATCATTATTGTTTCTTAGCAAGATTCTATTCAATATGTGTACAGCAGTATGAACTACTTGATGCCAAAACATATTATTCAACCTAGACTCATTTAACATTGTTCTTTCCATCTCCATAACAATCATGTTTTTCCTTTCAACAACACCATTTTGTTGGGGTGTTTCTGTAATAGAGAAATGTCTCTTAATTCCATTTTCATCACAGTAATTATCAAACTCATTTGACACAAACTCTCCCCCATTGTCTGAACTTAAACACCTAATCTTCATATCAGTTTCATTTTCATCCAATTCTTTGAAAACTTGAAAACAATTAAATGCTTCAGACTTCTTTTTCAGTAAAAATAATCAAGTCATTCGAATGAAATCATCCACAAATAACAAAAATTACCTTTCACCATTTAATCTTGTTGCCTTCATGGGTCCACAAATATCAATATGTATTATTTCCAAGGGCTTTGTTGTAGAATATTCCTTTGTTTTAAACTTGACTCTAGTTTATTTACCATGTTGACATTCCTTGCAAATAGAGCTAGAAAGGTTATTTATAACAGGTAAGTCTCTTATTGCTTCCTTTTTATTTAACTGAATCAAACTATAGAAAATTAATGTGCACAAGTATTTTGTGCCATAATCAACTTTCATCTTCATTTCCAAGATAACAATTTCCATCCTTCTCAACTAATATGTAAATATTATTCGATGTTCTTGTAGTTGTTCCAACTGACTGATTTGTTTTGACATCTCTAATTTGGCACTGATTGGAATCAAATATCATAAAGTTCCATTTATCACATGTTTGATTTACACTTAACAGGTTATGTTCCATGTCTTCAATCAATAAAACATTTCCAGCCATTATGTTTTTATTATTTAGATGTAAAGTGCCTTTTCCAATTATTCGAGCTGACTGGTCATTACCAAAAGTAAATGTTCCTTATTTTCCTTCATCTAAAGTAATAAAATTATGTTTTCTACATGTCATGGAACACCCACTATCAACACACCACTTAACTTTATGGTCTGCTTGTAAAGCAAGATTGCAATCTTCAATGTTTAGGTGTTGATTTTTCCTTTTCCATCATTTAGTTCTCATATTTGTGTATTTACTTATAGCATATTTTGAGAAGTTTATAGGGAAATTTCTTGCTATATGCAAAAAATTATTGCATTTGTAACATTCAAGTTCAAGATTTAAGACATCAAAACTATTATATGAATTGTTCACAGTGTTTTGAGTTCTTCTTCCATACTTAAATCTAGTGATATCATAGTTGTTCCATGCAATATTGTTTCTCAACAAACCATTACAGAAAACTGCTTTATGCCCATACTTATGGCAGAACAAAAAATATCCATCAAATCTATTTTGATACCTGTCATAAATTCTTCTTTGAATTGTTGAAACCTGATTTCTTTCTTGCTTTGCTAATCCAATCTGCATACTGGTATTCTTCTTCCCTATTCCTGTTTTCTCAAGATTTGTGCTTGTACTTGCATTAGTAGTCTCTGATTTATATTGTATTCTAGTCTTGTTAGTGCTTGTACTTACATTAGTATTATTTGTTTCATACCCCATTCCGGTCTTTCCATTAGTAGATATTTGACAACTAATAATTTGATTTAGAATTTTTGAACTACTATTCATGTTACTTTCTTGCAACTTTTTTCTTAAAGAAACAACTTCAATCTTCAGAAATTTATTGTCTTTATCTTTCTCTATAAGCAACTTGTTTAATTCTTATTCAGTTAATCTAGATTCTTCTATTTTAACTTTTAAATCAATTATCATTTTCCCGGTGCTTTCTATCAATTTTCTAGATTCTTGTAAGTCATCTTCAAGTTTCTTTATTTCTTCTTTTAGAGACTTATATTCCCTTCTTGTCTTTCAAAGTTGAGTTAGTGCACTTACAAGTTCTTCTTCTAGATCAACTTTAGCTTCTTCTTCAATAAATTTATCATTTTGATTATCTAAATCCATAAATAGTATAATGTCCGAGCTTTCATCACTTCCATCTATATCTAATGAATCACTATCATTTTTTATGAATAGACTCTTCTTTTTATAATTATTCCTTTGAAATGGTTTCTTGTATTTTTTCTTGTATTCTTTAGTCTTTATATTACTTTCTTCTTCACCATCAGAATGTTTATTGAAAGGAAACTTGGAAGCAAAATGTCCTATTCTACCACAATCAAAGCATTTCAGGGGAAGTTTACCTTTGTACTTGCCACTACCTCTTCTTAGATTTTTTACAAAGTTAGCTTCTTCCACATCTTCTTCTGAATCTTCATGATTGTTGATTTCATTTTCAACTTTTTTCTTGTCTCTCTTTGCTTCCTTGAAATATTCTTCTTTCCTACAAGGATTCTCACTAGCAGTCCTCATTTCATACGATGTTAGTATTCCATGTAATTCATCCATTTCTAAAGTATCAAGATCAGTTCTTTCTTCTAAATCATATACTTTTGAGTTAAATCTTACAGGTAAAGATCTAAGTACCTTTTGCACAATATTGATATCTTTAATCTTTTCTCCTAAACCTCTCATGGTATTAACTACCTCATCAATGCGTAAGAAATAGGATGCTATATCTTCATTTTCCTCCATCCTTAAGCTTTCAAATTGACTCCTATAAGATTGTAGTTTATCATTCTTTACCTTAGCATCTCCTTCATAAATATTTTTAATTTTGTCCCATAATTCTTTTGCTAACTCACAATGCATTACCTTAACAATTTCAGAACCTGCCAAGCCTCCAAGAATTGCATACATTGCTTTGGAATTACTTTCATAGAGTTTTTTGTATGTGTCATTTGTTGGAATAGTTGCTAGATTTTTGTATTCATTCAACACAGCTTGCCAAACATCAACTCCTTGAGATTGCAAAATAAACTTCATCCTAACACTCCAAAAAGCATAGTTATTCCCATCAAATAAAGGTAATCCATGTCTAGTAAACTCAGATTTCTTATCCATCATAAACAATCAAAGACTTCCATTAGTTAAACTGGCACTGAAGAAACCGGATCTGATACCAATTGTTGAAAATCTAAACTAACTGAGAGGGGGGGTGAATTAGGTAGTTACCAGAGCTTACATTTTCTAACTCTTTTTAAAATCAAAACAATTAATCAATCCATAAATACTGAGACACGAAATTTTTCATCAGGAAACCCATAAAGGGAAAAAACCTATTTCTTTAGATGTAGGGAAAGCATCAACTTTTTAATACATCAGTTTTATTTGAGTCAACAACTCAAATGAGGCAACTACCTATGTTTCTCCAGCATCTACTGAAAAGAACATTCTACTCCTTATGTGTACAAGCATCCACTTGTATTGAACACTTATAGTTTTATCTAGCTCCTCCCTTCCTCCCTGTAGCACATCACTAATCTATTTCACAAATTTTTCAATCTAAAACCTTTTACCTTTTTAAAACCCAACCTGTATCAAATATAAACTTTGTCAAATGCAATTATGTCACAACTTCTCTGTCAAAACTATTTCTATCAAAATCATCCTATCAAGACCATCTCTATCAAAACATCTTTGTTAAAAACAACTTATCTCTGTCAAAAATATCTTTGTCACAAACCAACTTATCTATGTTAAAAAACTCTGTCCAAAATCCAACTTGTCTCTATCAAAACTTCTTTGTCATGCTGTCTCAAAAGATCTTCATTTATGCAACAAGTGTTATAAAAAAAACAGACCTTCAATTCCAGAGATATAATTTCTTTCTCAATTCATTTGCATTTAATATCTAGTTACTATCAGGATCAATGCAGAACATCTACTTCATTTCAATGTTCAAGATGACTTCTCTATTTTTTTCAGTCTACAAAAACATCAATTTACTTTTCAAATCTCTGCAAATCACTTAATTCATTTATGTAGACTACTTTATTATTTTATTTACCAATCCACGGTTATATAAGCACATACAGGCATTGTATCTAATTCAATGAACTACACAATACTTCCTATGTCTCAAACAACACTTCACTCATTAATCAAGTGTGAAATTCAACACATACCATATTTACCTGACACAGTAAAATCATTGTTGTTCTCTGAGACATTTTCTGTGATGTCTTCCTTCTTGAAACACTTCCACCTTCATTGATGTTCTCTTCAATACTGAGACATTCTCTGCATTGTGTGTACACCAGTTACAATTCTCTTTCATTCATGACAGAGTATTCCCATCTTTTTTTCTTCTTCCTGTGTGCACACATACACCTTATTTATCTTACAGTGCATACCATCAAATAGTTAGCTACGGTTATAACCGTGTCAACCAATTATCAACAAACATTCATTTTGGCTAAAAAGCAAATAAAATTAACAGTTTGTTAACGTTAATCATGTCTAGGTTCTCTCAAACAATATGAGATGAGGCATTGAAATGGAAAGCAGCTCAAATTTCTTACTTCTTGAGGAGCATAAAAAAATCCCAAACTATAGGGACACAGTATGGCGTATAATACTTAACAATCATTGGTTAATTCAATCATTCAAACATAGTGTGATCATGGGTGAATCTGATCATTACAATTGGGTTGGTTGTTCGGTGCATCGGTTCCCGGCCGCATCGTGTTGAGCAAGAGTTGCGTCTAGAATCATGATTCACATCAATTAATCAGTTTAACATCCCCAATATTAACAGAGTTTATATAAAATTCCAATATTCAATAGAAGGATTGATATTTAACAGCCCCAATATCAACATAGTTTATATATATGCAAGCACCCAATATTTAAATGAATATTATATAAATAAAACTTTGGAAGGGTTTGATAATTCCAACATTGATATTAATAACAAAATCAATGACAAACAGACCAACAATCTCTTAAACTTCATGTTTACATCTATGACAAACAATACCATTCAATTGACCAACGAACTCTCGACAAACCAACACCATGTTTGGTACAACTACTTCGTTTTTGGAAAACACATTAGGACATTCTGTATCTGAATTTGGTTCTACTAGTGCCACTAATGTCTCCTCAATGGATTTAACCCCTAACCCTAGAATAGGTTTCCCTTACGTACCTGTTTTGCATAACATTTCAAGACCCACTCTTCCAATTGTAGGATCTAGTGGACCCGTTGGTTTTGGTCTTGTTTCACAACCACCTGCATCCGCTTGGGTTCAACCTTAATATTCCAATGTTGGTAAGGCCATACTATAGTGGGGAACAATATATTAACCCTTTATATGTGCCTTACACAGGAGGTGTCACCAATCAATGGACACAAACTTCTTATGGACCTCAAGCTGAGCCTAACTCGGGTCAACCATTTGTAGGGAAAATACTCCCACTTACCAACAATTCACGGGTTACTATGGTCAACCTCATCTGACCTATGGTCCCACTAGGATGGCCATGCCTAATCGATATTATAATTACCCTCAACCTAATCAACAACTACCCTTTTTGGAAACGTTGGATTTTCCAGATTTATCTAAATTAATTAATGACCCCATTATACACAACCCATTTTGGCCAACTATTCCGGTAAAGTTACCATCAGACATTCCACAATTTTATGGAAAAAAACTGGAAGATCCAAAAATCCATGTCATGATCTTCCATCTTTGGTGTTCTTCGAACTCCTTGATGGATGATTCTATCTATTTGCGGATCTTCCAAAGAACTTTGATCAGTAAAGTCACTAAGTGGTACATCGAAGTTCCATAGCATTCGTTTTTGTATTTTAATTCATTGGAAACAACATTTCTTACCCATTTCCAGCTACCAATCTGTTATGAGAGTGGCATAGATCTCTCAAGTTCACTTCGGAAAACTACCTCCACCCACATATCCGATCATATTAATGAATGGAAGAGATTTCAAAGGTTTAACAAGGCACATATTCCATATCAATTACTATCCGACTTGTTTACAAAGTCATTATTTCCCCCTATTGTGTGGTTTAGACTGTAGTGAAGGATCATGCTCTGATACCAATTGTTGGAATATTGGGAAATACTAAGGGGGGGTGGAATCAGTATTGATAAATTTTAACAATTAAAACCACTTTTAACTTATTCATTAACACGCATGATTAACAAGATACAAGGAACACAACTTTTATCGTGGAAACCCAATTAGGAAAACCACCAACACTTTATGTTACTGCAAAATTATATTTACAAATAGTTTATGCCTGCTACTACAGACAAGGATGTTATAACACCCCATTTACCAGCAGCTACTGGAAGGAGGCTACAACCCCCTATTTTTATCAGTTTCTACTTAAAGGATTCTATGACACCCTATTTACCAGTTACTACTGGAAGGAGGCTACGAACCCCTGGTTTTATTAGTTGCTACTGAAAGGATGCTACGACACCCTATTTACCAGCTACCACTGGAAGGAGGCTATGACCCCCTGGTTTATCAGCTACTACTAAAAGTATGCTTCGACACCATATTTACCAGCTACTACTAGAAGGAGGCTACGATCCCCTGGTTTATCAACTACCACTGAAAGGATACTTCGACACCCTATTTACCACCTACCAATGGAAGGAAGATACAACCCCCTTGCAGGCATGTAGCCTACCCTATCACCACCCTACCACCCTAATATGTTTTATCAACTTCCAAATATTCTTATGTCTTCAATTCTGTCATTGGTTTCTCATTGCACCTTGGTCTCTGTCTTATGTTGTTGCTACTACACGGATTTGGACTACAGAGGCATTTTACTTACAATTCAGGCATCTTCTTTTATATATTTTATTAGTAACAACATTCATCCAATCTTCATGTCTCTCCAGTATCAAACACATCCCTTCATAAAATGTTCCTTTTCATTTACTCTATTTCGACAGTCACGCTTCATACATTATGTTTTTCATGCCTTTTCATCAATCATAATCTTTTTTATTGATTTATTAGTTTATTAATAATAAACCTTGTTTACATTTCCCATTATGTTTTATAATAACTCTGGTTAAACGTTTTATCACCTTTTTAAATATGTTTGAATAATAAACAATTTTTTTATCTTATTTTAACAAATCTGACATTCTTCAACCAATAGAATTATTGAATATATAATTATTTGTTTGTTCATATAGCCTCAATGTTTAATTTACAAACAGGTTCTTCACTAACAATCACGTATCTTCTTCAGAAATTTCTCACGCGAGTTTGGAGCGTCGGACAAAAATTCTTCTGCAATTTCCTTTCCACAACGACCTTTCCACAACAGAAATCCTTCCGCAATTTCCTTTCCACAAAGGCCTTTCCGCATTTATCTTTTCACAAATTGTCTTTCCACAATTAACATTCCACAAAGTGGTGTCTGCAACGCTCCTTGCCGCAATTAACATTTTCACATTTATCTTTCTGCAACGACCTTTCTACAATCTGCGAGAACTCATCCCTTCCGCAATTGTAGGTTGCAGATTGCAAGTCTTCTTTTTTACCTTTCTCAAAATTGCTTCCACAATTCATGTTTCACAAAACTTCTTCTTCAATTGTGGATTGCATATTGCGGGTCTGCTTTTCATAAATTCTCCAAACATGACTTACGCAAATATCTTCTACAATAGTCTTCCTGTAGTTTTAACAAGCTTGCACCTTGGCATTGCGGAAACTACTCTAGACCATTGATATTTCTCTCTCTTATGATCTGGTTCATCCAAATCTTCACATTATAGAAACTTAGCGTTATAATGCTTCTGACGTCGCTTTTCCAACTGTGTTATTTTGGTTTCCACAAACCTCTTTGGACTATTTCATCAATGTTGCCTTATGATCTTATGTTGACAACAATGTCAATTTAATCAATAGTCTTTTGTTATTCCTTTTTCATTACTGAACTCCTTTGACATCAATGACAACCATATTCAACAGTAAGAGCCACTTACATATTCTTCCTTAATGAACTGGTTTATTGACTAAGTACTTTCACGCTTGAAGGTGAATATAAAATATAAATGGATTCGTCGATAGGTAATTCCTAAATTTTTGCAAAGCGAAATCATTCCTAACCCTTATTTTCCTTAGTGAAGTAATTCCTCTATTCTTTTTTTATCAACTTATAGCTAGCATAAGCATTTGGATGATAAAAATATTCATCATCGGGTTGTTCCAACACATTGGATCCAACTACTACTCTTGATGCATCTATATGAACGTGAAAGTTTTTTTACCAGTCGAGAAATTGAAAATGGGTGTTTCAACTAGCTTCTCCTTGATACTTTTATAAGATTTCTTACATTCTGCAATCCATTCAAAATTTGCATCTATTTTCATTAACTCTTCCAGAGTAAATCTTATGTCTGAGTTATGCCAAATAAATTTTCTATAATACCCTGTATGATCCATCAATATTGTTTCCTAGTTAGGGTTCACTGGTGGTTTTAAGTTGAGGATTACTTTTAATTTTCTCTATGTCCACCTTAATGCCTTCTTTACAAAATTCTTGGCCTAGGAGAATGTCAATCAATGTAATGGATATACACTTACTATTGTTTAGGAATAGATGAATTTGTTGGAATCACTCCAAAATTAGTCGAAGTGATTGTATGTGGTTTTTCAATAAGACATATATCGTCCAGTCGTTGAAGTATATTGCCACTGTTATATGTATGTGTTCCTAGAATGCTTTCACAACTTATCTTGAGAACACATTCATTACATTTTTTAATCCAAATGGAATTGTTGTGTATGGAAACTATCTGAATTCTGTTACATATGTGGTTTTCTCCTAGTCTTTTTTTTCTAATGCAACTTGGTTATATCCTGACAATCCATCTGTGAATGAATAACATTTGGGTACCGCATATTCGATAATTATTTTTCCTACAAAAGGATCATTTACTATTACTTTTTTCAAACCCCAAAAGTCAATACAAATTCCCAACCTTTTCAAGTCGTGTTTCTTTGGTTGCACTACCATTGGACTATCCCATTCTAAGTTGTCTATCGGATATATAATGCCTTCTACCAACATACTTTCTATCTCTTTCTCGTTGTTTCTTTGTATTTATGTGCTAACTTATAGAGTATTTTCTTAACATCCTTAGCACTTGGAACCAATTCTACTTTCATCTCGCCCATTTCATTAACCAATGTTTTGAGGTCTTTGTAATATCATGCAAATACATTTTAATATACTTTCAATAAGACAACAATTTCCACAATCTATTTTTTCGACGAATAGTCGCATATTTTTTCCATATTCAGTCGATCATCATTAGATATGTTTACCTCTTTGATTTTTATCTCTACGTTCATCCATTCAAGAGGTTTTGATTCATCTAATATTATGTCCTCTAATTTGAATTCATTGTATTATGGAGGGAAAACGGTTGCATCTTTATCCTCAATAATTTTTTTGTTAATTTGAAATATAGTTATGAGTTCCTTAAGAACGTCCTGGTGGTCTCTTTGCCATCTATTTTTTTTCCTTTCAAATTCGCATTCTTGGATTCATGTTGAATCATGGTGTAATCCTTCAAGCATACCAATATATTTCAAGTTTAAGTTGAATTTTGTGGACTTCATTTCCATCTTTGACTTTGTTAACTTCTTCAACAGGTTCTTCTATATTTTTGCAAGATTCCTTTATTGCTTCTTCCATTTCAAGTTTGACGGGTAAGAATGGAAAGTCCTTCAAAATTATTATTTGTATTTCTTCCCATCTGAAGGTGTCGCCTCATGCTTATTCTAGTTTATAAAACTTATAGGGTAAATTTTTAAGTGTATTGAGAAATAAGTGTGGCCATAACCTCTCATCTCTATATCCAATTATCCCCCATTCTCTTCCACAATCTTCAATGTGCCCGTTAGGGTCATATACTCGCTTATATCTGGAGATTTTTTATCCTACTGTAATATTCTTTCCTCCAAATTTCTCAACAAAATATATCTTGGATTTTATCTATGTTTTCAACCGAGGCCCATGAACATTCTACCATTGGGTCGCCTGGCCTATGGATGAGTGGACCAACGTCTGTAATTGTCCTTGATTTCCAATGCTTACTAATGTTTGTAATCTTCATTGATATCCAATGTTTTTAGAAACTTGATCAATGTGGTCAAAAGGAAAATCCATTATTTAAACTGTAACTAAATGTTTTTTTAACCAATCGGCATTAAACTAGGGTAATTTCGATTCTTGGTTTCTTCGACTTCCGATACTAACCAAATAGGAAAACATGTCTTGAACTTGTTTATTGGTATGGCTTTTATTATCCAATAATATTTGTCTTTGAATTTGTATTTCTCTATTTTCCATTCATAAAATTATGTGTCATAGTTTTTCCATATTGAAAGAGTGTTCCTAATTACAGTTCTCTTTGGTTATTTGGATTGACTATGTCTTCATTAATTTGTATTAATTGATAAAGCATTTGAACATCAGCATCTTCATTGCATGGTGCTAACCACATTTTACCTTATTTAGGATCTAACAGAATGATTGTCCTTCGACTCTTCCCTTTCAGTTTGATTCTTTTTTTCTAGGAATAAAGCAGCTTTCAAATTTCTTCTTCATGGCCTTCCAACTAAGGATGGATATGTAATCGATTATTTTGGTACATCGATTATCTAAAATTCCACTTGTGTTATCATTTCGATTATGTTTATTTTTATATTTATTAGTAAACCGATAGGATCTAGAAATATTTAGTCGACTGACTTCAAGAAGTTCCTTGGTATGGTGAGATTGTGTGTTCCAATTTTAATCCATGTTTCCTTTGGGATAATATTCACTTGAGAACCGAAGTCGACTACAACTTTGAAATATGTGTTCCATGTATTACTCTTGTGGGTTGAAATATTCCATGGATATGGTAAGATTGTGTCTTCCAATTTTAATCCATGTTTCCTTTGGGAAAATATTCACTTGAGAACCGAAGTCAACTAAAACCCCTTAAATATGTGTTATGTGTAGTCTAGATCAACATGTGTGTCAAAATATTCCATGGCATTTCATTTATGGTCTAGGTGACATAGATTCTTGATTTCCTTTCTTTGTACATTTATAAAATCTCCATTAGTCTTAATAGTCATCTACCTAACTTTTATTCTTTCAACAATTTAAAAAATTCATCGATCACGGTTGTCTTCTAGTCAATATTATTCATTTGTTAGTTCGGCTATCACACTAACAACATTCTTGTAAGTCTCTCTTTCTTTGGTTGGATATGGGTATGACCATTCATTACCTTTGTTATTTTGTGTTGTGACATTCTTAGTCGTTAACCTTGTAACTACTTGTAGGTTCTTTGTATTCATCACTTCATGTTTTGGAATGGACTGTAGCAAGTTTAAATTCTTCATATTCATGATTTTTCCAATAATAATGGGTCAATATTCTAGTGAATGATCTCCCACCCCACATTTGGTATATAATTTCATTTTTTTTCTATCTCATAGTGGGAAATTAGGGCTTGTATGGTCTTCCTTAAAATGTAAGAAGTTGTAAGATGTGGGGAATCTTCCTCAACTACTATGTCGACCACCCCTTTATCTATACCACCCTTGACCACCATATCCTCCTATTCCTATGTATCTATATGCATTTCTTCTTTGGTCATTCGAACGAGTATAGTATACTTTCTAATAATTTAGCTAATTTTTTCCATTTAGGTGACAATATGTTTTATTGTGTAAAGATTCTTCACAAATAGCACACCACTTTGGTTTTTCATTTTTTAGGTTATATGTGTAGTTGCAGGTGACACTATGCTTCCATATGGTTTCACTAATATCATAGTAGCATTCTGTATTAATCACTTGGACATATTGGGGCTTATCAGTCAACTATTTTTTGCTATGACCCTTAGTTTTACATATGTTGTACCATATCTCGGATCTTGGGATGGATATCCCTCAGATCAATCCATACATAACTTCTAATTTCTCTTCTAGTCGCCTATTGGTTAATGCAGTCAATCCATCATCATCAGTTTCTATTTGTTGTGCATTTTTAAGTGCATATTTATATGTATTAATGTCATGCATCTGTAATGGGGCCCTTATTCTTTGTAATATCCCGACAACAGACCATTGTATACAGATTTTGTCATTGATTGTATGAGGAATTTGACTTATTAAATCTTTAAATGCTTTGTCATAATTTCTAACTAATTCTCCTAGCTGTTGTTTGATTTCTTTTAATTTATTAGGAGCTAAATGTTTAATCTTTAGTTCTAAAGAATTCCATAAATGCTTGCTTAATATCGTCTTTACTTCTTGGTGAGTAGTTGGTGTAGTTCATAAACCATGCTAGGGATATTTTCTTCAAGACTCCTATGAACTAGGTCATTTTTTTTGCTTCATTAAACACATATTGTGCATCACAAATATTTTCATAGAAAAACCAATGTCTCATAGGATCCTCATCTCCCTCATATAGTGGAAGGTTTCTGACAGTGTTAGGAGCCATATGTATAGAATTTATTGGTGACAGTGGTCGACTATAAGGTGTTGACTTAGGTCAATTCGAATGGGTTTATAGCATACATCGTTACTCAAGAATCGACTGGTTCATATTGATTGGTTGTTCTTTGTTTTTTTCTTTTCAACTTTCTTGTATTTGTTTGAATTCTTTTGGTGTTTGTATTTGGCACTCTTTCTTTTTATATGTGATGGAGTTTCTTACAAATGATCATTACTCCTTGATGTGTCCTTCACTATTTTTACTTTGAATTTATTCTTATGCTAAATTTCGCAGAGGGGCAGACCTGTGAAATCATTGAAGTGTTCCTTTAGGTTATTTTTGAAATTCTCTGGAGTGATAGATAACCAACCAATTCTTCTTGGTGATATTTTCATAACAATGATGCCTTTTATCCATCCCCTTTCATCTATTTTATTCCATACTAAAGAGTCACTAGGTTCTTAGTGCAATTGACTTTTGAGAATATGATTTATTATATACATATTCAATATAGGAGTAATTACTAGGGGAGAATCATTGATTTCCATTTCTGGAGAGATGTGCATACTTTATAAACGTGTTTCTATTTCCTGTAATTGATTTTCTACCTCGGGAATCGCCATGGTAGCGTCATTTTCTACATTCAGTCGGTTTCCATTTGACCTAAATAGGGTTAACTCTTCATCGACCCTTCATTCTTTTTTGTGACTAATATCTACTAGATTCGTAGTAGTTACCTCCTCTTATGAATATGGTTTTCATTAATGACAACATTAATGACAAAGGTGAAGTGTGATGAGATGTCATGAATCCTAATCAAGTTGAAGGGGAATGGCCAAATACCCATTATGTGGTCATTTGCAACTTGATGAGGTCATGGACTCATGAATATGGCCTTAGGGATTGGAAGAGATATGGTACCCACATACATTGTGCATCAGGACATCTTAGGGATTGGAAAGGACATGGTAACAAAGCCCTTACTGCCACAGGGTCAGCCCTTCAACATGGCACCTCTTTTAACAGGGAATTACATAGGTAGGGGAAACTGAAGGTCCTCCACGTTGACAAAATCAACCTTGTCAAAAGAGATATGTACAAGAATAAAAATTAAATTAAAACAAAATGGTATATTCCAAGTCATCCCAGTAACCTTTTCAAAGAGAATTATTTAATGCAATCAATAAAAAATAATGTATGTCGGCCCAGTAAAACAAAAAGGATTCAAAAATTGACTAAAACTAAATTGCAAATAGGTTTGTGAAAGATAAAAATAAAAATCATTTTTGGAAAGTCGGCTCAATAAAATTCATGAAAAAATCACTATAAATACTTGTTGGCCTCATAAACTAACCCAGGACAACAATGGAAAGGCATCCCACACACTCAACTTAATGCAATCTTGTATATGTTTAAAGTGACTGTCTTTCACAGGATCAAGGCCCTGCTACCTGTATAATGCGCTCTCCAAATAGAGAGTCTCTCTAGGTATATGTGTAAATATTTGCTTAACCCTATATTCTAACAAATCAGAGGAATTTAACCTACTAACTAACTAATGCTAAAATTATCTTAAGCTAAGTGCAGAAAATAGTAGCTTCTAATTCTATTCTATGATGACCTAAATGCAAATTACCTATCTCAGCTGAGAGCATGAATTATTGATTTGACAAGAGGTCTTAAAGCATAAGGCTTATCAACAAGACTAATTACATCATTTACATTATTCATAGTGTTAATCAAACTAGGAGCAGCTTCCTAAAAATTACAATGTAAAATTTCTGATTTATTTACGGAATCAGTAAACGCAGATTTAAGTGCAAGGAAACTCCCCAAATCGGAATCGTATCCATAGTTCCCCAAAATGGAATCACTAAACAAGACTGGTTCATTGGGAGACTTTATTTCAGTCACTATGTGTTTCATGTATCCCTCTCTGTCAATCCTAATCTAATTTGGTTGCCCGTTTTTAGGTAACCATAAGTGTGACCAATCGGTTGAAAAATATCCTTTTAAAGCTTGAGACCAGTCATGACTTAAGAACAACCCATAAACATCAGGTATGTCTGCTACCACTACATCAATAAACTGGAAGAGCTATGGATTAGTAGTCATTCTGATCATTACTCCTTTTAATTCTCCTACAATTTTCACCTTAGATCGATCCAGCTGGCTGATTTGAATTTCGCAGGGTGTGGGTTTAGCATTCAGCTTCTTACAGACCGAATAGGGCATAGCGTTTGATGAAGCTCCGGAATCGATCATACAGTTATGGACATTCTCATTGAAGATTTCAAACGTTAGTAGGAAGGGGGAAGTTGTAGATTTGGAGTTCTTGCCTATCAGCGTATCTTTATCAGCGGTCGTTTTGATATTACTATTAAAACCAAGTGCTACTTTACTGGTTGAAGGATCAAGGTTATTTACTGAACGTACAGAGGGCTAATTTTTCATTTTTGGGTTTGATGAAGTTGTTAAGTTAGAGAGTATTGAACCTCCAGGCATAGGGTAAATTTTCAATAAATCAAACATGCTAATATGTTCCCTATGTTTCTTGAGATCCTCTATAATGTCATACTGGAGATCCATACCTTGAGTTACAGGATGTTGATTTGAAGGTTGGGGACTGTTCCTAGGTGTAAGTGATGGTTGTGAATCTATAGGCCCTTTACTTCTTGTATTATGGGTGTGCTGGTTGACAAAGACAGAATGATCATTAGACTCTCCCTCTTTGGTTGAGCTATCCCAGAAATGGAAATTAAACGGGAGAGGATCTTTAGGAGCTTCCTCTTCGATTCCAGACTGCTCAAGTTCACAATCTTCTTCCGACTCCTAATCGGTTGAAGTTTCAGGTAAGGCATAGACAGCCCTTATAGTATTAAAAACTTCCCAATCGGTTGATATGTCAAGAGAAGTTTTTTTTCTGGCATTTGGTGATGTATATGGTCGGTATGGGGTTTTAAAATTCCCTCTATTTGAAGTACCTTCCCCATTATTGTGTTTTAATATCACTACTTCATTTGTGAGAGACCTGATTGCTTGTTGTAATTTTTCTACATCGAAAGTAGAAGGATCTCTTTTATCTGTATTAGTTCTTACAGCGGTTTCATTTCGTTTACAAAAAGGACCATCAAATTTGCCATTATTTTCTGGCTCAAATGTCAACGAATTATTCTCGACCTTTATTGCTTCTTCGAAGGTTTCAACCAATGTGATTTTAGGAGCTTGTTTCATAAACATACCAAGGGATTTAGGTAATGCTGAAGCATAATTCTCAATTATGATATCTTCTGGAGGTTGGGAGGCTACTGGTATCTTATTCAAGAGAGTAAGGAAACGCTGATTGAAATATTTTATTCTTTATTTTTTTTCCATCTTGATTCTATCCAATTCTAGTGCTAACACAGCAGGGGTTTTGTCTTCACCAAACTTGTTTAAGAATGCCTGACTAAAATCACCCCAACTAGTTATAGATCCTTGTGTTAGGGAAAAATACCAAACTGCAGCTTTTCCTTCGAAATTTAAAGGGAATATCCGACATACCACATCCTCATGTTGAACATTCATAGTCTGAACGGCTAGGATGAATTTGTCAATGTGATTTTCGGTCAGGCCCTTATCATCTGAGCCAAACTTAGGTAGCAGTTTGTCAGGATGTTTAGGTAGGTTATGTTGCAGTCCAGGTACAACAACAGCACCGCGTCATAACCATGGTCTATCAACATTAGGATTACCTTGGTCACGATCACCCATATCTAGATCGGATTCTGGATCTGACGAAGACTCGTTGTTATGGTCATGGGGGCTATGAGGTGGTGATTCATGAGGTAAAGGGGGTAGGGCAGATCCACCTATAGACAACAATCATCGAAAAGTGTTATGACTAGTTACTCCTCTCAAAATATCACTAAGATGATAATCAGGAGACCCTCTCAATGGTTCAAGAGGCTCTTCTCCAATCGGATCGACAATTGACTCAGTCACTGCCACGGTTTGAAAATGAGCTCTACTTGGCAATCTGAAATTGATCAGAGGGATCCCTGTTTGGCAAGAATAGGCTCTAGTTAGAATCCTATGTGATTCCTCTAATGTTTGATTTATCTATTCTAGGGAAACCAGTGAGATAGTTGGGTCTCTTTCAATAATGGTCCTAACTGCATCTAAAAAGGGTGTATTTACAGTTTCGGGTTGTGATGTAGAGACCAAGGTGGACAATATTCCAAAACTCGTGAGGGGGGAAGTAGGTTGATTACTGATAGGAGCGTTATGTGATCAATCAGCCATTAATCTTTAATCTCACGCCCTCCTTCTAGCGCCATTTGTTGGCCTCATAAACTGACCCAGGCCAAAAACACAAAGGCAGCCCACACACTCAACTTAATGCAATATTGTATATGTTTAAAGTGATTGTATTTCATAGGATTAAGGACCTGCTGCCTGTATAATGTGCTCTCCAAATAGAGAGTCTCTCTAGGTATATGTGTAAAGATTTGCTTAACCCTATCTTCTGAGAAATCAGAGGAATTTAACCTACTGACTAACTAATGCTAAAATTATCTTAAGCTAAGTGTAAAAAATAGTAGCTCCTAATTATATTCTATGATGACCTAAATGCAGATTACCTATCTCAGCCGAGAGCATGAATTATTGATTTGATAAGAGGTCTTAAAGCATAAGATGATCCATAATTGTGAACTATTAGAAAAGTCTACAATAAACAGAATTAAGTCTAAATTACCTCACAACAAGATGATATTTCATTACAAAATAATTCGAACAGAAATTAAAACCTGTTATCAAATGAATCAAACACAGTCCTGAAAACATAACGAATACAATCATATACTAACTTGTAGACGGA
>LPNX010416290.1:193501-225211 GCA_001517045.1 Pseudotsuga menziesii | reverse complement strand
TATATGAAAGTTAAATTAACAAAGAGAATCATCGTTAACACAACATGAAACAACTTAAATACTTAGCTAAGGTCTTCACTATCCTGTAACATCTAGTGATATTCAGAAAAATTTCTAGAAAACACCGACACAATAGAATGAAATATGAAACTGTAAAATATCAATTCTCCAAATATCTCAGAAATCGAACCATTTGTTCATCTTTGAAACTTGTTTATAAAGGGAACCAAAACAACAACTAATTAACTAACTCCCCTATTTCTATAGTAATACATAGATTTTATCTGAATATAGAACAAAAGAAAGGCCAGGATCCTAGGTATGTCATTGAGCTACCACTAGAAAGGAATAACATGCAAGAAAATAGCTAACTTACTGGACAAAATCCAGTATCATTATTCCTCAAAACGTGTCATCACTATATTTGACAATCCATACTGATGATGCTCAGAAATAGGGGCGTGGAACCAGCAAAATAGCAATCAATTGCATTTCTGATGAGTAAAATCCAGACAGTCAAAAATAAAAATGCAGCACAGCATCAACCTTCATCCCATTTACTCCTTAATACCTAGCAATTTAAAAACAAAATCCATTAGCAAAGCACAACTAACAATCATATACAAATAAATAGGATGTCTGCAGAATTTCAATTCTACAGATATCCTTATTAAATAAGAAAAAACTTTGCACCAAGAACCAAAACCGAAAAATTCAAGATATTACTGACCTGTAGAGGCTGATTTCAAATTGTCTATAGGCATAATTAAATATTTAAACCATAAGAAAAAATTGAAATTCATTACACAAAACAAAAATGTCATATTTTAAGGGTTGATTCAATCGAAAGTCGAATTGGCACATTTCTTCTTACCTCATCTAGCTTGGATTTAAATCTAACATTCCTGGTATTAGCAATCTTATTATGTTTGATCAAACTTCTATTTCTCAACAGAAGGCTTTTAACTTGAGCTTTATATTTAAGCTTATTCTCCCTCAAAAGATTCCATTTTTCAATCCAAGAAGTAAATCGGTTTTCAGGCTTGCAATTTCATCCATAGCAAACGCCTTAAGAACCTGAGCCTCTTTTAAGTCAGTTTCTAGAGATGAGATGACTTGAGCATAAGGGATTCAATTGATTGGTTCCTTCGATCCTACATTTGACCCCCTTCTATCTTGATCTTCTGTGCACGGCTTCTTATCAATATCTTGATCCACATCACACCCAGCATTTACTTGTTGAACACCGACAACATTAGTCTCAGAGACAGATACATATTTTAGGTCCAGAATGGTTGGACCAATTGGAGTTGGATTGGGATGAGGCTCTGAAGAATCACTCACTTCAATAACAGGGGCATCCCCTACACTCAGGTCTCTTCTGGAAAACAACGCGGCTGTCATACTATGAGTATTTCTACGAATAGCCTGATTACTCAGTACTCTACTAATTTGGTCTCCAGCCGGTTTCTGACTAATGTTGGTCTGTGAATGAGGAAGACCCTCATTTGGACAGGGTGGTGCGATCACTGATTTTCTCATTGGAGACCGAGAATCATCAACAGGTATTTTGGGGTTTGTTTCAAATATGACTTTAAATTCGTTGTGACTTGGGGTTCGACTGGGTTCAGACACTTCATTGCCAAGATTATTTTGAGAATCACATTCTTCTAACTTAGACCCAGCTTCCTTTGTCTTGATGCGTCTTTGCCTGTTTTTGGGCCTCCGTCGAGGCCATTATTCATTTTTTCCAAACCCATTACGTATGAGAAATGATTCCCAAGTATCCCCTAATTCTCCTAGTCGATAGGAAACGAGTATTTTAATCAGTCCATGATGAAATAGACTCTACTCCTTATCTCCCGCATTAATTTGATAGGTATAGGCCATCTTATGCAGACTATTCAAGAAATAATATGGCATGTTCACAGGATGCCCTTTAAAACCCGTAAAAAGCAGAAGATGATAAAATTGGGTTTGGGAAATTTGACCTTCACAGGTGATGTACCTGATAATAAGTTTGAGCAGAGAACGCCATTTCTTCATGAGCAGTCAAGAATGGAAACCGGACTTATACTTCATTTTTCGGTTAGCTAGGGTGAGGAACTCCTTCCAATCATCGTTTTTTACATGCTTGCCCTTATACCAACATTCATATACATTTGGTAAACCTATGGCCTGAGAAACAAACTCTTGTGTCAACCTCAACTCGACATCCCCAATATGTGCTTTGATACCTTCAAATGATGCTGCAAATGCCCTGGAAATTGCCAAGTTGAACCCAGAGAATTTCTGCAAAAACCCTAGCCATCCAACCCTAACCATTACCTCGCAGCATTCAGGGGTAGCGTCCAAATATTCATCGCCTATGAGTTCAAATCTCGAAACAGGGGCCATGGTAGCAATTACACAGACTTTTAGGATTTTCAAAATCCTAACTAAACAACACAGCTGATTTATCCAGAATCCGCACATGTCAATTAACACTCTAAACTACCCTATTTCACCAAAGAACTGTGAACTTTCCTACAGAGTTATCATACCTTCGAGTTGACAAGTTAATGGGACTTGGAGAACACTTACCACACCATAATGGTCTGCAGAAAAATCAAGCAAGCGGCAGCTTATGCGTGATATTTGCATGATGGCAAATCAACAGATGGCAAACATTCAGGTTACACAGATATCAAACCCCCCAATTTCAATCATAGCATCAACACTGATTAACATTTTTCATGATGATGTGATAGCCTAAAAAACTCATAGTTTCAAGGCATAGTTTAGTGGTTACAATCCCCTAATCTTCATCATCGAATATCAACAATACCAAGGTTAATAAATAAGAGTATAATTGATGTAATTAGAATTATGATCAATATTATAATGACAAGGAAACAATTGGTAATGTAACCAAACTCATATCAAACCTTCGAAAATCACCTTAGCCACTTATGATGGACTTTAATACTAACTCACCTCAAGGTATTGAAAAGGTTCATAATCCCATCAATCTGATCTCATCTAAAAATACAAAATTCATAATGAGGATAAGTGTATAATAATATGAAACTTGGGGAATTTATATCAAATACACTTTTATCCCTATGATTAACATGATGAAATAGATATTTTAGAAGCGAAAAAGCTCGTTAGACCTCATATATAAATTGGAAAAACAAATATCATATCATGTAACAACTTGCTTAGATTAATAGTCAAAAACCATTGATGTAATAAATTCATTTGACCTCGAATATGCATGAGTGATAAATGTTGTAAAATTAGGAGTTACTAACTTTTGGGATTATAACCTTTCCAAATTATCAAAAGAAATGAGAAACTAAGGACAAGATATTCAAACTCGACATAAACTGATGTTAATCCCCCTAAATCAATCAATCAATCAACTTCTATTGGGAGTACCTTCAGAATCAAAGATTCTGAAGACACTCCTAAAATATCTATAGAAGTTTATTAATATTGTGATATCAAATGTCGTTCAAAAGATTGATGAAATGACATATTTGAAATTTTTGTGTTCAAATTGCTCCGGAGGGTGTTGCTTGTAAAACAATACTCTACACGTGTACCATTTTTTGGAGGTAGATTTCGTGGGGGAAAAAAGAAGCTCTGAGGAAATTCGGACTGTTGAAAAATGCAGAAAAACACAGTGGCCGATTTTTTTTTGGGTGAAGGCAGCTTGTGCATGGTGGTCTGTGGTGAATTCGGTGGTGAAATGAGCTCTGAAATTTTGGGATAACAGACCACTAAGGCAGCTGTAGAGCATCCCAATAGCAGCAGTACACACGTGCTAAATATCCATTTTTTTGTTCTGAATTTGGGATCTAACAGCAGCAATAAATCTCTTATTTTTTATGTACTGAGGCAACCACAAACATTCTTTTTGGTGTGATGAAGTAAAATCAGTAAAGGCAACATTTTTTGTGCTTCTCCTCTATTTTGGTGTTTCTCTAAGGTATTTTTTTGAAGAATGGAGTGGGATCTTTGTTGAACGTAGACATAGCATCCTCTCTCAAGTATGTTCTCCATCATACTTATATGAGAGTGACAAAGAAGACAGGACTATGGAAGTTTGATATTGGTTGTCAACACAATATTGACATAATTGTTTTGGAATGTTGTGAATCAGATATGGCTTGATTTGATAGAGATAGTGAATGATTGAAATGACGAGGCTTGATATTTATTCTAAGCAGTCATTGAATAAATTATTTATGTCTTGAATACATTGAACAGACCTTAATGACTTGTTTGACCTTATAATGGCATGATAATGGACAATCTCTTGATATGACAGAATTATTTGAATAATGACATGATTACTGAATAGCTGAGAAAATGACAAAGACAGTTGATTGATGATTGCAGTGGATGAGTCGATATGAGAAGTAGAGTAACAGGATATTGACAGTAACATGACATAGTAGCTAGGTGAGTTGACATGACCATACAGTAGCAGAATTATGACATGATATGATCAGTAGTGATGAGCCAGAGATGATGACTTGAGGTAGATTGATTTGATGTGTTCAGTGACAAAGATACAGTGATGAGCAGCTTGATGACATGATTGTGAAATGCATGTGATGAGAGTGATGAGCAGTGGTGTAGTGATGGGATCGATGTCATGATGATGTATGAGATGTAATGTGACAAGGACGTAATTTGTAGGTATTTACAAGTTGGATCTTGTAACTAGTTTCTTATTAGGATCTAAGAAAATACCAAGCAGAGTCTTGGTTTGAAGTAGGTGCTTCTAAGTCGGTAGGTGTTGATTTACCTCACGGTCGCAGTCGTTGAAATACAAAAATATTAAAAACATTATATCTTGTGTCTCTTGTGCAATGTGTTGATGATTATTCTTTTTATTTGATGAATGAATTGATTATTGATGCATATTTTATTGATGAATATGATTTTGAGTTGAATTTGAAATGATGACTTAAGTTTTAGAAATTAAAGAAGTGAAACTTGAAGTGAGTCCAAGCTCATCAATTCACCCCCCCCCCTCTCGGTGAGCCATTGTGTCTAATAATTGGTATCAGAGCGGGCCTTCAACATAAGCCTAACAAGCTTGAAGGGATTTGGGGAAACAATCATGGAAGGATCAACAAATCTCATTAACCATGAAGTTCCATTTTTGGAGAAGTCAGACTACTTTGATTGGAGAAGTAAAATGAAAGACTACTTGAAAAAATTCGGTGTTTGGGAAATAGTGGTTAACCCACCTAACATGCCAACAAAAAGATAAATAAAGTTGTCAAGACATACAACAATATTGCCTTGAATTTTTTGATGGATGGTCTATCAAGCTCTATTCAAGAAAGTGTAAAATATTACACCTCTGCCAAGGAACTCTGGTTCAAGCTAGAAGAATAATACCTAAAGAAGAGTCAAGACAAAGAAAAGGAAGCGGAAGTCAAGGATGAAAAGAAAGAAGAAAAACAGGTACAAGCTTCAGATACAAGTGAAGGTAAGTACTCTTCAATGGATGATAACTCTGAATGTAATGATGATGAATTTGTTCTTACAGAAGATGAAGAAGAAGTTTTGTTGAAAGAAAATAACGCACTTACAAGCACTCTGACAGACATATATCTTATATTCAATCCAAGACTCAAGAATAAAATGTTGAGGTCATTTGAAAAATACAAAGTGGAGACAAAATCTTTGCTAATGAAGTTAAAACTCAAGAACAAATACTTGCAAGTTAAGCTGCAAGATCAAAATGATGAAATCAAGGAATTGAAGATTGGATTAGCAAAAGAGCAAGAAGAGATTGGTGTAGATCCTAAAGATCTTGAAGAAGCAAGATGGGTTAATACTAAACTAAAGATGCAGTTAGAGGAAGGTAAGAGAATAGAATATGTTATGAAGTTTCAGCTGGAATAAAAAGAAAGAGAAAATCGGAGGCTTGCAATGGAAGTTGTTTGTCTTAGAAAGAAGATTGAGAAGTCAAAAGATCATATTAAGTTCAATGAAAGTTCAGTTATCCTGGATGAAATTATGAAGTGTCAAAGGCTTTCCTCTGACAAGTCTGGCCTTGGGTTCAAGAAGGAAGAAGACAAATTGAAACAAGTATTGTGGTCCCCCGGAACTCCAGAAGATGGTCCATCAATGACCAAGGATGAATCTGATGCACATGCACATGCCAACAAAGAAGTTGAAAATTCAAAAGTACCTCACGAAGCTACTCCCACTCATCAAAGCTATTCATTTGAATGAAGAAGGACAACTCCAAGATGGAGCCAAACATCAAGGTATGTAAATATATTTAATGGCTATTGTTTTTCATGCTCTAATTTTGGTCATAAGGCTATGGACTGTAGATCCAATGGAAGAAGAAGTGCTGGAATACTTAATGACAAAGCTAGGTGTTGGAAATGTAATCATCCTGGCCATATTGCTACCAAATGTCACACAATGAGGTGCTACTCATGTAGTGGTTTTGGTCACAAGGATCAAGAATTCGCAACTCAAAGGAGTCAACCTAGGGTGAGCCCATCATATACATCAGCAAGGAAAGTCTATGAATCTTGGAAGAAGAATGACACAGGTAGTTTTGAAGGTCAAAGGAGAAATGATGTCAGCCAAGGATGCTCTACGATATGGGTAAGAAAAAATATTTCTATGGATCTAAATGAAGTTGAATACCAATGCACAAAAGTTGAAGGTGGCTGCCATATGGCAAGCCAAAATTGAGGTCTTTCAATGACCTTAATGCACCTTGAGTTCATTGTTAGAGGATGGACTCAAAGGCATATGATGGTCACTCCAAAGACAGGTCCTAGGATCGTGGCTACATTGGCAAGATGATAGGGGGAGAAATAATAATTTCTTGTGATTTCACGAACTCTCCCTAGTTGAAGAAAATGAAGTGAAGATGGAATTTGAATGTTAATAGGAGGCGCAGTAGAACTGAGATGTTGCCATTGATGCTTACCTTTTATGAATTTATTAATGCTTGTTGATGTATCCATCCCTAAAAGTGCACCAATGACTCTCTCTAGCTTTGGATATGACTGACAAGTAAGTATTCGAGAAACTCTTAGTGTTGGTATCTATGACTCATGTTGAGTTGGTTATCGATATTTTTATCCGATGTATAAAGACAAATCCTAGGGATCATATGAAGAATTGAGATAAGTACTAAATGCCAGATCATGAGGGAGCAGGAAATTGTTGATCTACAAGACAAGAATTCAGAAATGAAACTAAAGCAACAACATTGTTCAAACATCAAGAGTTTGATAAAAGGAAGTTGCTTGATTGGTTGCAAGACTACTGGTGCATCTCGACTAATGTACGATCAAATTTTCACTGTCAAAGTTGGTTGTGTTTCTATTGTAGATCAAATAAGAAGGAAGCACAAGTGAAATCGTTTGAAGATTCAAAATTCAAGTAACCTACATATACATCAAGTTTCAAGTTTCCATTAAAGATCGATTTTAAGGTCTATGAAAGGGTCTTAATCATAAGCAGAATACAGCCGAAGTTTGATCGCTGCCATCCTAAATAATTTGGAATCCGAAGTTCTGATCTCTATATACATTTTGTGAAGACTTCCAAAGTCATCCAGTATAGCTTTGGCTGGCATAATTAAAGGATAAGTTTGGATCCTGCTACAAGCTTAAGCATGCACAGCAAGGCAACATTGGAATCTCCCTTGCAATAAACATACCATGGAAACTTGATATGCACATGAAGTTTGGGCATTCTCCATAGTTGTGACAACATTTTGGGTATGCCATTGAATATCCAAATTGCAAGCATCTCTCCAAAGGACTGAATGTTGAACAGTCTGACTCGGAATTAATGGTGTCTGATTGAGACAAGAAGCTGAGTGAATTGTGATTGAGAGAAGACTAATGACATATAAAATTCAAAGATTGCTTGAGTATAGAATTTTGTTTGGGGAACATTTCACCATGGATTGTTGGCTTGTGAGAAGAAGTAAATTGGGCAGTTGCTCCATGAACAACATTGACATAGGAGATTCCTTTGTGTTGTTCAGGATAAAGCACCCTTGTAACCTAGGGTCTAGGGTTACCAACTTACTACTAACTTGCAGACAATCATCTTTACCAGAGAATGTAAAGGGAATAGGAAGAAAGTCTTGACTTACCCGATTACCGACAATTGATCCAAGCTTGTTCTTCTCCCGCTCCTCTTCTCTCTAAAGCTTCCAAGGATGCACCCCTTCACCTGCAAAGAGTAAATCCTTCAAGTAATATCTCATGAATATATATATCAGAGCTTAGATGAATAGTATATCAATCATATAATCAAATATATTCATTAACCAAATACATGAAATAGACTCAACACAAGATTGGAAGAAGAATTATCTTTATTAACAATCGATGAATGAGATAAGAGTACAACCCAGATTCTAAGACAATGACTCCTCTACAACCAAAGGACTCTGATTTTTGCTGCTCCAAGATTCTAAAGATATACCACCAGCATAACTTTTCTCTCCAAAATTGATTGATTAGTCCCCACCCCAAGGCCTCTATTTATACTTTAGGAAATAGGGTAGTTTCGAAGGTTGGGATGGTTGAGATAGTTGGCATAGTTATGGATTAGGGCCCGACTAATCTCATATAATCGCGTTTTATATATTTTAAATTCAAAACAAGGTGTACACGACTATTAATATATGCAACCCGCGTATGACACCCGATTTGCTTGAAGGAAACCCGTGTATGCTAGTGTACACGGGTTGCAATGCAAATACTCATGTACAGTTCACGAGTTGCAATGCAAATAGTTGCATATTCAACTCAACACTTAGAAAAAATATATATAAAGCTAGTTTGAGGGTAATATATCCCAGGTCATGCCCATCTATAGTGTTTTAGCCACTTCAATCCTAATTTGTCATTTTTTGTACCAACATGAAGAATGGCAGCACTCAGACGAAGAAGTGCCATTTGGGTTGATAACACATGCCCCCTAATGTGTGAGGTCAGAGGGAAGCAATGGCCGAAATACATTATAATCTTTATCTTGGAGAACTTAGAAGTCCAATGAAGTAGATGAAGTACCTAAAACAAATACATAGCAATGTCACATACAAAATCATATCTGAGGATGCCATGTTCAATATACTGGAACACTAGCTCCTTTACAATATTTGAGTACATCATATGATACAAGTTCAAGACCACGTATATTAAAAAGGTGGATCGAAGCCACAATATACAATAATGATGAGTCTTCAAAGATTTGGAAACTATGTAAGTGAACACAACATAATCTTGCGCAACTTAGGTTATAGATATGAACCTAAGGTATTCGTCAAAAATCCAAAAGAACTAGTACAATCTAGGCCATGTGAGTAGATGTGTCAAAGTCAAACATGGATAGGATTCAACAAATTGTCAACCAATAGATGATATTTGACAACTGAAGCAAAGGAATTCACCAATAGTGAAAGTGAATCCTGAGGTACCATCGTCGAAACTCTAGGTCTTCGTCATCAAGAAGTACTGATAAGAAACCATACTGTGATGAGGAAGAAAATAGATCCTCCAACGAACCACAAGAGTGACTAGGAACTGGATAAAAGAAGGGAGACACAAGTAATATCAAATAGGACAATGATGGGATCAAGATAAAAATCAGATGCAGGGATAAATCCTTGAACAGTGAGCACGACACATATATGACCCAAGGAAGATTTTAACTTTACAGATAATACAAATAGACTTATCTGTCATGTAGGAGACATGATCAGATTCCCCAGGTATAACGGACAAGTGGAGGAGTAAGAAACTCGAAGTGATAGTTGAACTGAAAGTGAAAATTGAGACATGAGTATTAGAAAGTACAGAGAGTGCTATGTTCAAGGATGACATGCTGCCACCAACTGAGAATCAAAAGAAAACTTCTTCCTTATCTTTCCTGTTAAATTTTAACGAGTCCAGGAAAGTCAACTCAAGTCTCTCTTCATTTTTGACAAGCTTGAAGAGAAGAAGGAATAATGCTTGATAATGCTACCGATTCGTGGATTTTATGAGCCCGAACTAGTACATGATCAGTTGGTGTTTTCATGTTTAGAGAGTCTAAAAACTCCGAAGAAGACTCCAGTGGGGTCCTTTTTCGTCCAATTTAATCTCCTGAGGCCGAAAAAGTATAAAACATACCACAGATGAACTCTCTTAACTTTCGTAGAAGAAAAGGTGAACATTTTTCGTACTTAGTCAGGGAGGTCTGAAAAAGGTTAAATTACCACCTACCCAACGCTCCTTCGAGAGCAGCATAGAGCTTGAGTTTTACGAGTGTGAAGGAAAGAAAGATCACTCGGAAATATCCATTTGAGTACAAGGAATGGGGCTTACAAAAGTTTACTCGATGCTTTGTTCTTAGTGTTTAACAAGCATGAAAAAGACATAAAATACACTTGGAATCTTTTTCATGTTTAGGTCCAGAGCACGAAAAAGAGAAAACTAAGCTCATACCAGGCGTTCATTTTCTGTAAATTTAGTCCCTCGGGTCCGGAAAAGTAATAAACCTATGCCTGAGAATACTCTTCTCAATTCCATAGAAAAGAGAGTGATCCTTTCTCGTATTATTCCACACAGTCCAAAAAAGAGATAACTTACCACCAATGTGGATTCCCATTCAGATATTCTCAATGAGCCTGAATGGACAAGTTTACTCGGCAGTAAAGTATGTTTTGAGGAGTTAGACCTGGGCCTAAAGAAACTCCATAAGGGCGAGGAGTCTTTAAAAAAGGATAGCTTGTAAAAAGAGACCAAAATGAGGCTCAATTTAGGATGAAAAATAGCTAAGGAGACTCCCCTAAACCTATGACAAATGTGGCATGAGTACCAAAAGACAATAAATGTGTGCTAATCTAGGGTACTCATGTGAGGAAATTCCTATCCACAGAAGAACAATGGCATATACAAGGTACTAATGTCTTAAAGACCATAGTTCGTGGTCAAAGTAGTAATTCTAGGGTTAAGATGAATTAGGTGTAAATGCAAAAATGCATATGAATGACCAAAATCCTATCCTATATGAGTGAAAAATAGCTTCAAGTGACCTTAGACTTGTTTCACTGAAGAAAAAAATCATGGTATTAGCTTGATTTTTATATAAAAAATAAGAACTATAGGTTAAAACCCACTTTTGAAATAATATTTCTATAAATAGTTCAAAATAGAAATCAAAACTCACCATTTGAAATTTTTACCCAATATAGACAAGTTTTACCTTTTCCTTCAATCGCTCAGTGTGGACAACTCAGTGGACGATTCTCAAAACCGCAAGTGCCAGGTAAATCTACTCTCCATGCTCTTTCATTTTATCGAAGCAAGTTTTAATTTTAGGCAAAAGTTTGATGTTTTCAACCATTTTAAAGGTAGCCACGCTATGTACGCAGGTATGATATGTAAACAGGCACGTACACGTGTTTTATACACGGGATGCTCGAAAGCAAGTTGCGTATGATATGGGACATGTCTGAAGGAGAGTCGCGTACACTGCATGATATACAAAAAGCTATGTAGGGCCAAAATCAAAAGTTTTTGTATGAATTTAATGTTTGATTATGGGCTTGTTAACAGATTGAAACATGGTGTTGGAGTGGAGGGAGAGGGAGCATGAAGACATGGACCAAGATGCTCTTCAAAGTGCCCCCACGGTAAATGATTTGCAGTAAAGTGGGTTTCTTAAATTATTTTGTACCTCACCTATGCGATCCAATGTCCGCTTATTAGAGTTTTTGATAAACTACTGGGATCATGATCTTGGTGCATTTGACCTACAAGGTGAGTTTCTAGAGATTACCTTGGAAGGAATCTATTTTATCTCTGGTTTGTCACGACGAGGAGCTCCGGCCAACTTGGAAAGTACCGGTAGAGGCAGTGACCTTCTAAGTGTGCAGAACTATATTGACACATACTACGTGCCCAGTACTCAAAAAAGGGGTAGTTTCATCCCTATTGTTCATATTCGCAGCTTGCCATTACAAGTGTTGGAAAGCACTATAGTGAGGGTTATAGGGTTATCATCTCTTCATCTTGCAACTCGAAACCAAATGAGACTTGCAGTGGAATGTCTACAGGGATCCCTATTTGAATGGTGTTCAGGAGTAATACCGATAATGAAGAAGCAACTCTCTGACTGTAAAAGAGGCCGATGAAAAAACTTTGGGTATTCTATTATATTGGTGGCCTTTTTCTTTGAGAGGGTCCTCGGTATGAGTCCTGCATAACCTCGACCAGTTTATTCTCCCCATCAACCTAGACTGAGTAAGTGGGGGGAAATATTCCTCCACCAGGGAGGTGGTGGATCAGTTCAGAGTGTATATGATGATGACTTCTAATTATGGTGGGAGTGACAGCTACCAGCACTGGAGTAGTTTCCATATGTTGGGATAGATTTCCAAGGTGACAACGACCTTGTCCTCCCTCCTAGAGGAGCATGGGGAGCGTCAGGTATTTTTGTTTTCAAGTTTTTAATTTTTTATGAATTTTTAGTCATAAATATATATACATATGTATAAGAGTTTTTAATCCTATAAAATGTTAAAATGCAGATATTGGACCAGTTCTCCCTATTTTGCATCCACGTATGTATGTGCGTCCTATGGGAGGAGAATATCATGGCTTGATTAGGGTTCTTGAGCAGAAGATGGACAGCCTTACCCAAAGAGTACCTACTTTACACATTGAGCAGATCCCTGCCGTTATGCAGGAGCTAGTGGTTGGTATACCACCTGTCTGGATACGCCTTATCAGGCAGGTAGCTAGAGCAGTGCTTGTGTACATCGATGTCGTTGAGGCTACTGCAGCTGAGGAAGCTGAAGAAGCTCGAGAGTAGGATGATCAGGATGATCAGGGGGACCAGGGTGGTCCAGATGACCAAGGTGGTCAACCTTAGACCTAGGAGCACTTTATGGACTTCGATCCTTTTTGTATATTTTTTGTATATTATACAGTTATGACTAGATCTGAGGATCAAAAACTCAACCTATCTATATGGACAGAATTCACACACACACACACACACACATATTGTCGATTTTAGTTACATGTGTTTTGTAATGTATCTGTTGTATATTTTTATTAATAATGTGTTAAGTGCTAGTCCAAGATATAATTAGCATATGCATTAGTTAATCAATTTTGATTTCTTGGAATATTATTGAGTGGAATAAACTCAAAAATTTTTTCCAATAACCTAACTTGCATAAACTGACGTAGTAAAATAGGGTTCCACACCTTATAAGCTCGATTGAGCTGGGAAACCACTAGTTGAGAGTCAAGTCTGACTTCTAGTTGGGTGATACCACGTGACAAAGCATCCCATAAAAGCTCAATGATAGCCATGTATTCGGTCATATTATTGGAAGCAGGACCCAGGAAAGTGCCTCCAAAGGCAACTAGTTGTCCTGAGGGTGAGTAAATAACCCATGCGGCTAAAGCCAGGTTACAAGTGTGGTGACTAGCACCATCTACGAAACCTATGAACCACTCGGAAGACATCTGTAACAACCAACAGATGGTATAAGAACACAAATCGACAAACTATTGTACATAAAGTTGCATACAATAAAAATACCGAAAAAAGCGTCAAGACTAAGCATAGTACTTTTTCAAGTAGATCCCATTTCTATGCTCGGGCAGCTTATTCCCCTCGAAATCAATTAATTCATATGCGCCTTTCTTCAAAACTTTTGACATGACATAAGGTCCCAACCACATAGACCTGAATTTCCCTGCCCCCAAGGGTTCTTTGTCTTGATCCCAAAGCAAGACAAGCTCCCCTTCAGAAAAAATCCAAGGTTTGACCGATTTATCGTTTTTATTTTTTACCCTATTTTTATGAGCCTCATTTGCTGTTAGCGCATCTCTACACTACTCGTCTAGATGTTCTAAGTGTAAAAAATTTTCTTCAAGCTCAGTCGTATCAGGTAACACATGAATAACAATCTTTAAGGACGGTATTTCGCATTCAACCGTGGTTACTGCTTCCACCCCGTCAACGACTTGGAAAGAAGAGAACCCTGTAGCAGTTTTCACATTGGTCTGATAAGCCCAAAGTGCAGGATACAGCATGATTTTCCAGTTGGAACAAGATGCATTAATAGTGCGCTTGAGAATAGTCTTCAAGGTTTTATTTATAGCCTCGACCTAACCATTCGATTGAGGGTAGAAAGAAGATGAATGTTCTTGTTTAAACCCTAGCATAGTGGTCAATTAAGTCATCATACTATTTTAGAAGTGACTGCCATGGTCAGTGACAATCTCTTTAGGAATACCAAACCGTGTGATAATTTGGTTGAAAACAAAAAAAGTTGTAGTTTCCCCATCATATTTATAGGTGGCCATTGCCTCTGCCCACTTGGTGAAGTAATCTATAGCGACAATGATATGTTTGTGCCCCTCAGTTGAGATTGTGTTTCACGTCATGTAATCTATCCCCCACTTCATGAAGGGGCCCACTGAGATGACAGGAAATAAAGGAGCAGGATGCGACCGCATCTTTCTGGTGTAAAGCTAACAAAAATGACAGCGCTTCACGGCTTCCACACAATCTTTGAAGATCGTGGGCCAGAAATAACCGGCACGTAAGATATTCTAGGTCATTTCTAACCCAGATAAATGACCCCCACATGCTCCACTATGGGCATCATTTAGGACAATCTTGGCCTCTCCATGGCTAAGACATCGGTGCAAAACAGAATCTAGCCCCCTACGATATAAAGCATCTCCTATAATGAGGTAATTTTTTGCATGCAAGTGTAATTTGCATCGTTCTTCCCGCGAAAAGTTTGCAGGGCACTTCAAAGTCTAGAGATAGATAGGTATATCTCCATACCAAGGGTCAAAGGTGGAAATTAAAAACATGTGTTCATCTGGGAATGAGTCTTCTTCAATGGCTACATATTCCTCAACCGAAAATTCTGTGATGAGCTCAGCAAAAACTAAGTTTTTTTGGATTTGGCAGATTGGAAATCTAAGTCAAATTCCTGAAGAATGACTATCAATTTGTTGAATTTGCCTCCAACTATCCATCGGGACAAAACATATTGGAAAAGATTTAACATCTGCCACTACCTTCGTGGTCCTTAGTAAGATGTAGCGACGCAACCTCTGAACAGCATACACAGCTGCTAATGCCAACTTCTTGACATGGGAATACCTAAGTTCAGGGCCAGCTAAAGCACGGCTAAGATAGTAGACGAGATTCTCTTGGAGCTTATCATCCTCCTGGACTAGTGCAACCCCTATGGTTGACTCGGATGTGGCCAGATACAATATAAAATCACAAGAGTAATCTGGAGGGCGCAGTAATAGTGCCGACAACAAAGCTTTCTTTAATTGCAAGTTGTACGATTTTGTCCCATACAAATGGGGTGTCCTGCTTCAACAAGAGCATGAAACCTTTAGTGATCTTGGCATAATTTACGATAAAACATCGAAGTAAGTTGGACTTCCCTTGCAGGATTTGAAGCTTCCTGATGGAATGAGGAGGAGGCAGATTTACTATGGCCTCAACTTTCAAAAGATCCACCTGAATACCTTTGTTGGAATCAATCAATCCGAGCAACCTCCCTGACTTGACACAGAAAATGCACTTGTGCAGATTCAAGTCAATTTTGTAGTATCTGCATCATTCAAGATTAAACGCAAGTGATCTATGTGATCGATCCTCTTACGAGAATGTGTTGGCAGATCATCAAGGTAGGGTTTGACAATAGATTTAATGTCATGAAAGGAAAAATTCATTGCCCATTGAAAGGTAGCCCTGCATTTTTCAATCCAAAATGAATTTTCTTGTAGGCAAATGTACCCCAAGGACAAATGAAAGTTGTTTTATGTTGGTCTTTCGGTTTAATTTGAATTTGATTATACCTAGAGAAACCATCCATAAATGAAAAGACTTCACTCCATGCATAGGCATCAATTATTTGATCTATGAATGGTCTGGGGTAGTTATCCTTAGGACAGGCTTTGTTTAGATCGTGAAAGTCAGTACACATGTATTTTCCCTTGCTTTTTGTCAATAGGAACAGGGTTGAATACCCATTCTGTCAAAGCTATCGGGTAAATGAAACCAGCTTTCAGTAGTTTTTCAACTTCAGCCTTAAAAACTGTGGCTTTATGTGGATTGACATGTCTAAGTTTTTTTCGAACGGGTTTGGCATCAGGATATGTTCGGATTTCATGCTCGACTATTGATGGATCTATGCCTAGAATCTCCTCATATGACCAGGAAAACACGTCGTTGCATTCCTTAAACAAGTCTGTATAGATCGCAATCTCCTCCAGAGAGCAGTTTGCACCAATGTGTACATTTTACACAAAGTTTGGGTTTGCAAAGATGTTGATAGGAATATTAGCATAAATGTTTTCCATATTCCCCTCAGCAAAGATTCCTTCCCTAGGTAAGGGATTAATAGGTGTATCAACATCACCTGCCAGACTCATATGGAACTCTTGGTTCTCAATCCTGCTTAACTCTGGAAGAAAATAAGATCAATGGTAAATATCTTCACAGATCTTATCTCGCCCGCACATAGCTTCCAGAATGGCTTCATTAGAAGGCAAAGCCATATCTAAGCAATCTCTAGTATGCAAAGAGTTCTCTGCCCAAGTATGCAAATAGGATTCTTCCGGCTCCTCTGAGACTGTGAGGGGAACCGAAATGGGATCAACAACGGTATGAACAATGGCTTGATAAGCTACTTCCATTACCAATAAGGGCACTTCAGGTTCATGGCGGGAAGGAAGAACCCAAGGATCTATTCTATCAACAACCATTGCAATAGACTTCCCTACACTAGGAGAACCTAAATAGTTAATCGGAGCTGGAAAATTGAATGTGCCCATGAATGATGCATACATTCCAGACCCTAAGCTCTCTAAAGTAGGTTTAACCTGATCAACCAATGGAACAGTGGACTCGTTTGTTTCCATGTGGCCCTTTCGAGTGAAACTGAGTTGGTCTACAGTAACCAATTTCCCTTCGTGTAGAAACATTAATACCCAAATTACGGTCGATGCAATAGCAGACATGGCATAGGTCCAACTTCTCCCCAGGAGCAAGTTATAATCCAAAGGTGCATCAATCACCTCTACCTCAACAGACATTGCCTTCCCTGCCAACTTTATTTTGAAAGCCAGTAGGATACCATGTCGAGGAAATGACCTTCCGTCGAAAGTAGTAAGTAGGGTGTTCGATGGAACTAGCTCTGGAGATCCAAGAGCTTTCCAGCAAGAAACAGAAATGACACATGTGGAAGCTCCCTCATCGACAAATTCCCTTCCAATGGTTTTTCCACCATGGATTGCATCTATCGATAAGGCCACATGATAAGGTAGGCGAATTTTGACATCTGACAAATTAAACTTCACCATGAGGCTCGATGAATCCACACTACCTAAGGTTGCTAAGAGTGCCTCTTGTTGGATGGGACAACTCTGTAACACCTCTAAAGTCGACATTGCACAAGGGGTCTGAGCTAAATATTCAACTACAGAGTAGTTGGCTGCAGCCCTAGCATTGGGATTGTGCAAGGTTTTCTTGAAGACACCTTTCGGTTTCAATATCTTGGGCATAGGTTTGACAGGTTTTTCAATCGTAAGAGGGTTGGAGGTTTCACCTATAGACTTACCCTTCTCCGGAGCCTCTATCTCATAGTTCTTGTTCCTAGACTGGAGTAAAGTCTGGGATCGAACCATATGATATAATTTGGGTCAGGAGAATTTGGGGTGCCCCCTTCTACATTTGAAGTTGAAGCGGAATTCTGTCCTTGGGGAAAAGGATCCTTCAGGACAGCCGGTTGTTGGCCTTTTAGCAGCTTCTGATCTTGGTCAATAAGGGGACATTGATGGGTCAGGTGATCTTCTTGGCACAACTTACATGGGAATTTCACCTTCTTCTTTTCTTTTTTTCCCCTATCAGCATTGTTTGTGGGTTTTGGCTTGTTTTGGTTTCCCTCACCTTTTTTCCCCTTCTTCTTTTTCCCACCGGGATGCTGATTTCCATTTTGAGAGGATTGTGCAAAAAAAATTTCATTATGGGGTGAGGGGGCAACCTTTGCTGCCTCCACCGTAGAATGTTTGACAGACAACTCATGGAGTTGTTTAGCCAAATACTCTACAATGGGAGATTTCATTGAACCAACCACACCATTGGCATGGGGTCCGGGCTTAGGTTTCTCTACATTATGCATTGGCCTCAGTGCATCAAGGATGATTTCATATAAAATACCAGACTGAGAATATATCAAATCTAGCTACTAGGCCCTAAGGATAGCCTCTTCCTCATTGGTCACTCCCAAAGTAGATACATCCTTATATATATATGGCAACAGGGATTTAAGGAACCATTCTAGTAAAAACAAGAGAGGAATAGTGGCTTTAATAAGGCTCTTCCATCTTCTCCACTCTTGGATGTGATCTGAAATATGAGTGACCTTGTCCTGCCGAAAGGTAGATAACAAGTCTGTCCCAAAATCATACCAGACAGGAAGTTGGAAGTGATTAAGGAATACATTAGCCAAGTCCCAAAAACTATCAAATGCAGCAGAAGACAGTTCGATGTACCATTTTGTTGCGGTACTAGTCAGAGTTATTTGGAACAATCTTAACCGAACTGTGTCATCATTCAGTGAGTTGGAAGAGCACCACAAGTGAAAAGTGGTGACATGAGATTTTGGGTCATCACCAACTTTGCCTTCAAATTTTGGGATATCCAAGGGTCACTTATTAGCTTCGATAAGTCTGGTAAGTTTAAATTTTCTAGGAAAGGAAGCTTGGGTCTAACCGGAGCATGAAAAGTACTCGCTTGGGGGTTAGAGGGACTTGCCCCCATGTTCCCAGATGTGAAGGCGGGGTTGCCCCCTGTTGCCAATTGTGAAGTGGTCGGGCCGCTTTGGAAAGGATTCCACCCATAAGCCAATGGATTGTTCACGTACGGTGCAGTGTATGAGGTTTGAGCTGCCCCAGTCAAAATTGCGGTTTGGAACACAAGAGCAGGTATCCCTCTACTAAAAATCAATAAAGGAGAGCTCGTGAAAGGAGCTAAAACTAGAGTTTGAAAACCTTGACCATAAGGATTAGGGTTTTTGAACTGCACCCCTACATACGCGAGTGTTGGACCTACATATGGAGCGGATGGGGGAATGTGCCCCCCATTACAAGGAAAACCCTAGACAAATGACGAGGATCCTATAGGACCACTTTGAGCAACATGTGCGAAGGAAGTAGAAGTAGAAGGTACACTAGGAATCCTAGTGACCACTCCACCAGAAGTGCCTGCTAAATTTGTGGAAGCCAGTGGTTGAACCACTCGGCTAGCTGGAGGTAAAGGTGTAGTAGGTATACTTGTTCTAGGGGCACCAATCGAGGGAGGTGGCACCCCTTCAGCCAAAGTGGCTGAGGTGGATGTAGAAGAAATTTCTCCTACAGTAGACATTAGTCTGCCCAGAGGGACACCAATCATAGGCGAATTGAAAGGATGAACTTGGACAATCACATGATCGTTTAGGTCAGTTAGAGGTCAATTAAAGTTCCTTGCAAACCCGTTAGCCTACAATTCTTCTATCTCTACTATAGTTAAATCAAACTGGTTTGTCCTAAGTTCTGGTTCACCTGGAACTTCACTAACTCCTATCGGTTCGAAAGAACCATCTGTGTCTAATCTCTGCCTTTGAGTGGGAGGTGGAGGTTCCAATGTAATAAGTGGAGGAAGGTTTTACAACCTTCATGACCTTCTGAGATATTGGTCCTCCACGATGTTAAATTTGACTCTTCACACCCTAAGGTCGTCTAAACATAGACAAACCATAGAGCAATCACTACAAAATTTCCTGAAGTCTCAACAATCACAAGGGGTATAAGATATGCTTTCCCAAAGAAAGCTGAGAGACAGTTTATTGGCATCGTTGAAGAGGTTCTTAGGCACAAGCGAAGGAATCACCCACCGCCCTCCTACACTTTCAACAAGGGTTACCTTCCAAGCCCATCCAAGGTCAACCAGAAATAGCCTTCTGGTTTACCTATGTATAAACCCTAGATGTCAAAGAGACTAAAGGCTACCTTAACTATATCAATAGCCTGGGGGGACAGTCGTAAGCCTGGTTCATACGCATGGGAAGGGTAGTAAAGCCTGAAACTTTGTCTAGGACAAAATCCCCAAATGCACAAAAACCCTGGTCTACATTTTGACAAGGAATTAGAGGGTTATCTCCTCAGTCCAATCCTCCACGCGGCCTCATGCTTAAATCTCGTTTGAGAGGAGCTTCCCAGAGACTACCAATATAGAAAAGGATTTACCTATCGATTGGCCAACTATGTCTGAATTTAAACACTTGTGGAGAGTTTACACTTCCTATCCCACAAGTCTAGCCTAAGCTAGTAGGTGTATGACCCTATAAAACAAAACTTACTAATAAGTTTTAAATTATATCGTTCATTTTAATGGTTTTTCTTAGTTAAAGGGTAAGTGGCATATTATAGACTTGATAAGAAAAGTAAAAAAGGTGTATAAAATGAATTCCAAAACAAATTACAACTACTTAAATCAAGCTTCTTCTCTTTTTTTTTGTAAATATGAGCCAATGAGATTACAACTAAATATGAGAAGACTAAGACTTGTTTTTTATAATTTTTGAAATTTTTATTCGAAAATACTGAAATAAAACTACTATATGCAATTAAATGCAAAAGTATCAAATTTTTTTCTTCACTTTCAAAATTCTTCAAAAATTATCATGCACCTAAATGCAAAAAAATTTGAGTATGTTTGAATAATCAAACCATAAAGAAAGCAATATGAATTATAGCGGACTTGCAAGAACCAAATTCAACCACTTAAAGAGGAGACTTGGTAAACACCTAACTTGGGAAGAATCAATGAATAAAATCCACTGAAATCACTAAAGGACAAGTGACAAACTGATACTACTTGAAAGCAGTACAGAGTACAAGGTATCCAAAATCTTGATCACTAACTCAGATACACAGCACTAAAACTATCACTCAAACAGGAGAACCTACCTCAAATTGCTAAGTGAAAGAAGATTCAAACAATAAAAATCAAAGGCTTAATCAAAAGCACAAAGCATGGCGTACAGGACTTTCAAACTTACAGGAAGATGCCACCAACATAAGACCTTCAAGCAGACAAAAATCCAAACAAGATAGGGACAAGCAACCATCCCTAAAATTTTGTGTTGCTACAAGACATATGCGACTGTCTTATAGAGCAACCCATGTACTGTACGTGACTATCTTATAGAGCAACATGCGTATACAAGTTTCTATATGCAAATGTGTAGCACATCAACCCACGTACGCAACAAAAAAAAATTCAAAAAATAAAAAATAATGAAGGTCTCTGGACACACTACTTCAAATCAAAGGAAAGATAGACAACCACACACAAAATCAGAGAAAAGACTGGGCAAGTATCTACAAGACTAACCCACAGCAGGCTGGACTCCTCAGTGGAGTCCCCAGTTCTGTTGTTCAGGATAAAGCACCCTTGTAACCTAGGGTCTAGGGTTACCAACTTACTACTAACTTGCAGACAATCAGCTTTACCAGAGAATGGAAAGGGAATAGGAAGAAAGTCTTGACTTACCCGATTATCGACGGTTGATCCAAGCTTGATCTTCTCCTGCTCCTCTTCTCTCTAAAGCTTCCACGGATGCACCTCTTCACCTACAAAGAGTAAATCCTTCAAGTAATATCTCATGCATATATATATCATAGGTTAGATGAACATTATATCAATCATATAATCAAATATATTCATTAACCAAATACATGAAATTGACTCAACACAATATTGGAAGAAGAATTCTCTTTATTAACAATCGATGAATGAGATAAGAGTACAACCCAACTTCTGAGACAATGACTCCTCTGCAACCAAAGGACTCTGAGTTCTGCTGCTCCAAGACTCTGAAGATATACCACTAGCATAACTTTGCTCTCCTAAATTGATTGATTAGTCCCCACCCCAAGGCCTCTATTTATACATTGGGAAATAGAGTAGTTTCGAAGGTTGGGATGGTTGAGATAGTTGAGATAGTTATGGATTAGGGCCCAACTAATCTCATTTAATCGCGTTTTATATTTTTTAAAGTCAAAACAAGGTGTACGCGACTATTAATATAGGAAACCCGAGTATGACACTTGAGTTTCTCGAAGGAAACCCGCGTACGCCAGTGTACGTGGGTTGAAATGCAAATACTCGCATACGGTACGTGAGTTGCAATGCAGATAGTCATGTATGCAACTCAACACTTAGAAAAAATATATATATAGTTGGTTTGAGGGTAATGCATCCCAGGTCATGCCCATCTATAGTGTTTTGGCCACTTCAATCCTAATTTGTCCTTTTGTGTACCAACATGAAGAATGTCGGGACTTGGACGGAGAAGTGCCATTTGGGTTGATAACACTTTGATAATTGGACATTATTGGCCTATAAGCATGAACAGTACAGATCCATGATCATGTATGCATATGAACAAAAAAAAAGGACATGCCATGATCACAACTTTGCAAGCACAGACTTAAAAACACTAGAAACTTTCCCTTGAATATGAGAAGTAATGAGGTATTGCAGGTGAATTTGCACAGTTTTGAGTGATGTTGTAGCTTAGCAAGGAAGGAGAAGAATAAATCTACCTGAGAATGTTGAAGACTGTGGTACAATAGAAAGAAGGTGTTGATAGAGTAAATTTTGTTAAAAAAAGCAGACTGGAATGTTGATAGGGGGAGCAAGGATAATATGCAGTGACTTCATACTAAAGCAACATGGTTGGAGGATCGTCCTTGATTTGTGTTTACCATTCATGAATTTACTAGACATTACTCTGATGAAGTTTGAAGCAGCATATCAGTTAGGGAGAGTGTCTATAATTATGAAAATATGAAGATGACAAATAATGAGAGCATAAATCTCAGTAGTTCAAGCAGCCTATTTGAAAGGGGGAGCACTTATGTCGAATTTGAACATGATCCAAAGCTCAGATCAAGAGTTAAAATGATGCACCCAAAGCAACAACAACAAAAATTGGGGATTGTGAAGCCTTTAATGGCTCATTGACCCTTTGTCATTAATTTAAAAGGGGGGGAGAAAAGGAATGTTGGTTGCCATCAATGACAAAGGGGGAGATTGATGAATATGGTTTTCATTGATGACAACATTAATGACAAAGGTCAAGTGTGATGACATGTCATGAAGCCTAATCAAGTTGAAGGGGCATGGCCAAATGACCCATTATGTGGTCATTTGTGACTTGATGAGGTCATGGACACATGAAGATGGCCTAAGGGATTGGAAAAGATATGGTACCCACATATATTGTGCATGAGGACATCTTAGGGCTTGGAAAGGACATGGTAACAAAGCCCTTACTGCCACAGGGCCAGCCCTTCAACATGGCACCTCTTTTAATAGGGAATTACATAGGTAGGGAAAACTAAAGGTCCTCCACGTTGACAAAATCAGCCCACTCAAAAAAGATATGTACAAGAATAATAATTAAATTAAAACAAAAGGGTATACTACAAGTCGTCCCAGTAACCTTTTCAAAGAGAATTATTTAATACAATCAATAAAAAATAATGTATGTTGTCCTAGTAAAACAAAAAGGAGTCAAAACTTGACTAAAAATAAATTGCAAAGTTGGCTACAAATAGTTTTGTGAAAGATAAAAATAAAAATTATTTTTGGAAAGTCGGCTCAGTAAAATTCATGAAAAAATAACTATAAATACCCTACATGTGTACCATTTGTTGGAGGTAGATTTCATGGGCAAAAACAGCAGCTCTGAGGAAATTCAGACTGTTGAAAAATGCATAAGAACACAGTGACCGGTTTTTTTATGGTGAAGGAAGCTTGTGCATGGTGGTCTATGGTGAATTCGGTGGTGAAATGAGCTCTAAAATTTCAGGATAACAAAACATTGAGGCAGCCACAGAGCATCCCAACAGCAGCAGTGCACACGTGCTAAAGATCAATTTTTTTGTTATGAATTTGGGGTCTAACAGCAACGATAAACCTATGGTTTTTTATGTATTGAGGCAGCCACAAACATTATTTTTGGTGTGATGAAGTAAAATCAGTAAAGGCACCAGTTTTTTTGCTTCACCTCTATTCTAGTGTTTCTCTGAGGTGGTTGTTCGAAGAATGAGGTGGGAGCTTTGTTGAACATGGACATAGCATCCTCTGTCAAGTATGTTCTCCATCAGACTTATGTGAGAGTGACAAAGAAGACATGACTGTGGCAGTTTGATATTGGTTATCAATACAATATTGATAGAATTGTTTTGGAATGTTGTGACTCAAATATGGCTTGATTTGACAGAGATAGTGAATGATTGAAATGACTAAGCTTGATATTTATTCTGAGCATTCATTGAATAAATTATTGATGCCTTGAATACATTGAATAGACCTTAATGACTTGCTTGACCTGATAATGGCATGATAATGGACAAGTTGTTGATATGACAAAATTATTTGAATAGTGACATGATTAGTGAACAACTGAGCAAATGATAGAGATAGTTGATCAGTGACTACAGTGGATGATTCAATATGAGAAGTAGAGTAACGGGTTGTTGATAGTAACATGACATAGTAGCTAGGTGAATTGACATGACCATACAGCAATAGACTTATGACATGATATGATCAGTGTTGATGAGCTAGAGATGATGACTTGAGGCAGATTGATTTGATGTGTTCGATGACAAGATACAGTGATGAGCATCTTGATGACATGATTGTGAAATGCATGTGATGAGAGTGATGAGCATAGGTGTAATGATGGTATTGATGTCATGATGATGTATGAGATGTAATGTGACAAGGACATAATTTGTAGGTATTTACAAGCTGGGTCGTGTAACTATTTTCTTAGTAGGATATAAGAAAATACCAAGCAAAGTCTTGGTTTGAAGTAGGTGCTTCTAACTCAGTAGGTGTTGATTTACCTCACGGTCGCAGTCGTTAAAATACAAAAATATTACAAACATTATATCTTGTGTCTCTTGTGCAATGTGTTGATGATTATACTTTTTATTTGATGAATGAATTCATTATTGATGCATAGTCTATTGATGAATATTATGTTGAGTTGAATGTGAAATGATTACTTAATTTTTAGAGCTTGAAGAAGTGAAAATTGAAGTGATTCCAAGCTCACTGATTCACCCCCCCTCTCGGTGATCCATTATGTCTAACATCCTCTACCACACATGGTTGATTCTCACAAGACTCAAGTAGGTTTGGTATGACATCGACTCGTCATTATGTCTATTTTTCTTCTGTCTTTATTCAGTTTATATCCATGCATTCTGTATTTCTTCTCTTCTTCTTTGTATTTTATCTCTCTCAAGTTTATGGATCTCATATGTGGGATTATATCCTTGCATTCTTATTTTTCTTATTTTTCTTGTTTTTTTCTCTAGTGCATATTCTCTCCCATCCATTGACTATTATTTTATAGCCATTTTTATTGTACATGATTTTTTTAACTTCTTTAATTAGCACCCTGAAACTCGAGGTATCTCATAGGTTATCTACCTCCCCATGGGTGTGCCTAGTTTCCTACTCTTGGTCAATAGCAATGGTCATGGATACTATTTTCTCAAAAAATATTTTGACTCTTATTATTTTTTTCTTCTATTAGATATTGATGGAAGTGATTAATGACAGTCATGAATCAACTATGTAGTTGACTCCTTCCTCTATTAAAAAATTGTGCACCAAAGTTGGTATAGTGCAGAAGAAATTGTAGTGGAAATCATTATAAAAAAATATTTTTATGTTGGAAAGGGGGGTCCTCTCTTTAGTCGCTTGGTATTCACATAATTTGTCACAAATGTGCTCAAGCCACTCATACAAATTTTTTTGACCATCATTAATTAGATTTGACAATATTTGTTCTTCTTCAATTGTCATATTCATCGATAAGGTGGTCAAGCAAATAATGTATTTGTTATGGGATGGATTATAAGAATCTCTCATGTGTCTCTATGAATAAAAGTGACTATGTGTGTACTGGATGTAAGTTTTTTTTTATGGCGTGATTCCCTAAGTATTTTTATGTTTACATATGCCACCACCTGCAAATTTCATCTTCAGCCAACATTTATGCATGTCTTTCCTAAGTATGCTACTGTCAATGGAACCAATGTTGTAATCTAGGGGATTGTGCACAATAGCTACCAATAGAAAACATAGTACATCATACATTACAATATATAACACATGATAACATACATAAAGAGAGTAAAGATACGAAAGTAATGGTAGAACCAGGGAAACACAATTTATATTATTTTATATAATCATCACTAATCATACATAATGCATTTGCATAACCATGCTTATATATTTTACATTCAATGGGAGTGAATTACAACTTCCATAACCATTGGTCAGTTAACCGATGTGACCAACCCTATCAACTGGTCATTTATTTCTACTAGTCGGCTAGACTGACTGGCTCCTCCAAGATACCCCTTACAAACTACCACTAGGTCATTTCAAATGGTCTTATTTTCCTTGAAAAGTAATTATATGTTGATTTGTATTTCCAAATGATAACTGTCCTCATTGTTGATTGACAACTAAATTATGATAACTTTTCCCCCCTTCAAAATAAACAAACAAAAAATCATAACCTAATATAGTTAATCCCATATGGAAAATGTGTAAGTACTCTACCAACATTAACATTAGTACATACATAAAGGAAAAGAGGAGATAACAAAAATAAAAATGGGTGGGGAGAAGATGAAGCACAAAAGAGAGTTCAAAGTTCCATATGAAAATCTGTTATATATTAACGTTAAGATAGTTGATGTTGAGCGAACATGTTTTTATTTTAAATTATATTAATTAGATTATAGTTACTTTCCAAGACGATATCATCCAACACTCCCATTTCCTTTTTTCATTCACCATGGGGCCAATATACCATGGAAAGCCAAAATTCTTATTGCTCAATTAAAAGTAATTCCCATCAACTCTATTGTGAGACTAGGCGTTGGAAAAGGCCAAAAGAAGCTTAGGTAGAAAGAGTGTGTATTTTTTGCACCGCTGGTAAGGTGGAGACAGAAAAACATTCATTTTAGAGTGTGAATCCTTTAAGGACAATAGGGACAAGTACACAAATGTCTTGACGGATAAATCTTGGGATAATTTATTTAACAAGGATACTGTTGAAAAATTGGGGGCGCTCATCATCAAGTTGAACAGACAAAGGATTGAATTGCAGAAAATAGTGTGTGACTTGGTCTATCCCATAGGCTATTCTTAGCCTCGTGGACGTTAAAATATTTCATTCATTCATTCACACAAATTGGAATTCGCTTTCTTCACTCGCGCTAATTCTGAGCATAGTCGTATTAATTCTGAACATAGTCATTGTAGATTTTTCCTTCCCATCTTTTCTCATCACAAACATTTAAATTCTGGTATTTTGTCGAAGCATACAACATTGACTGATGATCGCTTTAAATGTGTCTATGTTTTATTATCTACAACACAAGCTAATTTAATGTATAATACATGCTACAAAATAATAATAATATTATAAATATGATTATCTCAATCAACTTTAGTTGTTGTTCATCAATAAAGTTTGAAAATATATCTTATATAATAATGCAAGTCTTTATGTTATCTATATCAATCAACTATTGTTGTTGCTCATTAATAAAGTTTGAAAATATATCTTATATGATAATGTAAGTCTTCATGTTATCTATAAATATGGGATCTAATCCAATAAGGGGAAGAGGTAGATCCATGAAAGGTTCGATACTTAATTAACATTACGTTAACTTATATTTATTTTAATTATAAATCTATTAAGTATTGGGAGAGATTAAAAAAATTGAGATGCAAATATTTTGGTGCCTAAAAATACTAGCATCAATATTATAAATAAACAAATGACATGCATGTAATATTCTCTTCAATATTGGGTTGTATAGTGCGTCTCTCTTCTCAATACATTAATGAAAATTCTCATTTCCAAGGTGCTTCTCCTATAGTCACATAGGCTCTTCCTTCTTATTGCATCGAGAGGGCTTTCTACAACCCAAGTGAGTGAGATGTGTCACATTTGTAATGGTGGCATGGAACATGTCAACTAAAAAAAACACAGAAAAAGTTATAAAACCAAGCACATATCGGCTCCATGTTTAAATTGGTTGCATTGTAAATTGATTATATTTAGTCTCATAATAATTACATATTAATCAATAATAAGGTAAATTGCAATTGTTTTACTTTACAATTAATTAATTAATACATTTTTTACCTATTTGTATGATTTGTGTGTTATCATTTGCAACACTACTCCAAATTACAATAGTTGGTACATGAATGATTATGGTGGAAAATGTTCTAGATTATGTATTGTTAAGTTAATAAAAAGACAATGAGTTAGATATTAGTTGTTTACCAAATTAATTAATAATTTGGTAAATTGTAACTATTTTACTTCATAATTAGCCTGCATGGGTGTGGCTAATTAGTGATTTGTTTGATATGAGGTCACTTGTTGTAAATAGAGGTTATGAGTTCAAATCAAACCCATGCTTACCTATGTACCATGCTTGCGGGTGGTGGTGGGGCACCTAGGTTTATAGTGGTAGCAGGATTGGATCACCGGACTCATGTGACACGAGTATCGACCATTCCCCAATTGTCGATTTCCTTAGTAAAAAAAATACTCCATAATTAATTTATTAATGCAAAGTTTACCTAGTTATAGGATTTATGTATTACCACTTACAACACGATCCCAAATTAGAATAGTTTGTACATGGATAATTATAATGGAAAATATATTGGATTATGTTTTCTTAAGTTAATAATAGAACAATGAGCTAGATATTATTTTGTGGTAAATAACTATTTTACTTCATAATTAATTAATGATTTCAATGTTTTCATATTTGTAGAATTTATGTGCTATCATTTACAACAAGATTCCTCCATGATTATAATGGAAAATATATTAAATTATGTATATTTTTTTAACAACAACCATGAAAATATTGTATTAATAAAAAAGTTGTGAACAACAATACTTAGAAAAAAAGGCAGGAATGAACTTGCTAAGATCTCGAAAATCCAAAATGACTAAGATATTCACACTAATTACTATTTTCTTGAGCTTGCTTCTATGCCTAATATAGTTTCTAAATCCCCTCAAGGTGTATAAACGGACAAAATCTCCTAAAACAAGAATACAAAAAGACATGAAATACCCATGAGGCTAGACATGATCCTTCTGCTTTCCTTTTTGTTCTTTGATAGGCTGCTCCACGGAGGCTTCCTCCATTGCTTGGTCTCGATTCTGGTTGTCTTGGATGTCGCTCCCCTGATTCATATTAACCAAATTTTTTAGGTCATCCTTCATGTAGTCTATGTTTCCAATTACCTCATACAGGTCATGGTGGTTGCCTTCTATTCGGGTGTCCTGTTTTTCGATTTGTTGAACCATCCAATCTATGGTTTTACTACTTTGTTCCATGCTTCTGTTAATTATATCATATAACCAGCTCATGTTTTTCTATATGTCCTTGAGGGTGTTCTGGATATCTTCCAGGGTGGTTCCTCTTCCTGCCATTTCCTCCTGCAGAGTTGCGCAATCTGTCTGATGCAAGCTTCGTGGGTCTGAGATGCTAAATGTATCCAAGAGACGGAAACAAGAGATTTCAATGGACAAATCCAACATGTTCGTTGTCATAAACGTGGTCCCAACAGAGTTCTTCAAATTTCCAACAACAGTGAGAAAAGAACCCGACTCAGCTCTGTCTGCATCTATTCCCAAGTCTTCATATACAGAACTATTCTCTTCAACGATGAATGCCTACGATTTACAAACAGCAAGAGCAGCAATGCATACAACTATACCAGACTTTTCATGGATGAGAGCCTTTTCACAGACATGAATACCTTCACGGAATCGCAGGGCAGAATGAGCCGAAATTGGGAATGAATTCTATATTTGGATGGGTTCCATGACTCGTGCGAGCCTTCCTTTCCGATTGTAATTTTCTGCAGGTTCATTTAATGCCATCACATGGGCAGAGTGATGACAGGTGGAGACCGACAACCTTGCTACTTTTTGGTTGGCATATCATCGGGAGAAAACATGTCTCCAACTAGCGTGGTCGTTAGAGGAGGTAAGAACCCCGACCCCTAAACCTTTGTTCTTGAATCTCATCGTAGGGACTTGAATTGTTCCATTGCTAGGGGAAGACCACCCTTGGAGACACTTAGCATTCCAAAAGGGCTTAGGGCACATTAAAATAATTAGTTAAATTTCCTTTCACCTTTATCGACCCATTTCCTAACTTAGCGCCTTGATTAGCCAGTTTATCGGCCTCTGAATTGTTTCCTCGGAGGATGTGAATATAGGAAGCTTGAACTTCCCCAAAGACCTGTTGAGTGCACTCATGGATTCTTTTAGTTTTGATCATGCCTCTGATATTTCCATTGTTCATTTTTTGGATTACTTGCTTTGAATCCCCAATCACAATGATCTTGGTGATATTGAGTTGTCTTAGGAGGTTCATACCGCAATACAAAGCAAGCCATTATGCTTCGTTATTGGTTTTTTGACCAAGTCCCCAGGCATAAGAAGTCACAATTTTTCCTCCCGGATCAAAGAAGATTATGTATTGTTAAGATAATAATAAAACAAGAGTTAGATATTAGTTTTGTAATAATTGTAAATTAACTAGCATAGTTCTATCTTAATTCTGGGTATCAAATCTCTTAAGGTGCAAAACCCTTTTAGAGTTCTAAACTAGAGGAAAGGTTTGCACCTCAAGGGATTTGATCTCTCTCAGTGCTTGATAGAGACAAAGCTAAGATGGATCTATGTCAGTATTCATCTTTCATGGGAATGCTCAATGCTACACATGCCATTCAAAGGAATCAACAATCGATATTGCATCTCATGTCTTCCATCCTCATCATTCTTATATGTTTCATTTTTATGTTCAAAAGTATCATAAGAAGGTGGTGTTTTGCTTGTCTCTCCATCATTTAAATTTTAAAACCAATATTTCCAACACAATTCATGTATTCTTATATTGAAATTAGAATCATTGGCATACTAAACAAGTGAATAAGGAAGTGCAATACTTACTCCATCACTATTTATTTCATGTTGCACAAAATAGGGGTAATTTTAGTTCTGGATAGTCATGACCAATGTAAACTTGCCAATGTAATCAGCTTTTTGCATATCTAATTGCATTCCTAAGTGTTAGTGTCAAAGAAGAAATCTTTATCAAAATATAAGCTTCAAATCAAGACTCCCTTCAATCTATATATTTAATAATAAGATTACATTACTATGTCAATAAGGTTTGACATAAGGTTGGAATACTTAAAATCATTTTATATCTTTTCCTTACCATTGGATGTATGAAAGTCAGTATCATCTCCTCCTTCTCCTGTTCTCTCCTCTCCCACCGCACATTTACAATCTATTTGTCTCTCATAATTTTATTTCTTTTAGATCTTTTCCTTGTCATTGGATGTATGAAAGTCAATATCAAATCCTCCTTCTCTTCTCTTCTCTTCTCCTCTTCTCCTCTCTCCTCTCCCACCTCACCTTCACAATCTATCTGTCTCTCATAATTTTCTTTCTTTTAAATGAGA
>LPNX010416290.1:0-193347 GCA_001517045.1 Pseudotsuga menziesii | reverse complement strand
TTGTTTGAACTAAGATCATCCACGAGCATCGAAACTTTTACAATCTTACATATCAATTCATTAGAAAGAGGAGGTAATAAATTGAATGTTTGGATATCCTTTTTAGAAATAGGGATCACTATCAATAAATTCACTAACTTCCTCTTACTTTCTTTTTCTTTAATAATTTCACATGATTCATTGTTTGAACTAAGATCATCCACGAGCATCGAAACTTTTACAATCTTACATATCAATTCATTAGAAAGAGGAGGTAATAAATTGAATGTTTGGATATCCTTTTTAGAAATAGGGATCACTATCAATAAATTCACTAACTTCCTCTTACTTTCTTTTTCTTTAATAATTTCACATGATTCATTGTTTGAACTAAGATCATCCACGAGCATCGAAACTTTTACAATCTTACATATCAATTCATTAGAAAGAGGAGGTAATAAATTGAATGTTTGGATATCCTTTTTAGAAATAGGGATCACTATCAATAAATTCACTAACTTCCTCTTACTTTCTTTTTCTTTAATAATTTCACATGATTCATTGTTTGAACTAAGATCATCCACGAGCATCGAAACTTTTACAATCTTACATATCAATTCATTAGAAAGAGGAGGTAATAAATTGAATGTTTGGATATCCTTTTTAGAAATAGGGATCACTATCAATAAATTCACTAACTTCCTCTTACTTTCTTTTTCTTTAATAATTTCACATGATTCATTGTTTGAACTAAGATCATCCACGAGCATCGAAACTTTTACAATCTTACATATCAATTCATTAGAAAGAGGAGGTAATAAATTGAATGTTTGGATATCCTTTTTAGAAATAAAGTGCATCCATTTTGATTTGCTCAATATTTCCAATCCAAACAAGATAATCATGTTAGTTATTAAAAATATTTAAAGATTCGACAATGTAGTCGTGTTTGTCTAAGCGTTTCAGATTTAATTAATATTATTTTTCAAAAATTAAAAACCCATCGAACTTTGTAAGGAATAATCAACACTTTATGGAGAAAAAAATAAACCACATCTATGTTTTCTAAGAATAACCCCAAGTTAAATTGCATGCAATTATATTATTATACATTGCATAAAGAACTTTTAAATTTATGTTAATGTGTCCCTATGGAAGCGAATTGATTGTAGATCACAAATTCATTCATTAATCATCCTCGATATTGACTAACAATGAGGGTTCAACATTAATATGTTTCCTTTATAAACTTTGCTTTGATGTGAAGAAGGTATATTCGTTTAACTCCCTTCTTTGAAGTTACGCAAATCGCATTTAATTGTGCGTGGGTACAGTAAATTTTTCGATAGTTTACAACCATAAATATTTATAATAACAAGTCTTTTAGAAAGTCATTGTAGTATAGTGGTAAGTATTCCCGTCCTGTCACGCGGGTGACCCGTGTTCGATTCCTGGCAACGGCGGCGAAGGTTTAGCAGATCAAATGTGTCTGACTTTTAAAGTAACTGGCTTTTCTCTGAATTTTTCTATGATTCTAATTATTTATACAGTATTAGACACATCAAAAACATACCTAAAACATTTTTTTTTAATTTTTCTCTGAATTTTTCTATTATTATAATTATTTATGCATAATTAGATACATTAAAAACATACCTACACTTTATATGATACATGCATCGTAAAAACATATTTAAAACATTTTTTTTTATTTTCTCTGAACTTTTCTATTATTTTAATTATTTATACGTAATTAGATACATTAAAAACATACCTACACTTTACACTTTATATGATACATGCATCGTAAAAACATACTTTAAACATTTTTTCCATTTTGTTTCTCTGATTAATTTTTGGATTTTCTTCCATTGTGAGAGGTGGAGAGTTGAGTGAGGGCGATGATTGCTTTTTCACATATGCAATGTATGTAGTACCTATTTTGGTAGTTTTTTTTGGGTACTGTCTTCTTTAATAGTTTTTTACATTCCAACATTTTTATATATTATTCTTTTTCATCTTAAAATCTTCTATATCTTCTTCATGTGCAACTTGACCATTCGCTTCCTTTCTAATCTATAGAGTCTCTCTTTTATTTGTCGCTTTCTATTCCTTACATTGTTTCATGGGTTGTTTGGGTTTCTTTTCTATATGTGTTGTTGGAAAGATCCAATCCTTAAAATGTTTTACAAAGTGGTCATACTCATGAAACTCATTATAATTAAATGAGAGTTTTTCCTAGTCTAGTTCTTACAAATGAAACAAAACATCCAAATTGAATTGTATAGACTTGAATATCTCTTCTCCACATCAGATTCCATGTAGTTTTATGCATATTAGTTATGTTTCATATCATCTTTGTCAATATATTTTCTTATATGATATTTTTGATAAGTTGGTATGTCAAAGAATCCTAGAATATTAGAATAAAATGCAATAAACACACCGACACCAACATTGTCATTGGTATTTTCTCTTCCATATTAAAGTATAATGTCTAGGAAGGGCCTAATGTCTACAAACCTCAATGGCCTATGAAGTATGGTCCATTTTGTAAAACCAAGTCTTGATCTTCTTGAGTAGGAATAGGAAGACGGTGTATCCCCTTCTCCAAAGAAAGAATGGTGTTGTTTTAGTCTTGAGAGGGCCTTGATATCCATTTTATTTTATTTTACTTCATGGTTTGGCCAATTCCCCATAAAACAACCCTGGCCCATTTCAAGAATATCTAGGAGTTTTGTTAACATTTTGACAAGTTTTTCTCTATCAAATTGAGCGTTATTTTCTAACTTCATTACTTCTCCAACCAAAGCTTGGTAAGTGATGAACAACTTCTCAAACACATTGTTTGTTCCTCTACTTTTATGTCAATTAAGAGATGGACTTGTTCCCTTTTCAATAGTCACTTTTCTCTCAAATATTTTGTAATTCTTATCCTAGCTTTTGAGAGGGTCAACTTAGGGTAGAAACATTAACACCAAGTAAGATAGTTGTTTCGCCTCATGGTTCTTTGCAATCACACTTGTGCATCGACTATTATGCATTGAATAAACTATCAATAAAAAATAGGTGACATGTCTCACATTTAAATATATTGTAGATACCTTGAGAGGTGTATGATTCTTATAAACACATATTTGAAACCCTCTACCACCAACTTTCTATCAATCCTTCATATAGATACCACCTTCAAATATTAGAAAAAAAAGGTTAAAATGAATATATTGAGAGGTATCAAAGTCTTACAAAAATGGGTTTGAATCATCCTCCTCTAGGTTCCCATTGATACTTCAAACTCACTAGTGCATCAATTGTTTTATGTAATTGATTAATAATGTATTCTAACACTTCATAGATCAATTACTTATGGTATATTTTGACATCTCTTAATCATTAACAAGATTTGGAATGAGCATTTGAGCAAACTAAGTAGGGAGTGTAGACATATTAAGACCCTCCACTAAACATAAGTCCTGAGACTTGGGTCCCTCTAAAATTTTTGAATGAACCTAATTGTTAAGCTTTGCTTCTCTTGTGACTTATTCTCTTAATGTATTTGATTATTCCAAAGGATTATGACCTTGTCAATGTCTTGATAAATTGAGTAAATGTTTGAATATCAAAGTTGTAGTTTTATTACTATCCTTATGTTCTTGGATGATTCTTGTTATGTTTTTCATCAATATAAATAATGAGTCATTTTTTGGTCTAAATATGATTTCATCTTTCTTGCTTCTTGCATAAGAATAATGATTGTTGATTGTGTGCAATTTATGCTTATTGATTATTGATGAAATTTATTGAATCTTTCAATTTTTTTACAGTGTGTAAGTTGCACAAGCTTTTCCCTCATAACATTGGTAATGTGGAAGTAAGCTTATTACCTTCTAAATAAAAACAACTCAACATAATCATAAGAGGTTAGATGTTGATTGACAAGTTGAGTGAGTGAAGTTTATACACAATAGTGATTCAAGTGGAGTGATGATAACCAACATGGATATGCACTTATTAAAATAATGTGGCATGTGATGGGGGTGCAAGTAAAGTATGAAAGAATTTAAGAGTCATGTTAATGTGTGCTTTAAGATATGATATCACACATGGGTATGCCATAAATTTTAGTCGAAGGATGGATTTATTTTGGCATCAGAGACCAAATGATAATCAGTGTGGGGTTGATATATGAAAGAGTGGCATGGGAGAAATGGTTAAGGATATTGGTCCCACTACCATGGATTTATATGAGTTATACATGAGCTTAAAAGTCATGAGCATTACTAGAGCCTCAAACATTTCAAAGAGGTTTCTCACAAAATCATTATCTCTAACTATATGGAAAAGCTCCTAAATAAGGGTCATTCATGCATTATTGCAATTCAATGACATCCAAGTCTTGGAGGAGGCTTCCCAAACAATTTTGGTCTTGGAAAAACACCAATAGGTATTTGAACTATCTCAATGATGACCACCCTCATGTGGTGATCATGATCATAGTATCTAAATAATTACAGGTAGTTAAGCACCAAATGTGTAATCGTATAGCCATCATTTTGCACATAAAAGTGAGACGAAAAAAAACATTCAGGAATTGTTGATAGCATGTGTTGTTTTTATTAGTACCAACCCCTACACTTACTAAATTGTCGTGGTTCTTAAAAAATAATACGCTTGTTGCATGTGTCTTGAATCCCGTGACCTTAAAAATTAACAAGCAAAGATAAATTTCCATCGTGTTTATGTGTGGCCTCTTGGATGAGTTTCAAAAGGCACAATTATTCTCTAAACTTGTTCATTATTCAAGTTATCACCAGATTAGAATGAAGTAGATATTCCTAAAACTAACTTCTACATTAACAAAATCCATTACAAGATCTTGGTGGTGCCTTTTGGTCTTAGAAATGCACATTCTGATTTCCAGAGCCTCATGAACAAAATATTTTGATCCCTTTTGCTCAGGTTTGTCCTTGTTATGTACCTAGTCCACCTTACATTGAATGACCTCTACTATTACTCTAGTGGGACCTTCAACCCCCAATTACGCCCCTAGGGAGGTTTATAACAATCCTTGTCTTCTTTGATGATATTTTGATCTACAACAAAAAATGGGAGAAACATATTCCAAAAGTGGATCTGATCTTACACTCCTCAATCATCAATTGTTCATCAAATGTTCCACTAAATGTAATTTTGGTGCATCATAAGTGGAATATTTTGATCACAATATTAGTAGGGAAGGAATAGATGTTGATCTTAAGAAAACAAGGCAATGAAATATTGACCGTGCCCTAAGAATCTCAAAAGTATGTGTATATTTCTTGGCCTCACTAGTTACTATGGAAAATTTGTGTAGAATTATGGTAAAATTGCAACCCCCTAACAAACTTGCTCAAGAAAAATGCCTCCAAATGGAATGACATTATAGAATAGGATTTTTAGGATTTAAAAGAAGCTACGTGTACTACTCTCTTCTTAGTCATGAAAGAATCCACTAAGAATGCCATATTTGAATGTGAAGCGTCAAACAAAGGTATTGAGGAAACCTAATTTAAGAGGGAAACATTGACATTCATTAATAAAATTAAGAGTTAAAAACTTAGTTGATTGGGTGTCATTTTCGTTATTCTTCATTCAATTGATACATGGCATACTTAGTTGATTGGGTGCCATTTTCGTCTCAAGGCATACCATCACAATTTTAATTACTACTTGGAATAGAACTTGTATTCACCAGAGAAACACAAGTGGGTCACCAAAATGCTAGGCTATGATTATGTGATCATCTACAATAAGGACAAGGAGAATGTGGTGTTATATGATTTATCTTAGAAGTATGAGGAGGAAGGGTCCCTACTTGTTTTATTTTTATTAGTGCTTTATTGGATTGTGGAGGTACATGAAGAATGATTGTTTATGCCAATATCATTCATTTCTCCAACAGTCATAGGAAAATACGCAAATCCATAAGGGATGCAATTGGTAAATAAATGCATTGTGGTATAAAGGACATATCTTTTTGGTATAGAATTCAACATTAAAATCAAGAGTGATAACTAAATTAAATTCATCTACCATAACGAGACACTATGGATTTTAGAGAACATATGAATAGGTTATCAGTTCATTCTTTTGGGATAGCATGAAGGATGAAATTACACATTTGTGGAAGAATGTGACACATGCCAAATGGACAGTGGTAAAAGAGTGAATCCACCTTAAGCATTGCAACCTTTATCAATTCTTGCAATTGTTTGGATTGACATTTCCATGTGTTTTATTGTGGGGATACCTAAATCAAGAAACAAATCAATATCATGGTGGTTTTTAACAACCTTTCCTAGTGCTCACTTGTGTGCCCTTCATCACCCCTTCAAGGCCTCAATAGTTGCACAAGTATTCATGGACCCTGGTTTTAAACTACATGACTTGTCTAATTAAATTGTGAAAATCCCTGAAAATGAGCATGGCACATCCCCAAAGCAGGCCCAAACAAATGGTCAAACAGAAGTGGTCAATGAGTGTATGGAGACCTATTTGAGATGTTTTGTTGAATGAAAATCACAACAAATTAATAGGTTTCCTATTGTTGAATGGTGGTACAAAACCACCTACTATGATGCTACAAAATTGTTTCCATGTGAAGCAATCTATTAGGACAAAATCCCCCATCCATGGTGTTGTACTTATTAGGCACATCCAAGGTTTAGGAGGTGGAAAAATCCTTAAACACCTAAGATGAAAATTTGGTATTGGCACAAAAATGAATCAACATGATGATTATCATCAATTCGAGCACCACTTTCAAGAAGAGGATTAGGTGTTCCTTCATCTATAACCCTATAAGCACACATCTCTCAAGGAGAAGAACCACCATTTGAGTAAACTAAGTAGGGAGTGTAGACATATTAAGACCCTCCACTAAACCTAAGTCCTAGGACTTGGGTCCCTCTAAAATTTTTGAATGAAACTCATTTTTAAGCTTTGCTTGTATTGTGACTTATTCTTTTAATGTGTTTGACTATTCCAAAGGATTATGACCATGTCATTGTCTTGATAAATTGAGTAAATGTTTGAATATTAATGGTGTAATTTTATTACTATCCTTATGCTCTTTGATTATTCCTATTCTATGTTTTTCATCAATATACATAAGGAGTCATTTTTCGGTCTAAATATGATTTAATGTTTCTTGCTTCTTTCATAAGAATAATGATTGTTGATTTTGTGCAATTTATTCTTATTGATTATTGGTTGAAATTTATTAAATCTTTCAATTTTTTTGCAGTGTGTAGGTTGCACAAGCTTTGTCCTCATAGCATTGGCAATGTGGAAGCAAGCTTATCACCTTCCAACAAATAACAACTCAACATAAGCATAAGAGGTTAGATATTGATTGACAATTTGAGGAATGAGTGAAGTTACATGATAGTGATTCAAGTAAAGTGATGATAACCAACATGGATATTCACTTATTAAAGTAATGTGACATGTGATGGGGATGCAAGTAAAGTATGAAAGCATTTAACAAGTATGTTAAGGTGTGGTTTAGGATATGATATCACACATGGGTGCTCCATGAATTTTTGTTGAAGGAAGGATTGATTTTAGCATCAGAGACCAAATGATAATCATAGTGGGGTTGATAATGAAAGAGTGGCATGGGAGAAATGGTTAAGAACACTAGTCCCACTACCACGGATTTATAAGAGTTATACATGAGATCAAAATGGATGAGCATTACTAGAGTCTCCAACATTTCAAAGTGGTTTATCAAAAATTTATTATCTCTAACTATATGGAAAAGTCTCTAAATAAGGGTCATTCATGCATTATTGCAATTCAATGACATCCAAGTCTTGGAGGAAGCTTCCCAGTTAGTTTTGGTTTTGGAAAAACACCAATAGGTCTTTGAAATATCTCAATGATGAATTCCCTCATGTGGTGATCATGATCAAAGTATCCCAATAATTACAAGTAGTTAAGCACTCAATGTGTAATCATATATCCATCCATTTGCACATAAAAGTGAGACAAAAAAACATCCAGGAATTATGTATAGCATGTGTGGTTTTTCTTAGTACGAACCCCTACACATACTCAATTATCATGGTTCTTAAAAAGCATATGCTTGTTGCATGTGTCTTGAATTTTGTGCCCTTAAAAATTAACAATCAAAGATAAATTTCCAACTTGTTCATGTGTGACCTCTTGGATGAGTTGCAAAAAACAGAATTATTCTCTAAACTTGATCATTATTCTAGTTATCACCAAATTAGAATGAAGGAAGTAGATATTCCTAAAACTAACTTCTACAAAAACAAAATCCATTATAAGATCTTGGTGATTCCTTTTGGTCTTAGAAACGCACAATCCACTTTTCAGAGCCTCATGAACAAAATATTTGGATCCCTTTTACTCCATTTTGTCCTTGTTATGTACCTAGTCCACCTTACATTAGATTTCCTCTACTATTACTCTAGCAGGGCCTTCGCCCCCCAAATACACCCCTAGGGAGGTTCATAACATCCTTGTATTCTTTGATGATATTTTGATCTAGAAAAAAAATGGAGAAACATATGCCACAAGTGGATGAGATCTTACACTCCTCAATCATCAACTGTTCATCAAATGTTCCATTAAATGTGATTTGGGTGCATCATAAGTGGAATATTTTGATCACAATATCAGTAGGGAAGGAGTATATTTTTATCTTAAGAAATCGAGGAAATGAAATATTTCCCACACCCCAAGAATCTCAAAAGTATGCATATATTTCTTATCCCCACTAGTTACTATGGGAAATTTGTGTAGAATTGTGATAAAATTATAGGCCCCCAACAAACTTGCTCAAGAAAAATGCTTCCAAATGGAATGCCATTGTAGAATAGGATTTTTAGGATTTAAAAGGAGCTACATGTACTACTATCTTCTCAACCATGAAATACTCCACTAACAATGCCATCTTTGAATGTGATGCATCAGATACAGGTATTTGGGAAACCTAATTCAAGAGGGACATATTAACATTCACTAGTAAAATTATGAGTTAAAAACTCAGGCAAATGGACCTCTGAAAAGGAAATGATGGTTATTCCTCATGCAATTGATACATGGCATAGTTAGTTGATTGGGTTTCATTTTGTATAAAGGAATACCATCACAATTTTATTTACTTATTGGAATAGAGCGTGTCTTCGCCAGAGAAATAAAAGTGGGTCACCAAAATGTTAGGCTATGATTATGTGATTATCTACAATAAGGACAAGGAGAATGTGGTGTTAGATGATTTATCTTAGAAGTATGAGGAGTAAGGTTCCCTACTTGTTTTATCTTTATTAGTGCTTGATTGGATTGTGGAGGTACATGAAGAATGATTTTTTATTCCAATGCCATTCAAATTCTCCAATAGTCGTAGGAAAATCCACAAATCCATAAGGGATGCAGTTGGTAAATCAATGCATTATGGTATAAAGGGCATATATTTTTGGTATAGAATTCAACATTAAAATCAAGAATGATAACTAAATTAAATCCATCTACCATAATGAGCCAATATTGATTTCAGAGAACATATGAATTGGTTATTAGTTCATTCTTTTGGGATAGCATGAAGGATGACATCACACCTTTGTGCAAGAATGTGACACATGCCAAATGAACAATGCTAAATAGTGAATGCACCTTTAGCATTGCAACCTTTATTGATTCTTACAATTGTTTGGATTGACATTTCTATTTGTTTTATTGTGGGACTACCTAAATCAAGAAACAAATAAATATCATGTTGGTTGTTAACAACCTTTCCTAATGCTCACTTTTGTGCCTTACATCACCCCTTCAAGGCCTCAATAGTTGCACAAGTCTTCATGGACCATGGTTTTAAACTACATGACTTTCCTAATTCAATTGTGATGGATCATGAAAATGAGCATGGCATATCCCCAAAGTAGGCCCAAACAAATGGTCAAATAGAATTGGTCAGTGAGTGTATGGAGACCTATTTGAGATGTTTTGTCTATGAATGGAAATCACAACAAATTTAGAGGTTTCCTATTATTGAATGGTGGTACAAAACCACCTACTATGATGCTACAAAAATGTTTCCCTATGAAGCAATCTATTAGGAAAAAATACTCTATCGATGGTCTTCTACTTACTAGGAACATGCAAGGTTTAGGATGTGGAAAATCCTTAAACACCTAAGCTGAAAATTTGGTCTTGGCACAAAAATGAAGTAGCATGATTATTATCATCAATTTGAGCACCACTTTGAAAAAGGGTAATAGGTGTTCCTGCATATCGAACCCTATAAGCACACATATATCAAGGAGAACAACCACCTAAAGTTTGCACCTAAATATTATGGACCCTATCCAACACTTAAATGTATAATTGGACAAGTTCCTTGTAAGTTGTCTTTCATAGCTTACTCTAAGATCCACTTACTATTTCCCTATCATTCTTGAATAAAGTAGTATGGATGAATCATTGAGTTTAGAGAATCCTCTCATAACTAGAATAAGAGGGTTCCATTTGGTTGCAACCAAAGTTCGTTTTGGTCAAAAGATAGTGTTGTTTGTGTTAGCGCGTTATCCTTAAATTCTTGATCTAGTGGAAGGATACACAACTCAAAGATGTCACCTGGGAACTAACTATGATCCTACATGAATTTACACATCTCTAGCCTAAAGGACAAGATTTATTTTGAAGTGGATATGTCATGTTAGTTATTTCCCTAATTCCCCTAATTAAGAGAATACTTGTTACTTAATGTATAATGGCCATATTTATTAAATAATACCACTAGGAGGTTGGGGTTTGGAATAGATAGAAATTATTTATAGAGGTAGAATCCATGTAATCAGATCCCAAGTTATTGATATCATATGGATCTATACTCAATTGGAGGTTTCACACTTAAAGAGGCAAGTGGAATTTGCTTCCTATCCAGAATATGAATAAATGTTTTCCTATATCTATGGATTTAATACTTTAGTTTTGTATGATTTGTATTTCACACTTGCATTTATGTTAATATTTCTCTAAGTTCCATGTTTTATCTATTAAGGTACACCACACCCTTTTTTGTTTGGTGATTTGTTATACCATGTGGAGTGTAATGTTCAAAGCTAAGGATTTCTCTGCCTTTCCCACACCTCTACATGCAAATAACCCCCCATGCAACAAGATTTGCATCATTTGCATGCCTTATCCATTTTCAAAGGAAACTAAGGACTTATATAAGGCATGAATTAGAGAGCTTAGGCATGGAATCAAGGATTTTTAAGCATAGACAAATACACTATATAATTTGACCATTAGCCATTTTGATCTTTCAAGGTTCCATTAGTGTCGGTTATTCCCCAAGTATTCGAACCAAAGCTTTGCAATATATGGATTTTGCAAATGGGCACTTACAAATGATCCATCATGTTCATAGATTCCATTGAAGACTAAACTCAAACGTAAAGAGTTTAACCTAAAATAAATATATATTGAGTGATGTAAAATAAACACCAACCTTTTTAAGATGAACATACCTTAAGTCCTATGACCGACTAATCAACGTACTCAAGGAAATGGGTACTAGACAAAAAATGGTGTTGGAATGGGACAAGATTGAGAACACATAACCAATTCAAAACTCTCCTCACCACGTAACAAAATGTGTGTGGGATTCTCTTCCTGAAGAAACTATGATACAATAAATGTTATTGGATGCCCGTGCTAATTTGAATCTTCATGAACCCTAATCTTCAATTATGCAATCACTATTGGAAAGAGTTAACACATCAAGTAAACTAGGATCTTCTTCATCATGATCAGTGACATAAATATGGTCTCCAAGGTTCCCAAAACAAGAAACATGAGGTTCATAAACCGCCTCATCCACTTCTTCCTCGTGATTATCAAACAATCAAAGGAAAGTTCAACATCACTAATTACTAGGGCTTTGTGAGGTTCCTCAAAAAGAAGAAAAGGAAGCACTCAGGAATAGCCATCCTCATCATGCATTCAAACCTATATGTCACTTTGCATAGATAGATATTCTTCCACTCGAACATAATCAACAATATAAGTTAATGTCTTTGTTGGTTCTTAAATGGTTCTCACCATTCAATAAACAATAAAAGGAAAGAGGTATGTCTTGATTACTAACAATAGCGTTATTAATGAATTCATCCCTATCAACTTGCACTAATATCTATATAGAAAATTTAAGGAAAAATATATATACATGAATCATCATGACCCAAAATTACACTTGAATGCTTTGAGACATTTGGATGAGCTTCATGATGCTCAACATTACAATGTGAAACTTTCTCAAATATGACAAGGATAAGGATAAGGTGAGGATTGCTTGCATGAAAGGATATATTAAGCTAATTTCCTTACTTTAATTACAATGTTGAGAATTGCTCCCGAGCCTATAAATTTATACATGTGTGTCATTCTCAACTTCTTCTGATCTAGTAAAAGTTTTGGGTGGAGTAGATATTAGGTATAATCTAATAAAAACTTTTTGTAAATTTGATAAATTAGCAGGCACTATATTGTCCCTGTAAAACTTTTGGGTGGATAAAATCTAGTAAAACTTCTTGTAAATTGGATAAATCGATCGACAATGTACTAATGTTCATGGATTGGAAATGAAACCCTCCAACTTTATTGGTCATTTATTAGTGCAAATAATTAACACAATAATTACATGTATGTATAATTTATAAATACATTTCGATGTATATTTGACAAGGTAATGAGAATGATATTCTTCAAAAGAAAAATACATAGATGCAAGAGCACTTATAACATGTTGTAATACATCATGGAAATTTATATAGTGATTTGTTTCAGGATTGGTAGATTATCTTTTTAGTGCAAATAATTTAAATAATTAACACAACAACAATTATACAATGTAACTTGTAAGTATAGTTGACAAACTAATGGAAGCACTTACAATTTGTATAGTTATTTTTTATACTTTAGATGCATGCATAATGAAAAATCTAACAACTCGCCTAAATCTAGATAAGATGGTACGTCAAAAATGGTGGAAAGCGATGGTGCATGGAAAACACGGGAATGGTGATGCAAGGTGGAAAGCGATGGTGCATGGAGAACACTGGAACAACTATGCAAGGTAGAAAACGATGCAAAAAATATAGAATTAAATGCATTAGTTTTAAGGAAAAAATCAAATAAGAGATATTTTTTTAAAATTTAGATATATTTGAAAAAATAACAAAGTTTGGTAGCTAGTAATAACTCACTAAAATGAAATCAAATAATGATTCTAAATTCAAATCATGTGCTTCAAAGTGAATAACTCTTTAAATGCAAAACTGGTTAACTTTTCATTTGAAATAATAATGTTTTGAGAAATAATAATAATTTGGGAAACATTTTAATAACTCACTAAATGTAAAATTTGAGAACTTGTAACTATACTTGAAATAATAATAATTTGAGAATTTGCTATTGCATTTAAAATAATAATATTGGTGGGTAATTTTCAATTTAGTATGTTTGATAAGTCTTTGTGAGTAAACGTAGTCAATGCTCAATGAAGTCAACAAAATAAAATGAAAATGGTAAATATATGCATTAGTAAAATTATTTCAAGTATGGTAAAATTGTCTAGATCGGAGAGGAGTTATGCAGATAGCCTTGTGTCCACCTTCCACTCTGGAAGGTTGAAAACCCAAAACTAGAGAATGATTTCACTTGATGCATTCATTGAATCCTTGATCCAAGAACAACGTAAGTTTGTCTAAATGGGAGCTCTAAAATCCTCCAAAAATCAAGCTCTTTTGGATGGGGAGACAAAGAATGCACAAGCAAAAGGAAGCAGAAGGGGGAGGACAAACAATGAAACCAAACCAAAAGAGAATCCTAATCCATTGGATGGAGCCTCGAGTTCCAAGAAGGATAAGCATAAGAGGTTTGAAAAGGCCAAGCATTTGTATAGAAAAAGAGGAAACCATCCAAAGAATCTTTGTATAAAGAAAATTATAGATCACATGGAGAGACTTCTTGAGCCTAATAATATTTCCCTCCCAAACACGCAAGGAAGACTGATTTTGGAATAAATACTGATGATCATGAGAGATGCCATGCACTGAAGGCTGGATTTTCACAATCTCAAGCTTTCCTCGTTGATTTCAGAGCCTCCAACCACATGGTTTCCTCCAAATAATCATTTTCTTATCTATATTTCACTGATGGTATTAGCATTCACATGGGATATTATTCTCAAATCCTCATTGTTGGGAAGGGATCAATTCAATTCGAGCATGGAGTGTTCAACAATGTCCTGTATGTGCCCTCCTTAGTAATAAATTTGTTGTCTCTTTATCAGATGACCCACAATGGTTCACCAAAGCAAGTTGTTTTTGAACCAGGCACAGTTGAGATATTAGATATCTCTACTAGGAAGTTGATAGCTAAAGGTGTTGCAACCATGCCTTTAAGGCATATGAGTTCTCGCACTTTTTGTCATACTCGCATCAAAGTTCCCTATTGACCCATGCCAATGAGACAAGCAGAATTTGGCATGAGATATTCGACCATCTGAACTTCAAATACCTCCAGCAGTTACACAATGAAGAGATGGTTCAAGGATTTCCCCTCATCAAGTCCTCTCAAGGTGTCTACAAAGGTTGCTTGGTAGGGAAACATCTAGAGCATAAGTATGATGTTGGGAAGGAAATAAGAGCTTCCTCTACACTTTATTTGATACACACTGATGTCTCAAGACCAATTCCTATAACATCTATGAGTGGATCCAAATACTTTCGTACCTTCATAAATGACTACTCTGGGTATTGTTGGATCTACTTTCTTAAGCATAAATATGAGGTCTTTGAGACTTTCAAGTCTTTAGTTGAGAACACTCTTGGAAAGAAGATCAAAGAACTCAAATCAGATAATGGAGGGGAGTACATCAAAAGAGAGTTTCAACAACTCTGCCATGCTTTAGAAGGAATCGAGATGCAACATTCACTCCCATACATACCATAACAAAATGGTGTATCTAAGAGGAAGAACCAGTCATTGAAAGAGATGTCCACTTTCCTGCATGAAGTAAGGGATCTTCCACCATATCTATGGGCTGAAGTAATGAAATATGCTGGTACATCTAGAACAGAGTACCTCATAAGTCAGTGGTTGGGGTCACTCTATTCAAATCATTGATGGGACGTAAGCCTGGTGTCTCACATTTGATGGTTTTTGGCTCCAAAGCATGGGCCAGAAAACCATCTGACAAGAGAAAATACTTTAACCCTAGAGTATTGAATGCATTTTGCTAGGATACGTAGATGATGCAAAAGCTTACAAGTTGATGGAGATTGAAACCAGGAGATGCTTCATAGACCAAGGTGTCCAATTAAATGAAGGTCCATTGCAAGATCCATGACCAACCAAAGAGGAAGGTATAATTACTTTACTTGCTCCATGTTCATATGATGATGTTTCTTTTGATGATTTAGGTTCGAAACATGAAGATGAGGATAAAGAGGAACCAGATCTTGATATTGAGTATGATGATCAAGTAGATCTAGATCTAGATCCAGCTCCTCCTCCCAATCCTAAGCCTAAATGGGCTCAAAAACTCATTGAAGTTCTTGGGAACAATGTTGGGGATCCATTTGACCAATGGAGAACCAAATCTCAATTTGAATAGTTATTCTCATTACCAAATCTCATGGCCCCACCATCAGCCAAAAAGATCTCTAAATATTTATTCTCCATTGTTTCGGCATACACACTTATGAAGAGGTGCTTTAAGTACCCACCAATCAAGCAAAGAACAATCTACATGCATGCGGAGCTGACTGGAAGAAAAATCATGTTCCACGCGAAAAGGGGAGTAACCTGAGTCAACATATTTGCATATAGTTTGTGAATGATGGTTGCACGATTCTCATGTGTCATTTTTCTCATGAACAAAAACAATTGAAAATGTCCCATGTGCAATAAAAAAGAACACAACACACAGGAAATCAATTGATTTTGTCTACAACCAACAATTTGCCTCATACCTCCATCAACCATCTAGTTTCGTTTTTGCCTGTAATCTCGCTTGGTGTGCACATTCGAGGTATGATGGTATCTCATAACTACTTCCTCAATAATATATGTGGTGATTTCTATTATTAATTTTTTTTGTTATTATCGATTTTACAGTGGAGAATAGAACTGCATAATGATTAGGAGAGAGCTATCTTTCACCAATCAAGTCACCATTGGAGAGGGGACAAATAGAGATCTATTTTAGAGATTTATAAAACTCATAATTGAATATGAAACATATTCCTCAGTTTCATCAAATGTTGCAAGAAGAGATCACGTGTTTGGTAACCTCATTGTTCGTTTGCCACCAAAATCATGTAAGATTTCAATACATTACATGATGATCGTCTCTTTTACCAATTAAAATTGACATGCAAACGATAGCTATCAAATTTGTATACATGCAAACAAAGGTTTTGAATATTCATATATTTTGATGGCATGTGAAGGCATATTTGCACAAATTTTGAAATGACTCGATGTGAAATGGCATTTTCATAAGTTTCCAAGGTTTATCACTTTTTGGCGTATGAAAAAAAAATGGCATTGAAACATGTTAAGGAAAAGACACATTATTGCTATGAGTGGACCATGAACAGTCATGATAAGGAAGTCCTAATTAGTTGGGTGAATGGTTTTGTCCCATGGACGTCTATGTATACAAAGAGAAACCTAATTTTATTTGATTCATGATCACATGTGAAGGCAAGTTCAATGTATACCATCATTCATATTTCCCATTATGTTTATATATGTCAATATGACTATGGGATGAATAAGAGATTCCATGGCATTTCTTATGTTCTCATGAATATTGTTTTAATTGTTCTTTTTGTGTCCCATATTTATTATTATGTGCATAATCTTGAATGGTGTAGAGACACCAAGTGAGTTTACAAATTTTATCAGTAAATGGATATTGATGAGTTTAGTTCATGAAGGAAGACTTTAAAGTGATCGCTAAGTGGGCGATTATTAAGGTGTGGCGACTTAAGTCATCTTTTTATAGGTTTCAATGGTCAATATTGGTTAACACATATTCTCAAGATGTTGATGGAAATTGATGGAGGTGGATAGATTTATGGTGCTATGATTGCCAAGGAAATGATTGGATAACAACTAGCAAAGGATACCATTAATCACATTATAAGATCTGAGTTAAATTTTTAGAATCTGTGGTTAATGCAAACTCAAAAATTTAACCTTATTTACTTGAAGTTTAGTGGATCTATTCACTGTGAACGTTTTAGCCACATAAGGCTAAATCTTAAATATAAATTAAAAAAAAACATGTATTCCACTTTTGTTGAACCAAAATTATAAGGCAGCTCAAGAAAATAAACACCGAAAAAATGTACTTTAAGGAAATTATCTTTCCAGTCTTAAGGGTACGATCCCCAACATATAACATATCTAAAAATAAATTCAAAACAACAAATTTATTACAGCCACAAATTTGTCCTCTCAACTTCTGTTTATAAAATCACTCAACAAAATCTGCTCATTGTTATGTTAAACAAACATAAATAACCAACACTAAAAACTACTCAATTACCAACAAAACATAAAAGGAAATTATACATGCAAGTACATTATTTGTACAATAATTACACTTAATATATACATAAGATTAAAGTGTTAGTTTTTCAACATTTGAGCTAGCATTATGTTAGGATCTTTAACTGAGAGAACAACAAGTACAGCAATCAAACACAAGAGACAATGAACACAGTGTTTTTCCTCGGGGAAACCATAAATGGAGAAAACCCCGCAAATTCCTCAGAGATAGAATCAGCACAAAAGGTAAAACCCCAAAACAGTAAGATGATCTCCCGACAACAGTAACCTTCTTCTTGTCTAGCCCCAATGTCTTCTCCTTCCTCAACTATGCGCTACACTTGAGTGTGTTTGTGATGTGTACTAAATAGAGAGTCCAGTTCTCTATTTATACTAATCCCGGCATGACTAAAACCATACTAGGGATGGCCTCTCTAGGAGAGTCTAATAACCCTAGTGCCTCGAAACTACGAGGACTTTAACCCTTAGACAATAGGAGGGTTACCCACAATGACTTGACATGACTTGTTTACATTATAGATCTTCCCGATCAGAACATCGGGGAATGACATGACATGATAACATCCCGGAATAAACATCGGGTTACAATAGATAAGAAATACAAGTGAATACATTCCGAAGTTACAATTACATTAACACTCCCTCTTAACTAGGAAGGTATTCTCTTGACACAATTTTCATCATTGGTCTTCTTCTTTGGATCTTCTTGTCATCTGCATCTCCAAGTCATCTTCATCTTCAAGTCATCTTTATCTTCATGCCATCTTCATTTCTGAATATGGATCATCATCACTGGATCTGGATTATCACTCGATCTGGATCATCACTGGATCTGGATCATCACTCGATCTAGATCATCATTGTTGGATCTAGATCATGGCTCGATCTGGATCTCCTCTAGTCATCATCATATGTGCTATCTCATGATTCTTCTCGTCACAGGAAGTTCTACAAAGCCATCCTTCTTTCATGTTGTTTGTAGGCCTAGTCATCATGTAGGTCTTCTTCAACACTTATATTTGACCTACTCGTCAGAATGGCCTTCCCAACACTTACATTTGACCTACTCGTCAGAAAGGCACGCCCAGCACTCGCATCTGATCATGTAGGAGCCTACAATCACATCAGAAAGGCCTAGCACTCACATTCACCAGCATGATAGGACATCACTATCATCTGTGAAAAGGCTTTAGCACTTACATCTGACCTGGTAGGAACCAAATCCTACACCCTCGTCAGAAAGGCATGCATTCACATCTGACCTGGTAGGAACCAAATCCTACACCCTCGCCAGAATGCCCCCCAGTCCCATACTGAGCTACGTGGTAATGAACCAGGTGCCTCCACTCTCCCGAAGAGTGGTAGTTGCCCTTACATCTGACCTACTCGTCAGAATGGCCAGTACTCATATCTGACATTGGAGGAACCTAATCCTTTAGCCATGACAGAATGGCTCAGCCCTTACATCTGACCTGCTCGTCAGAATGGCTCTCTTAGTCCTAGATTGAGTGTTCCTGGTAACTGACCAAGTACCTCCATTCCCAGAATGGCATTTAGCACTCATATCTGACATGGAAGGAACCAAATCCTCTCACCATGATAGAATGGCCCAGCCCTTACATCTGACCTACTCGTCAGAATGGCTTCCGGACTCGTCACTTCCCCTTGGAAGGGACCTCGATCTGGAGAACATCAAGCTTCTCCCTAAAGTACTCAAACTTCACTCTAGCCAATGGCTTCATCAACACATCAGCTATCTGATCATCCGTCACAACATACTGAAGCTTCACTGGTCCCCTCTACACCATATCCCTGATATAGTGATACTTGATCTCGATATGCTTCGACTTGTCATGGAACATTGGATTCTCTAGAAAACTTCACACAACTTTGGTTGTCATAATGTATACAAGTAGCATCCAACTGGAGATCAAATAAATTAGACAGTAGCTTCCTCAGCCATACTGCCTCACAACTAGCTAAACAAGCTGCGACATACTCTGCTTCAGTTGTACTCAGTGCCACACAGGATTGCTTCCTACTAAACCAGGAGATCACACCTGATCCCATACTGAAGCAACACCCTGAATTGCTCTTCCTATCGATGGCACTTCCTGCCCAATCTAAATCAACATAACCCTCTAGGTTAATCTTCTGATTCACATCGTACTTGAGCCCATAATCAACTGTACCCCTCAGGTACCTCAAGATATGCTTTGCAGCAATCAAGTGAACATTTCTCGGATCTGTCAAGAATTGGCTCAAGGTGTTCACAGCAAAGCAAATGTCTGGTCTCGTGCTCGTCAGGTACATCAAGGACCCAATCATCTGACGATACATCGTAGCATCAATCAACTTTGATGAAGCATCGCTCAATAGCTTCAAGTTTGATGCCATAGGTGTGGCTATGGCTTTGCAGTACATCATCCCAAACCTCTTTGGGATCTCTACTGCATACCTCCCTTGTCCAAGGAATATTCCATCTGCACTCTGCCACACTTCCATGCCTAGAAAATAATGCATCATACCCAAGTCCTTCATTTTGAACTCAGCAGCAAGCTTTCTCTTCATATCAGCAATCAACCCATCCATACCTATCACAAATAGATCATCTACATATATTAGAAGCATCACTGGGTTGCAATCTTCAACCTTGTAGTAAAGGTTAGAATCTGATTTACTCTTGGTAAAGCCCAAACTGGATAGAAAGCTGTCAATTCTATCGTACCATGTCCTGGGTGCCTATTTCAAACCGTACAGCGCTTTCTTCAATCTGCACAGATGAGACTCCCTGTCATGTGTCTCAAAACCGAGTGGCTGTTCTACATACACTTCCTCTTCCACTACACCATTCAAGAAAGCAGTCTTGACATCCATCTGGTGTATCTTCCATTTCATCACTACAGCCAGAGAAAGTACTGATTTGATGGAAGTGTATCTGGCTACAGGTGCAAAGGTTTCTTCATAATCTATTCCTTCTTTCTAAGAGAAACCCCGAGCCACAAATCTTGCCTTATATTTTTCAATGCTACCGTCTGCAGCATGTTTGATCTTGTAGATCCATTTGGAAGTTACAACTGACTTCCCGTCTAGTCTTGGGACGACATCCCAAACATCATTCTTCATGATCGATTGGTATTCTTCAATCATAGCATCCTTCCATTCTTTCCATTCTGTCACTTCTTCATAACTGGAAGGTTCTTTATCAATGAAATCACATAGTAATGCTACATACCCAGAGCAGGATATGGTCCTCTTTCTTTCTCTATGATTTTCTTCTGGAGCCCCATATCTTTCCGCACCTTAAATAAGTTCTCGTACCCAAGCAGGTTTCCTCTTATGAGGATTCTTCTCCAAAGGTGGATCTACAGGTCTTTGTGGTTCTTCAAATTCTTGATCTTCTTCTTGAGTTTCTTCGTTCATGGTTGTATCATGAATTCTAGGTGCTTTTGCTTCTTCGGGTTCTTCAGCAGGTCTCTTTCTGGATTTGTTGTAAGTTGTGTCTTCATCAAATGTCACATCCCTACCGATGTCAATCTTCTTGTATCCTATAAAATATATTTTGTAAGCCTTCAAGCTTTCAAAGTATCCCACAAATATACCCTTCTTTCCTGAAGGATCTAATTTTGTTCTCTTCTCTTTTGGAATGCGTATGTACACAGGATAGCCGAATATTCTGAGATGGATGACTTCTAGTTTCTTGCCAAAGAATACTTCTTCAGGAGTCTTATTCTCGAGTACTCTATGTGGAGTACAGTTCTATACATACACCGTTGTTCTAGCAGCTTCCGCCCAAAGATGCATAAGAAGGCCTTGATCATGAAGCATTGCTCTTGCAGCTTCTATGATAGTCCTATTCTTCCTCTCTGCAATCCCATTCTGTTGTGGATTATAAGGAGTGGACAACTCCCTCTTAATCCCTGATTCTTTGCATAGATCTTTGAATTCATTTGAAGTGAATTCTCTGCCATTATCTGATCGAAAGGTCTTGATCTTCTTTTCAGTGTGGTTCTCAATCAAGACTTTGAATTCCTTGAACTTGCTGAATACTTCATCTTTGTTCTTCATGAAGTAAACCCATGTCTTCCTAGAAAATTCATCAAGAAAAGAAACATAATATGCATACCCGCTTAGTGAGTTTGATGACATAGGACCACATACATCGGAGTGGATGATTTCCAAGATTCCTTTTGCTTTGCTTTCGCTGCTTGGAAATGTCTTCTTTGTATTCTTTCCTTTCGCACACCCTTTGCAGACCCCATCATGTTTTGCTTGGATTTATGGAAGACCTTCAACAGCTTTGCTTGCAAGTGGTAGTGCTTTGTAATGCACATCTGCAAGCCTTCTATGCCAAAGTTCACTTGGATCTACTATGTCATGGACCAAGGCTTGTTTTGGATGGCCCTTTAATTTGTACTATCCTACTTCTTGTTCTCCAATCACCATCGCATCATCGATAGTCTTTCCTTTTGGCCACATGATGACTTGACCATATATGAATGCAACCCGCATTCCTTTTGCATCTAATGCCGATATGGAGAGGAGGTTCTTCTTGAGTTCTGGCACAAACAATACTTCCTTCATTGTCAGAGAATTTCCAGATTCTATCTTATAGGAAGATTTCCCACTACCTTTTATTGGATATTGGTAGTCATCTCCTAGCTTCACCTTGTGAGGTGATTCATGTTCTGGCAGTCTCACAAAGGATTCCTTGAATCCTGTCATATGTTTGGAAGCCCCGCTATCTATGAGCCAATCATTGCTTCCATGAGTAATGTTTCCTGTGAGAGCAAAAATCAAAACATATTCATCCTCGCTTGAAGAATCTTCACTTTCATATCTGGTTCTTTTCTTGGATGGTTCATCATCCTCTGCAGCATGAGCATGATGTCTTCTTTTGTTGCTCCTTTTTGTTAGTTTTTGTTTCTTAGGACAATTTCTTGCATAATTTCCTACTTCATCACATGTATAACATATGATCCTAGACAAATATCTTCTAGTGTTATCTTTGTGAGAGTGCTTACCTCTGGAGTGATGAGATCTTCTTTTGGTTGGTTTGGAGTGTACCATGAGAGCTTGATCTTCACTTCCCATCTTTTCTTCTCGAGCTGCTATCTGAGCTTCTTCTTGAGAGCGCTCTTCCCATAGTCTGCTGAACTTGACTAACTTCTTTCCTCATCTCCCTCTAGAACTGGAACCTCCTCATGGATGTAGGAGTCTAACTCATTCTCTTCCAAGACCAAGAAGATTCTATACTTCCAGGCTTGGAAGTTATCAGCTCCCTCAAGCTTTTCATCAAGCGTGGTATGATGAGACATCTTAAGTGAGAACCTCAAAAAGAAATATAAAATATTTTAGATCTTACTAGGTCAAGATGTCGGATCTAAATTTTGAGCTAAAATCCTGTAGAGTTGGTTCAGGAGAAAATTAGGGTTTTGCTTTTCTAGAGTTATGTCCAACCAAATGCTTTAAAATTGATCCCTAACTTCGATTCTGGGGAGGAGATCAATCGAGGCCTGGGCTCACTGAAAAATTCCTCTTCTATGAAAATCCCTAATTTTCAGCAGCAATGTCGGGTCCAAAACTAAAAAACCTCAGAATTGGATTATGCTTCGACAGAAAGATGTGCACTAAGGAGGAGAGTTATTCCACCTTACTTTTGTTGAAAATCTATGGAGAGAGATCCACAAAGTAGGAATCCCTAGTTCCCATAGCTGCACAGTGTCTTCTTCTCAGGTTAACTCTGATACCATGTTAGTTTTTCAACATTTAAGCTAGCATTATGTTAGGATCTTTAACTAAGAGAACAACAAGTACAACAATCAAACATAACAGACAATGAACACAGTGTTTTTCCTTGGGGAAACCATAAATGGAGAAAACCCGGCAACTTCCTCAGAGATGGAATCAGCACAAAAGGTAAAACCCCAAAATAGTAAGATGATCTCCTGACAGCAGTAACCTTCTTCTTGTCTAGCCCCAGTGTCTTCTCCTTCCTCAACTATGCGCTACACTTGAGTGTCCTCTTACAATAAGGGACATACATGACATGTCCTCTTATCTCCAATGCTTTTTTTATTCACAATGATTGAAGAAGTAATACTTATTGTAATTTCTTGTTACAATTAACCAACTATCTCATCTATTTTTAAATTACCCAACAATCTCATCTATCTTTAAATTACCCATTTTAGCCCTTGAACAGTAAATTCCCTTAGTAATCAAGTAGACTATAAAGTGATCAAATACATTGCTCGATAGCCTTCACCACATCTCTAATGAAATTCAACTTATTTAGAGAGTATTAAAAACATTATTGAATTTCTATCAATCTTGCTTCCTTGCGTGCAATCCCCATTCTCTCTTGATCTCTGTCAGGTCAAGCTCTACCTGGATCAGAGTAAATAAGACCACCAACCTCACTCATTAAGCTCGATTGGGTGCCATAAGCGTACCTATGGCTACATAAGAATTGTGATTTTCAGGGTATACATATCTAGTGAAACTGTTGGAATGAGCAAATAGGAGAATGAGAAGACATAATAAGTTGGGTTAGACTCAATGGGAGGATCCAGACCATCTGCAATAGGACTGGGATGACAAAACTAAACAATGGGATTAATGGGGACAACAGTGTAATTCTTCAAGGAAAAGAACTGGCAAGTTCTGATTTGACATTTGGGTTCACTTTGATACTTCTTTTAATCAAGAAAAAAAAATCTATATTTTTTTATTAAGTATAAGATCACTAAACATATACATTCCAAAACGATCTAAAGTAGAATAAAAATATATCTTCCTCTTGCACAACAAGTCAAACCCACAAATCTATCTTGACCTCCCTCTACATAAATGAAAAAAAGATACAAATTACTTCAAAGAGATGGCTTCCATAATGCCTCTCTGATTTGTGAAGATAATTACAACAAAGACATACAACAATTTTTAAAATTGTAATGTCCTCCCATCCAAAAACAAGGAACCTGAATCCATAAAAACAAAAAGTTGTTGATGATAACATAAGCACAAAACGGGCACACATATTGTTATGAAGAATGCTCTTCTCCACACACAAAAAAAAAATAACAAAATCCTATTCTTGTATTAAGATAACAATATAGTATATAAGTTGCAAAGAGATCTCAGAAAATGGAGATCTATCCTTCAACACCGAACCTTAGTTGTTCACCGCAATACTAAAGAAACTATGATGCTAAATATGAATGAATAAATTATGAGCTATGCTAGAGGACTGTGATGCTAAGGATAGCCTTTCTTTCTTTATATATTTGTACCTTTTGATCAGATCAAACTTGGAAATATGTGTTTGGATGGTGGACTTGATTTATTTGTAATTCGCTTACTTTGTTTTACAATATGAAGATGTTCTGTACATAGAGTTATAAGGGACACACATGGGTTTCTATCTATTGCTTATTAATACTTGCATTAGTGTTTTTTTTTAATTTCATCCCCTACTATGCCTAGAGTTTTTCTTTAAATTCTGTCCACTACTATGCCCTCCATAGATTCACTAGACTGGGTTTCAACAAATAAACTTGTATTATCTAAGTACACACAACTTTCTCTCATTTTTGCAACATATTGAAGTTTTGTTCGGCGTTTCATTTCCTCACTTTGAATATATGTTGGTATATTTGTTTATACTTATTCATTAACATGATGTCCTTGGGATTGTTCACATGGCTAGAATTTTGGTTTTGTCTCTAAAATTCCTCACACCATCGCATGGTATTATGCAATTACTTATATAGTATGCAAATGTATGTGCCAATTGAAAATTTTGTTATCCTTCTATATAATCTATGAAAATGTATGGAAATTGAAGGGAATTAACAACAAAATAGATGGTAGTGAATGCACTCTTGTTACTGTAGTTTCCACCATGGGAGATTTATGCAAATTCAAATTTGGAACAAGCATGGAGCACTATGTTTGCAAAGATCAATAACTCGAAGATCCTCAATCAACACGTTATTCAATTTGTGATATTTACAGGATAATTTTAGCATTAATTTATATTTTACAACTATATTAGAAATTGACAAATATTTTTTTGGAAAAAAAAACAAAAAATAACTGAGTTGTCTAACTAGGGCACGATTTTGATTTTCCAGCTGATTTTCTGTCGGAATCCGGTAAATTAAACTTGCAAAATCTTGTAACTTTTGTTGTTTGTTGGGCAATTTTAAGTGTAGAAATGAAATCAGGTGACAGGAAAATCCCAAGCACCCACACTCTGTAAGATCTAGAAATGTTTTTGTACGTTCTGAAAATTCCGTGAAAATTCATAGCAAAAAATAGGTAAAAACTAGCCAAAAATAGAGAAAAAATCATCCCCTAGTTAGACAACTCGAAAAATAACCTTGGACTAAATTTCACCCCTACCCACACTAACCTACTCACAATAGTTGCCACCATGGAATATTTTCGCAACTTCAAATTTGGATCTATGCTTGCCTAAATCAGTAATTCGAAAAGCCTCAAAGCCTCAACCAGTAGATTATTCAAATGCATGTTATTCAAATCTGGTGAATTTTTTATTTTTCTTTTTTTCTTTTTTTTTCTTTTTCTGAATTCAATTTTTTCTGCATTCCAAATTGTTTTTTTAAGTACATGAATAGATCTAGCACTCTCAAAAACATCAAGACACCCAAAATATGCAAATCTGACAGTTGCAAACTGGAATTCCCAAAATTCATTGCCACATTTAAGTAAAAGAAAAAGTAAGAAAAAAAATTACGACGACAAACAAGTTGCCTGGCCATTCATTATTGAATTTTTAATTTTCATGGCAAGTTGTCAGTTTAGACTATTTTTCATTAGTCCCTATCGAAGGCCAAGATACTATTACAATGAGTTAGTTCTTGAATTCCAATTAGTTTATGGTTGACTTTTTAAATTTTCCATCTTTCTTATTGTTTTACATTAAAAAAAACAAATAATTTTTTTTTATTTACTTCCTACAATTTTCTCATTGGATATAAACTTTGATCTTTTATTGCGAGCTTCTCTCTTTTGGAGAATTTTTTTTTAATGTTACTTAAAAAAATATAGGTTTTGGACAAATGCATTTGTGTTAAATATTTTTTATGGAACTAATATTATGTGAGTTGTCTAAAGAGGGGACTTTTTGACCTATGTTTCAGGCTGATTTTTATTAGTTTTTTGTCATGAATCTTCACAGAATTTTCAAAACGCCCCAAAAACACTGCTAGATCTTATAGAGTGTAGGTGTTGGGGGTTTTCCTATCACCTGATTTCATTTCTGAGCTTAAAATAACCCAACAAACAACATAAATTACAGATTTTATGAATTAAAATTATTCCAATAGAAAATCATCCTGAAAATAAAAAAAGTCGCCTGATTAGACAGCTCCAATATTATGGGTGCTCTGGCCTATGACAAAGAGGCAAAGCATAAGTCTTTAATTAATGCAATAAATGCAGTAATACCCTTCATTGTCACTTCCCCTCCACTTCCATGGCCATCTCCTCTTCGCTTCACTATCTAGTGCCAACTTCACTCTTTCATGGAGACTGCAACGTCATTGTTGTTGTTATTATTATTGCACAGTCATTGTTGTTATTATTGCAACGTCGTTGTTGTTGGTGTTGTTATTGCACCACCTTGTTCCTTCATGATGTTGCATTGTTTTCCGCTATTGTGCCACCATCGAACCATCACCATTGTTGTATATCTTTGGTATTCACATAGTTGTTTTTCATTTTTTAAATCTTCATTTCTTTGCAAATTCTCTCAAAAGTGAGTTTATAGATTGCAAAAAATGTAAATTTCTCTTCAAAGTGAGTCGAGAGATTGTATAAATTGGATGCCAACTTCGTAATTAAAGATCCTACAAGAGTAGAAGCCAAGCAAGCCAAAGATTATGAACTGCAAACAAAAACTCAATACAACGTCCACACTATTAGTTTTGGTAAGGTTGTGTCTTCTGAAATTATTTTACTGCAACTATTATATGTTTTTGGGATGAACGTTTTTCGGCTCTCTTCAATTTAAGTATTGGTCCTTTCTGAACAAAACCTTAAAAATTCTTCAACCACCATCTTCACTAACTCCTTCGGGCCTTCCCATTTCCATTGCCTTCTTTATGGGAGGACTTCACTTCAACATCCCTAACATTGCTTTCTAGAAAGCATCACTCTCGGATTCGAAGGACCTTCCCATTTCTATTACCTTCTTTATGGGAGGACTTCACTTCAACATCCCTAAAATTGCTTTCTAGAAGGCATCCCTCTCGGATTTCGAGCCTTCCCATTTCCATTGCCTTCTTTATGGGAGGACTTCACTTCAACATCCCTAACATTGCTTTCTAGAAAGCATCACTCTCACATTCGAAGGACCTTCCCATTTCCATTGCCTTCTTTATCGAAGGACTTCACTTCAACACCCCTAAAATTGCTTTCTAAAAGGCATCCCTCTCGGACCAAATCCAGAATTAGAATAACCCCATCGTGGAAAGCAACAGAGCCCAAATTGAATCCGATACATTTCATTAATAAAAATAAGAAACTTTCATTTCATTGGAGATATCAAAAATCCTACATTTTCATTAATTTATAGCTTACCTTTGTCACATTTATACTTCACTCATCGTTATAACGACTTGTAAATCCCAAAGAACGCGAAACCAACAGAATTTGCCCACGATCAAATGTACCAATAAAAAATATTGTAAACGCCCACTAAAGATTGGAGTGAGCTAGCTATGGAGCAATCCTCCCTCCATCGGACGGAGGAGGAGCAAAGTCAACGCTAACTTTGCTGCTCCTCCGTCCGATGAGGGAGGATTGCTCCATAGCTAGCTTACTCCCTAAAGATTAGAACCAAAGAAAATAAATACCAATGCAAACAAATGTCAACGCCCACCGTGGAGCTCGAACCCACGACCACAAGGTTAAGAGCCTTGCACTCTACCAACTGAGCTAGATGGCCTTTTGTTATTATAAAGCTTGGTAAAGTTTTTGATAAATTGTATAGACTTGAATATCCCTTCTCCACATCAGATTCCATGTAGATTTGTGCATATGCTGCATATTAGTTATGTTTCATATCATCTTTGTCAATTTTTTTTCCTATGTTGTTCTTGATAAGTTGGTATGTCAAAGCATCCTAGAATATTAGAAGAAAATGCAATAAATAGATCGAAACCAACATTGTCAATAGTATTTCCTCTTCCATATTAAATCCTAATGTCTATGAAGGGCATAATGTCTACAAACCTCAATGGCCTATGAAGTATGGTGAATTTTGTAGAACCAAGTCTTGGTCTTCTTAGTAGGAATAAGAAGGCAATGTATCCTCTTCTCCAAAGAAAGAATGGTGTTGTTTTAGTCTTGAAAGGGCCTTGATATATCCATTTTTGTTTTTTGTATTTACTTCATGGTTTGGCCAAATCTCTATAGAAAAACCTTGGCCTGTTTCAAAAATATTTCGGAGTTTTATTAACCTTTTGACAAGTTTTTTCTCCATCAAATTGAGCACTCTTTTCTAACTTCATTACTTCTGCATCCAAAGTTTGGCAAGTGATGAAAAACTTCTCAAACACATTGTGTGTTCCTCTACTTTTATGTCAATTTAGAGATGGACTTGTGCCCTTGTCAATAGTCACTTCTCTCTCAAATCTTTTGTAATTATTATCCTAGCTTTTGAGAGGGTCAACTCAGGGTAGAAACATTAACAACATGTAAGATAGTTGTTTCACCTCATGCTTCTTTGCAATCACACTTGTGCATCGACTATGATGCATTGAATAAATTATCAATAAAAATTATCCAACATATCTCACATTTAAATATATTGTAGATAACTTGAGAGGTGTATAATTCTTATAAACATGGATTTGAAATCATATACCACCAGCTTCCTGTCGATCCTTAATATGTCTAGACACCACCTTCAACGATTAGAAAAAAAGGTTTATATGAATATCTCGAGAGGTATCAAAGTCCTACAAAAATGGATTTGAATCATCTTCTTGGAGGTTCTCATTGATCCTTCAGAATCACTAGTGCATCAATTGTTCTATGCAATTGATGAATAATGTGTTCTGACACTTCATAGATAAATTGCTTATGGTATATTTTGACATCTCTTAATCATTAATAAGATTTAGAATGAACATTTGAGCAAACTAAGTAGGGAGTGTAGACATATTAAGACCCTCCACTAAACCTAAGTCCTAAGACTTGGGTCCCTCTAAAATTTTTGAATGAACCTCATTGTTAAGCTATGCTTCTCTTGTGACTTATTCTTTTGATGCATTTGATTATTTCGAAGGATTGTGACCTTGTCAATGTCTTGATAAATTGAGTAAATGTTTGAATATTAATGTTGTAGTTATATTACTATCTGTATGCTCTTGGATGATTCTTGTTCTATGTTTTTCATCAATAGAAATAATGAGTCATTTTTTGGTCTAAATATGATTTAATATTTCTTGCTTCCTCCATAAGAATAATGATTGTTCATTGTGTGCAATTTATGCTTATTGATTATTGATTGAAATTTATTGAATCTTTCAATTTTTTTGCAGTGTGTAGATTGCACAAGTTATGCCCTCGTAACATTGGTAATGTGGAAGCAATCTTATCATCTTCCAACAAATAACAACTCAAAATAAACATAAGAGGTTAGATGTCGATTGACAAGTTGAGAAGTGAGTGATGTTACACGATAGTGATTCAAGTGGAGGGGTGATAACCAACATGGATATGCACTTGTTAAAGTAATGTAAGATGTGAGGGGGATGCAAGCAAAGTATGAAAGCATTTAACAAGGATGTTAAGGTGTGTTTTTAAGATATGATATCACACATGGGTGCCCCATAATTTTTTGTCGAAGGATGGAGAAATTTTGGCATCAGAGACCAAATGATAATCACGGTCGAGTTGATATATGAAAGAGTGACATGGGAAAAATAGTTAAGAACATTGGTCCCACTACCATGGATTTATAAGAGTTATACATGATCTTGAAATGGATTGTAAGTACTAGAGTCTCAAACATTTCAAAGTGGTTTCTCAAAAAATCATTATCTCTAACTATATGGAAAAGCTCCTAAATAAGGGTCATTCATTCATTATTGCAATTCAATGACATCCAATTCCTGGAGGAGACTTCCCAGTTAGTTTTGGTTTTGAAAAAACACCAATAGGTCTTTGAACTATCTCAATGATGAGCACCGTCATGTGGTGATCATGATCATGGTATCCCAATAATTACAGGTAGTTAAGCGCCCAATGTGTAATCATATAGCCATCCTTTTGCACATAAAAGAGAGAGAAAAAAACATTCAGGAATTATTGATAGCATGTGTGGTTTTTCTTAGTACCAACCCCTACACATACTCAATTGTCATGGTTCTTAAAAAAAATATGCGTGTTGAATGTGTCTTGGATTGTGTGCCCTTAAAAATTAACAATCAAAGATAAATTTCCATCATGTTCATGTGTGACCTCTTGGATGAGTTGCAAAAAGCACAATTATTCTATAAACTTGATCATTATTCAAGTTCTCGCCAAATTAGAATGAAGGAAGTAGATATTCCTAAAAATACCTTCTACACAAATAAAATCCATTACAATATATTGGTGATTCCTTTTGGTCTTAGAAATGCTTGAATCCGCTTCAGAGCCTCATGAACAAAATATTTTGATCCCTTTTGCTCCATTTTGTCCTTGTTATGTACCTAATCCACCTTTCATTGAATGGCCTCTACTATTACTCTATTGGGACCTTCACCCTCCAATTATGCCCCTAGGGAGGTTCATAATAATCCTTGTATTATTTGATGATATTTTTATCTACAACAAAAAAAATGGAGAAACATATGCTGCAAGTGGATCAAATCTTACACTCCTCAATTGTTCATCAAATGTTCCATTAAATGTGATTTTGGTGCATCATAAGTGGAATATTTTGATCACAATATAAGTAGGGAAGGAGTAGATGTTGATCTTAAGATATTAAGTAAATGAAATATTTCCCATGCCCTAAGAATCTCAAAACTATGTGTATTTTTCTTGGCCTCACTAGTTACTATGGGAAATTTGTGTAGAATTATGGTAAAATTGCAGCCCCCTAACAAACTTTCTCAAGAAAAATCCCTCCAAGTGGAATGACATTATAGAATAGGATTTTTAGGATTTAAAAGAAGATACATGTACTACCCTCTTCTTAGCCATGAAAGAATCAACTAAGAATTCCATCTTTGAATGTGATGCATCAGAGAAAGGTATTGGGGAAACCTAATTCAAGAGGGACACATTGGCATTCACTAGTAAAATTACTATGAGTTAAAAACTCGGGCAAATTGACCTCTGAAAAGGAAATGATGGTTATTCTTCATCAATTCATACATGACATACTTAGTTGATTGGGTGTCATTTTGTATCAAGGCATACCATCACAATTTTAATTACTTCTTGGACTAGAACTTGTATTCACCAGAGAAACAAAAGTGGGTCACCAAAATGTCAAGTTATGATTATGTGATAATCTACAATAAGGACAAGGAGAATGTGGTGTTAGATGATTTATCTTAGAAATATGAGGAGGAAGGTTCCCTACTTTTTTTTATCTTTATTAGTGCTTGATTGGATTTTGTAGGTACATAAAGAATGATTGTTGATATCAATTTCATTCAACTTCTCCGACATTCATAGGAAAATCCACAAACCCATAAGGGATACAATTGGTAAATCAATTCATTGTGGTATAAATGGCATATCTTTTTGGTATAGAATTCAATATTAAAATCAAGAATGATAACTAAATTAAATTCATCTACCATAATGAGCCACTATGGATTTTCGAGAACATATGAATAGGTTATCAATTTATTCTTTTGGGATAACATGAAGGATGACGTCACACCTTTGTGGCAAAATGTGACACATGTCAAATGAACAATGGTCAAATAGTGAATCCACCTTGAGCATTGCAACCTTTATTGATTCTTGCAACTGTTTGGATTGACATTTCCATGTGTTTTATTGTGGGGATACCTAAATCAAGAAACAAATCAATATCATGGGGGTTGTTAACAACCTTTCCTGGTGCTCACTTATGTGCCTTGCATCACCCCTTCAAGGCCTCAATAGTTGCACAAGTCTTCATGGACCATGGTTTTAAACTACATGACTTGACTAATTCAATTGTGACGGATCATGAAAATGAGCATGGCATATCCCCAACGTAGTCCCAAAAAAATGGTCAAATAGAAGTGGTGAATGAGTGTATGGAGACCTATTTGATATGTTTTGTCTTTGAATGGAAATCACAACAAATTTAGAGGCTTCCTATTGTTGATTGGGGGTACAAAACCACCTACAATGATGCTACAAACATGTTTCCCTATGAACCAATCTATTAGGATAAAATCCCCCATCCATGGCCGTGTACTTAGCAGCCACATCCAAGGTTTAGGAGGTGGAAAAATCCTTAAACAACTGAGCTAAAAAATTGGCATTGGCACAAAAATGAAGCAACATGATGATTGTCATCAATTCGAGCATCACTTTCAAGAAGTGGATTAGGTGCTCCTTCATCTCTAACCCTATAAGCACGCATCTCTTAAGGAGAAGAACCACAAAAATTTTGCACCTAAATTTTATGGACCTATCCAACACTCAAATGTATAATTGGACAAGTTGCTTACAAGTTGGCTTTCATAGCTTACTCTGAGATCCACCAACTATTTACCTATCATGCTTGAATAAAGTATTAGGTATGAATCGTTGAGTTTAGATCATCCTCCCATAACTGGAAGAAGAGGGTTCCATTTGGTTGCAACCAGAGGTCGTCTTGGACAAAAGAGAGGGTTGTTTGTGTTGGTGCATTATCCATAAATTCTTGATCTATTGTAAGGATACACAACTCAAAGATACCACTTGTGAACTAACTATGATCCTACATGAATGTCCACATCTATATCCTCAAGGAAAAGGTTTCTTTTGAAGTGGATATGGAATGTTAGAGTCTTGCCCTAATTCCCCTAATTGAAAGAATACATTGTCACTTAATGTATAATGGTCATGTTTATTAAATAGTCCCACTATGTGGTTAGGGTTTGGAATAGATAGAAACTATTTATAGAGGCTAGAATCCATGTAATCAAATGCCAATTTATTGATATCATATGGATCTATGCTCAATTGGAGGTTTCCCACTTAAAGAAGAAAGTGGACTTTGTTTCCTATTCAGGATATCAATAAAGGTTTTCCTAAATATGTGAATTTATTACTTTGGTTTTGTATGATTTGTCTTTCATAGTTGCATTTATGTCAATATTGCTCTAGGTTCTATGTTTTATCTATTAAGGTACACCACACCCTTTTTTGTTTGGTGCTTTGCTATACTATGTGGATTGTAAATTGCAAATCTAAGTCCTTCTCTGCCTTTCCCACACCTCTACATGCAAATAAGCCCCCACACAACATGCTTTGCATCATTTGCGCGCCTTATCCATTTTCAAAGGAAACTAAGGAATTATTTGAGGCATGAATTAGAGAGCTTAAGCATGGAATCAAGGCTTGTTAAGCCTAGATGGATTAACTAGAGAATTTTACCATTATCTATTTCGATCTTTCAAGGATCCATTAGGATCGTTTATTCCCCAAGTATTCAAGACAAAGCTTTGGAATATATGGATTTTGCAAATGAGCACATACAAATGATCCATCATGTTCATAGATTCCATCGGAGACTAATCTCAAACGTAAAGAGTTAAACCTAAACCAAATATATATTGAGTGACATAAAATAAAAACCAAACATTTTAAGTTAAACATATCTTAAGTCCTATATCTGACTAATCAACGTACTCAAGGAAAAGGGTACTAGACTAAAAATTGATATTGGAATGGGATATTGAGAAACCATAACCAATTCAAAACTATCCTCACCATGTAACAAAATTTAATTTATGTGGGATTCTCTTCCTTAAGTAACTATGATGCAATAAATGTTATTGAATGCCCATGCTAGTTTGAATCTTCATGAACCCTACTCTTAAATTATGCAGTCACTATTGGAAAGAGTCAACACATCAAGTAAACTAGGATCTTCCTCATTGTGATCACTGACATAAATATGGTCTCCCGGGTCCCAAAAACGAGAAACATGAGGTTCATAAGCCCTCTTATCCACTTCGTCCTCGTGATTATCAAACAATCAAAGAAAAGTTCAATATCACTAATTCCTAGGAGTTTGTGAGGTTCATCAAAAAGAAGAAAAGGAAGCACTCGGGAATAACCAACCTCATCATGCATTCGAACCTCTATGTCACTTTGCAGAGATATATATTCTTCCACTCAAACATAATCAATAATATAGGTTAATGTCTCAGTTGATTCTTAGATGGTGCTCACCATTCAATAAACAACAAGGAAAAGTTACGAAGCAACTAATTCCCTGCCTAAGGGATTGTTAAGAGTACCATGCAGTTTAATAGTAGCCTTGTCAATGAGACAGGGTTTGCTAGGAGTACCACTCAGTTTTATAGCATCCTTGTCAACCAGAGAGATATGCTTGAACAGATGAGTCTTTAAAACATATTTCTGTCATCAGTTAGTGAGCCATTTGTCAGTGAGCTAAAGACCCTTATTTGTTTGGTAAAAGAACTAGCTAAATTACACATAATTGATTGTTGATTGATGGATTGAGTAAGCCCAGCCAAAATGAGTAAAAACCTGTAACTCAATGCAAGTAACAATATTAGTTTCCTTAAAATGGACACCTAATACGATGCATGTTAAGGGAAAATCGAAATGCTTGCTTACCAATTATCACCACGTCGAGACCATGCACCGAGATGACCACATAGAAACAGTCAAACCATGCAACGGGAAGCATCACGACACGTCTAAGCCATGCATAAAAGCTAAGCAGACAAACGTGGTTCCGTTATGTTATCAGTGCGAAAGAGGAAAAAGTCAAAACTAGAAGAACTCTAAAGAAAGATTGGAAGCCTAAGAAAGAGCCTTGCTTACAACATAATTCCGGGAAAGGAGTAAAACTAAGGAGCCTCTCGTATTTCCCTGGTTCACAGAGGAGTGAGCACTCATTGTTTAAAAGGACTATCATTTTTGTATCATACTGTGTCCTTGATAATTGTTCGTGCATAAATCCATATGAGCTTCACTCATTTACATTTTAATGATTGCGGATGATCATAAGAGGATGATGGGTATGGTTCATCTATAGCTAATTGGATTCCATTAATCATGTGACAATAAGTTGTATGTCAGTTACTTAGATGTCATTATTGTTCAAGTAAGTTGCAGTTTATACTTTGTTTTTTGGGAGCACATTTTCCACCAAATTTGTAATTTTGTAAAGCTATATGTATGCAATATGCACTTACTGCAAGTAAAAGATATTAGCCATTAAATCCGATGTAAATGTTCTAAAACCATCATTAATTTTATGAGATATATACATCTATCCATATACCAACGTAAATGTTCTAAAACCATTAAAAGACAATGGTTCATTAAGATGTAAATAAAAACTTTTATTTTTGTTTGCTTTATAACAATTGTTTTTTTTTGTTGTATGTTTACTCTCCAAAATGACTTACATGTTAGTTTAGCTTATGGGTTTGTTTATATTTTTTGGGATTTGATGGGCACTTTTGTGTTTGAAGATGTACTTTTTGATTCATTTGAATAACAAAAATATCTTTTATTTTACTGGAAAAAAAAAGATCTTTTGAAATATTAAAAAAACTGAAATTAAATAGAAAATGATTTTCATGTAAAAATATGTCCCTACTTTAATAATAAATACTATTAATAATAATAATAAATACAACTTACTAAAATATATAATATATATAATGATCTCACTCTTACTTCATGTGAAATATGGTGTAAATATGCGAATAAAAAAAACTAATAACAAAGCATGGTTGTATGTAATATGGCTCTCTATCAAAATCAATTCACTTAATATAAACTATTGAAAAGAGATCAATGTTTTTTTAGATTCAGAATTATTAATAGATTTGACTAATATTCTTTGGGAGTCTTATTTCCTTGATGAACATAATACAAATACATAAAAAGAATAAAAATAATTTTAATTTTTAGCTTCACTAAGATTTCAACTCAAAATCAAACTATGTTTTTATGTTATTCATTTCAGTGCACAAGGAAACATAATCATTCAAAAATACATAAAGAAAAGCATTGAGGCTCAATTTGTTTAGAAGGATAATTGTAATAAATAAACTCTTATAAATTGAGTTGATATATATTTTGATGTGAACTTAGAAATACTAAATTAACCTTAAAAAAAATAAGAAATTAAAAAATATAATATAAAAAAAGAGAATAACAAATAATTTGATTTACTAAAAAAAACTTGTAATAAAATAATTTTAAATTTGTTTGGATATTTTGAATTATATTAAAAGATATATATTTTGATGTGAACTTAGAAATACTAAATTAACCTTGAAAAAATAAGAAATTAAAAAATATAATATAAAAAAATAGATTAGACAAATAATTTGATTTACTAAAAAAAATCTAATAAAATAATTTTAAATTTGTTTAAATATTTTGAATTATATTAATAGGTAATTTCTTTTTGCAAATCTGTCCAACAAATAAGCCAAAAAATTATGAAGGTATACTAATCTACAGGAATAAAATACATAGATCAAAAAATTATGAAGGTATGCTAATCTACAGGGATAAAATACATAGATATCATATTTTTGAACTGTACAAATATTGAAATGCTACGAGGTACATTAAGGGTAGTTATGAGAATTCTCCATAAATAATTACGGTTATACACTAAGAGTCATTGTCCAGCATTACAACGATATTAAGAGCATTTTTCTAAGTCAAAATTACGATATTAAGGGCATGTCTCTTATCTGAGCCAAAAATTTTCAAAAGCTTTGGATTGTTGAGTTCATCCAATTAACTATGGAAACCTTGATAACTACATCGTTTGATGTGGTGCACTCTATCCAATTTTCTAGAGCAACAGTGGTTCCAATTTGTTGGTAACTTGAGCAGTTATTTCATTATGCTGGTTAAATTTAATTTAACCAATAACTTAAGGCAGAAACTTGTTTCTTAGTATTTTTTTTTGTATTTTTTGGAATGTATTTAGAGAAGTATAACTAATTATCTTTGAAATGGTGATGATAATTTGAAAGTAAACATACTTTCCCATGTTTACATACTTGTCACACAACTCAAAGTGTCATAATTAAAATGGGTTTTATCAAATTACTTTAAAAGAGATGCATTTAGCTTTTCATTTATTGGAATCTGTATTTTTAGGACTACCTAGCTAAAGACTTTGGTAATAAAATTAATTTATTATCTCTCAATTTTAGGACGTTTGGCTTGGCTGGCTAGCAGAGGATATATCATAGAGATGTGAATGATGCGGGTAGCTAGAAAGTAATTATCTGTTATGGTGGCACAAAAATAGTGTCAGGCCAACAACATAACAAAAGTATTAGCTACCAAGGATTTTCATGTCCACAAACCACCTTATACAAAATAAAAAAACAACAGAGCAGAGATAAAACTTTAGTTAAAAGAGAAAGAGTGTCGTTAAAAGAGCAAGTTTGAGTCTTGATATCCAGCCACACACGTTTCCTAGCAAGCCTCGTTAAAAGAGAAAATGTGAGATTCTCTAGCTACATGTTTCTTAGGGGCATGAGGTTAAGGTAAGTGACCACGCACTTCTCCATCACATAGACAAGTGGCCACAGGTCTCCATGAAAGGTTTAAAAAGACAACAAATGGATAGGTACCATCTTTTCAATAAAAGCTTCATGTGCGAAGACAACACTCAATCTAAATGCCAGAAGTTAAGTTCTCAAAGAATCCTAAAAGGAAGCTAGAAACCAGTTGAATCCAAAGAGTTTTAATGTAGATATTGTAATATTATGTAGCAGAACCAACAAGCCCAATCGAACATAGAAAAACTCATGTGAGAAAACCAACAAGCTCGGTCAAACAGAGAAAATATCCTGAAAGCTTAGTAGAATTGCAGTGTGTTTGAAGCAGAAGGGGCATGCCAAAGAAACTGAGGTAACTATGAGCACCGGTTACCTTCTTATCAAATGCAAATATATAATCTATTAATTTAGGCATGCAAGAAATTATATTGTTCATTATTCTCTTGGTTAGTCTCTTATGCTATCATGCAACCCTACAGTGACTGTTACACATTTTCAGAACTATTGCCGTAAACATGAGGAATCCATGAAAATATAAGCCATTTATAACAACTATAAATACAAGCCTCTCACACAAGCTGTAGTCTGATTAAATGTTGAGATATCTTCTTGCACTTGGTCAGTCGGTGGATGCGTGATAACAGACTTTAGTTAAGTTGGAATAATGTCTTAGACTTTAGTTAAGTTGGCATAATGTCTTATCGTTCGTGATGAACTCTGAGGCTGCCATGAACCTGTGGCTGAATCGATACTATAAATATTCCACCCAATGGTGGTCATTTCTACGGGTATGAAGTTGGATTGATTGACACAGAGGTGAAGGACTCATCGAAGCTTGATGGCATGATTGAAGCGTAGGAGTTTGTGGCTTGGGTGGAAAACTAGATCATGCCCGCATAGATAATTGCAATGTAGTATATTTTGTTTAGAACCTCACACAATGGTGGGTGACACATAAGACTATGTTTCATTCTTTGGAAGTTACAACAAAGTCCAGTCCTACCGACATGTCTCTGCAGGTCAGTAAAATCTCTGACATGGGCGGACATGTGAATATTTTTAGAATAACTGGATGGAACCGGTTAATTTTGGGAATGAATATGAGCCCAAGCTAGTAGTGATAGGAGATTATTGGAATGAGCACATAGTCACAGATATTGTAGCTCTGCTCCATAAATACATAGATCCCTTTCCATGGAGTTTTACTAAAATGAAAGGTGTTTTTGGTGAGCTTGGTTAAATGAAGAGAAAATTAAAGCATGATGCACAATTTATAAATAAAAATCCGTACATGATAATGATCCTGGAGGATATTGGTGGCCACCCACCTATTCCTCTTGGACCCCCACCACTGTTTCTTTCAGTTTTCCAGTTTCCTTAATTGTAGCACAATTTACTATTTTTGGCAGTTTTCCGGTGCTAAACTTTCGGAGCCATTTTGAGGCCCTAAACAGATCTTTCTAATGATGTATCATGTGCATCAAACGGAGGTAGTATGCTAAAGTTACGACACCAAGAAATTGATGTACCAAGTTACCCAACGGGGCCCACATTAAGGCGTTTCACCTCCTAGGGTTAGGTTTTTGGATGTGTAGGGTTTCCATTGTTTCTCAATAATATATAGGCCTTCGAGCCTCATTGTAACAGAGAGTTCAAAGGCATGTAGCCACCACATCTCTTCTCAGAGATAAGCTACCAGCGTTTTAGCTAGTTTATTTCCATTCTGTATGTAAACAAGTTTCAGCTATTGATTAATGAAATGAAGTATTATTTCCGTTGCATATTTGTTTCTATGGTTATTTGTGTATTCTATTGCATTCCTGCATAAATATGGATTAGATAAACCCACACAAAAAGGGATGGGTAAAATAGAAATAGATAAGATTATGCAAGCAGGGTATTCGTAGTTGATGAATCTCATTAGATCAGTCTGATCATGATACAGGGAAAAATACGGGTGAGATGTTGGAATGGCAATGGGTGTTAATTTTCTCATCCTCCAGCATGATATTTTATGCTCTTGGTTTGTTGGACATCCTATAAGACCTTTTATGATTTACCCAATAAATACAAAGAAATATTTTGGCAAAATATCCCAAAGGCCTTACCCATATGTTAACCACTGATATTTTTATGAACAGATTTTTGCTCGCCAACCTTGTCAGTAGTAGTACTTTGAATCGAGAGGAGCCAGGCATCGTAGCTGACCAGTACTGAGCCAGCATGGAGGGGGGCAAGGTGGATACTTTTTCCTTCCACAATTAAATGAATCAGTTGTTCAGTCTCACAATAAACACTTTCTACAACAGTAAGCCGATTTTCTTGCAGGAGCTCATTAGCAATTTGTTCAATGTAATTGACAAAAAAGGTGAACTAGAAGACATTGTAGCAATAGAGATGGGTGACATTTCTTGTGTCACATGCCCCAATTTGCAAAAACAATTTAATGTTATTGAGGAACATTGTGTTATATTTTATGCTAAGTTTGTAATTGATGACCAAGTGGGGTCAAGAATAATTAATGTAATTCAGAATATTTTATTTATAAATAAATAAATGATGAGACAACAGCTTAGGGAAGCTGTTAAAAGAGTGTTAACTGGCCACTTGGTGGAGATTTTATTTTTAAATAAATAAATGATGAGACAACAGCTTAGGGAAGCTGTTAAAAGAGTGTTAACTGGTCACTTGGTGGAGGAGACTGAGTGGAGAGTATACTGACAAGTGGAAGCATCCTCAAACTACTTCCAACTGTTGCAGGTGGCAACTTCCCTATATTTGTGGTCATGATTCCCCAAGAAAGTGGAATTGGAGCAGGTGGCTCATTAAGTGAAAATTGACCCAGAAAACCTAGGCATCTCTATAAAATTTCCCATTGAAGACAGCTGAGGCTGCTCATTCTAAGAAGTGATCATTCAGGGTGAATGAAGTGCACATGAGAAATTCAATGGAGGGGATTATTGAAGTGAGATTGAGGGGTTAACTGTTGAGACTGAACTTATTGCAGCTATTAGGCCGAAGTTCTTACTGCTATAAGCAGGTTTGGATTACTGAGGTAATTTGACCAATCAGGTGACAAAAGGTCTTAAGGATACATCCTTCACCCAGTACTCTACCAGGAGGACTAGGAAACAAGCTCGGGGGTCCTGAGGAAGTGCAGACGAAGCTTTCTCCAGGAGTTGGTTGGGAGGAATAGCCTCCTTAAGCCGTTGTCACCTCATCATTGACATGTTCTAATTGTTTCATGTTATTATATTTATTTACTATCTTCAGTAAAATGTTTACTAGTTTTCAAATACAAGCGTGTTAGTATTTTATTAGGGTTTATGAAGAAAAGAGTAACTGTGTATTGATGGACTTAGTAATTTGCATATTATGTTAGAAATAGTAGTATATATGCTAAATGAGAAATAAATAGAAATAGATTTCCATACTGTAGTTTTCCATGCGTGGTTTAGGTGGTACTCTAGTACAGCTGGGTGTTTAGGTAGATATGATGATTCTTATTTAACTCTGAATGAAAAAAGTAACTAATTTCTTCTATAGTTTGCATATGATTCATTCTTTAGAAACAACAGTAAACACTCTATTATTGAATGTATCTACTTCAGACAACAACTGAATATATGTATATAAAGATATTTAGTAATCATACTAATCATAGAAATGTTATTAATACTATTAGTCATTATAAACACAATAGGTAAACTTTAAACAAATAAACATAAGAATAGTAAACAAACTATCACTTAGGGTTTAGAACTATGTAGTACTCGATAATTTCTTATAATAATTTGTTCCAAGCTAATATTTGTTTCTGTATTAAAACATATGTGTTTACTGTAACCTCAAGGTAATTACCCAGGGTTATGAAGGACAGGTTCCATCCTATTCACAAACTTGCATAAATTTATTTTTTAAATAAAATATAACAATTGTAAAATCACTGAAGGTAAATAGAATAACCAAGTTAAAATAAATATGGTAAAATTTATTATATTACAGAATTGTAGGGTATTTTATCTATTAACCCTTCAGAGTAAAACAGAGTTCTAATATTACCCTTTAATACAACAAATTTACCCATAAAACATTGCACTGTAAATCATTATAAATTACATGATATTAAATTAAAATAACATTATAATAATTTGATAAAAACAAAATCCAATAAGAAGTAATGGCTTATGGCCTTTATAATTACAGGTCGAGGCTCAGGCCTATTTAAAAATCAACTGTACAAAGTAAAAGAACAAAATAGTAACTATTCTTTCAAGACAGGTAAAACCCTATAAGTCATTTACAAATCTCTTTAAATAAACTGCCAATAAATATCATTTAAAGGTTACGGCTTAAAGCCGAAAGTAAAACTTGAATTTTTTGCATCTTTATAGACCGTAAAGGCACTGTCACTAAACCATATTGTCACGGCTACTATAGCCTTTGACTTTCCTACACACAGTACCCTCTAGGGTTTTGAAATATTTCTAAAACAAAAAGAAGAAACTAACAGTAAAAACCCAAGCAGAGTTTACAACCAGCAACCGAGTTCTTGCCATTCGAACCACCACATGAATGCAAGAGAAAAACCCTTAGTGTAACCAGGGCTTACCCGGGGTTTGTGAAGCCGTTAATGGGAGAAATGAGCTTCTAACTAACCCCACTCGCTGAAAGAAGAACCTGCACAAGAAGAACCAGTGTTAGTTACAGCATTAAATGTGTTTTGAATTTTATATCTTTCATGCAATAAAGGACATGGACCGACATATTTACCTAACAAGGAGGCATTGGAGAAATCGTGAGAGAAATTAGCTAGAGCAGCTCGGTGGCACCTAAAAGAGGAATACCTCTTGATTTTTATAGTGCCAGTACCACTGAAACCCTTAGTACGAAACTAAAGGTGAACCAGCAACACTTCCATGAGTTCAAAGAAGTAACTCACTCAATTCTGTCACTGTTTTGTTGTCCAAACTATCAACTAAATCACCGATTCGGAGAAGTAAAATGCGTTGTTCCACTCCTGCAGTTCTCCACCAAGGTCGTAGGATTCTTAAACACCTAAAAACTAGCTATTACCTCTCAAAAGACCAAGCTCACAGAGAAATTGGAGAGCTAGAGGTTAGCAAGGATTTTTGGCGGCCACGAGCTCCCAGCCTGCACCAAACAATGAAACCATCGTCATTGCAAAATGAAGATTAGGGAAGTCACAAGTCAACCTAGCCAATGATATTTCCTCCTCCACGTGTCCTTCGAAATATTTCTCCAACGTGGGTAGAAGTTCTATAGTCATCGCTGCAAACAAATTGATTTTCAAATCAAATCTTTAATCATTATAAACTATGTTTTTGCTATAATTGCTATGATATATTTTTACCTTTGAGATAATTCTTTGGTCAACATATTAAATAATAAGATTAAAAACATGGATATTATATTCGATGGTTTTTATAAATCAAACTATTCGTTAACTAAGTTGATATCATTAAAAGACGTATGATGTATGGTATACTATATAAGAAGGACATCTAGAAGTAGCCTTTTGATTTTGTTAGAATTGGGAGGTAAAGGCTAAATGAGACCAAACAAAAATAAGTATCTCCTTTAGTATGTCAATCAAGAAAACTGCTTTGAAAGTTTTATAAACAAATAGAGAAAAAAAAAGGTATATATTATAGCTAAAGAATACACTAGGAATGAAAGTGTAAGATACAAGTATTAAGAACTCAAGTAAAGAACTATAAAGTAATAAGGAAAAAATCTTTCAGCTAGGAAGAGATTCTTGATCAAATTCTTTTAATAAAGTTCGTTTTGGAGATGCTAGTAATTGCAATCCATAGATCATACAAGAGATCTCAGTGTAATTTTAGCATCCAAGTATTGAATAAACAGACAGAAGTAAAAAGTAGTTTTGGGGTAAATATGATAGATCAAACATTGTTGAGTAATCGAAGCATTAAGTTGTGAACTTATTCTTACCATTTAAACTCTAGACTACAAATTGTTGTAAACAAAAATACAAGTGTTCTTTAAAATTTTAAAGTATAAATATTCAATCGATTGGAGGAACATTGGATAGTATTTGTTCTTGCAATGTTTTAACCCATGTTTGTATAGTTGTGTAAACGTTATGATGGAGTTTGTTATGAATACAAATTATGGAGATGTAACTACACAATTAAGATCAACGTTACCTCCTGGAGTCAAGCTAATATTAAATATTCTAAGACTAGCATCTTAATCATGCTAGGGAAATAGTTTCTCGACTTGAATTTAAATAACACCCTACTGGATCATACGCTTACCTGCTAAACCTGTAAGGAACCAGCAGTGCAATTGAGTTAGTTGAACGCCAAGTAAGCCCCAACCACAAACAAGAATTCTTACCTACTTGACAAAAGATAAACATCAGTATATCTAGCAGTAACAAAATGCAAGTCCTTTTCTAACTCTGATAAAATTACAGCTGCTAAATCATTAATAGCACTAACACAAGTTTTTAAGATTACACCTTTTAGTGTACATGTTCTTATAAAGAAGCAATCCCATGTTCTTTTATAAACTGTTTCATTTTCCACTAACCATTAGCAGGTACTTAGCTGCGACTTTAGACATTTTATGTCACTTGAAAAATTTTAAATTTTTACGAATTTTTGGGATATTACAGCTTGACAGTTTTCTGCTGTCAAAATTTTCGGGCTATGTTGGTGGAAAATCCTGACAAAATAAATAGGTAATAAACTATTATTTCTTGGCTCTTTGAAAGAAAATTATATAAATAGGTAAAGATGCAATGAATCATCTTAGTGAAGAGCAGATCAACAAAGATCAATTGATACTATAGCTCAAACAAAGGCAAGAAACATTGGAAGAACAACAAGCAGAGGTTCAAAGACTACTCTTGAGTAATTCATTTAGTTGTGATGTATATTTTTGGTTACACATTTGCATGTAGCTGCTTCAAATCTCTGGTTGCATTTGATTGACATTTCCTTCTGTAATCCATAGAACCTACATTTCCCTCTGTAAGCCAAAGAACCAAACCGATTGTATAAGCTCGCAAAGAGGAATGGATAATTATTTGTTCTTATGCCTTCTCAAGAAACATTAGATAGAAATGGTTCAGGTCGGTTGAACTTCATGGCTGAAGAATATATCTTAACAAGACAACAAAATGCATGAAGGGGGCACCTGGAAGATCGTGCCTAGACCACCTAATCATGCACTTGGAAAATCATGAAGTCAAAAGGATTGCCACTTAGCATTCGTAGTAGAACATAAAAGTGAACGAAGTATTATGGTAACCCATAGTACGATAATATTTAATGCCAGATATAATGCTATAATAATTCTCAACATTACTCTGTTTCATCCAAAAAGCATTCAACCATCTTATTTTTAGCCTATGCTTTAACCTGGACAGTATACAATCTGCCTCGATATGAGGCCAAATAAGAGTACCAATTTGGGTATTGGTGGAGAAAAACGTTTAATAAGCGTATGGAGTCTAGTATTGATGGAGAAAAAGGTTTGTCAGATGTTGGTCATACTTTGGCAGATACTTGTCATAGTTTTAAGAAAAACTTAGAGTAAATGGTTAAGATTTACATTGATTTTCGTTCAGACTAATTGAAAAGGTAGTAAGCCTTTTCATAGAGTCCATGCTAGCCGAAGGGCAGGGACTAATAAAAAGAAAGAGGTGGGGTGAAAACTCGAAGTTGGGTAACACTTCCGTGAGAATCGAGTGCCCAACCAACATAGCGGGCGTTATTCGGACGAATAACTATATTTATTCAGTCGAATAATTATAGTTATTCATCCGAATAACTAATCCGTTATTCGGCCAAGTAAACTTTAACGGTAATCGTTTAATTTGACGGAACAGATTGTTGACCGGTAATTTTTATCGGTGTTTCAACAATTTTTTAGTCGAACAATTGTTCGGCCGAATAATTTTTTACCATATAAGGTCAGCTGCGGCCTCATTTTTCGTTGTTTTGTCCTGCAGCGATTTGTCATTGTCCTGCTGCTCCCACCACCCGTCGTGCCACCCGTTTCGCCACCTATTTCATCCTCATCCACGTCACCCAGTCGTCTGACGTGTACATCTACCATCCTGTCACACCTTATTTGTCTGGTTTCCTCTCGGCTTGGAGTTCTGTTCGTGAAGGTCTGTTCGGCGTGGAGGTTTGTTTGTGGAGGTGTACGTGGTCTTCTCATGGTGTGGTGTTGTTGTGCTGCCCCTCGACTATGAGGTAAACCTTGATAACTTTTATATTATTATGAGTACGTTAAAGCTTGTCTAACCTTTGTTAAGTTCTTGTTTAACCTTTGTTATGTGCTTGTTTCATATTATGTTCAATGATTCCACCTATTGTATTTACGTAATCTCTAAGCTCATAATTACAATGGTAGTAAGGACAGAGTTGAACAGCTCTGTCCATTTGGACAAAGTTGAACAACTCTGCCCATTTGGATAGAGTTGAACAGCTCTGCCCATTTGGACAGATGTATGTTTTGTACACACTAGTTTGTACATGATTTCCTTTATATATTATATAATTAGTACATAGTAATAGTAGTATAGCTTAGCTTATGTGCTTGTTTCATATTACACATGATAAACAAGGGTAACCATTCTATTATGTTCAATGATTCCACCTATTGTATTTGTGTAATCTTTAAGCTCATAATTACAATGGTAGTAAGCTAATGTAATACATGTGATTCCACTACTGGTTATGAAGGTTACACTTATATAGTTTCCCTAATCAATACATGTTAGTTATAAGCACAACATAAGCTCATAGAATAGAGTGTATTCAAAGCTTATATCGGTATAAGTAAGATAGTTTTCAATATAGTTTTGTTTAATATGAAGAGTTACAAGCCTATTCAAGCTTACATGGTTAGAATCCATGACCTGATCTATTCCCATAGATAAAATGTAGTTAACAAATCCAATACAAATGAGAAACAAGCTTAAGTTTTCATAGTTAAGCATAGTCTAATAGAACTCCATAAGTAGCAGTATTATGCATAATATACAAATATATGAAACTATAATCATACTAGTCTTAAATCTTATGCTTGGCTAAATCCCAGTTATCATAGATAGAACCATTCTAAGAGGGGCTAGGATAGGAGTCGTTCTCCCTAAAGGGCCTTCATTGTATAGTTTATATTGAATAAAATCCCAGTTTCACCCAATTCCAACCAATACAAATGGTCAGGGCCTACAGTACACTTCCCCAGTTTTACAACAACCTCAAAAGAGAACTCTCGGCCTCTACGTGCCCATAAATAGCATATTGTAGCTGATATACAGTTTAATTTCTGCCAATTTGGACAGAGTTGAACAGCTCTGTCCATTTGGACATAACTGATTGCAAAAAAAATTAAAAGAACATATGATGCACTGTTGATATAAGATATTAGATTTTGAATTTGGCTTTAAGTGTAATACTTATTTTAAATGATTTTAATTAAACAAAAATTAACATAAAACTTGAAATCTGTTAATGTTTTTTCTTTTTCTATATTTTTTAATTAGCTTATTTTTATTCTCTATGTACATGAAAATTTATAGAATATTTAGAGAGCTCTGTCCAAAAGAATCCATGGTTATGTAGGCTTAAATAACTCCACTAGTATGTAGCATCTCTAAATGACATTTAAGATTGCACAGGTTGCAGCTTTGTCCAAATGGACAGATCTGATCAACTCTGTACAAATGGACAAAGTTGATCTGCTCTGTCCATTTGGAAAGACTTGATGAGCTCCGTTCATATGGACAGAGTTGAACAGCTCTGTCCAAATGGACAGAGCTGATCAACTCTGTCCAAATGGACAGAGCTGATCAAGTCCCTAAGTGAACAGTTTATTTCTGTATGTTTTTTCGTTGGTAGGGGACATGATTTCAAAACCTTTTCATTTTACTTCTTGCCTGAGTTACAACTTCAGCTGTAGTGTAATAACTATATAGTTTTGTCCATAAGCTCTACTACTTACTTTAGTCCATACAACTACTAGCTGAAGTATAAGTCCAATGGCACTTTATGACTATCTTAGTCCATGATGCATTGCATTAAGTTCCATTGCCATTTCATGCTTTTCCAAAACATAGAGAGAAAAGGTTAGATAGATAAAGGCAAGTTTAAAGAAATAATTGCTTTATCTTCTTATGGGGATGGAGACCAAAATAACCAAAGTGTAACGTAAAATGATAGGGATAGGCTAGACTAATGGGGGGAATCCATAGGTGTATGTTGTCAGTCCCTAGACGCTCTCCTTAGTCCAAGTTGAAATCTATATGTCCTTGCCATTTGATGTGATAAATCCATGAAATCACAACAGCTAATTGATAGCGGTCAGTTGATTCATTGCCCTTACTCTTCATTGCTTTATACAACTAGAGGCACTAGGATATATAATTCATTGTAAACACTCCAGATCCCAGAAGAAGGGAAGTGGAAGTATTTAAAGATGAGAAACGAAGAGAAGGCAAGGAATGTCAAATATCTATTATGGGATTATGTCAGTTCGGTCAAGACTACGATGTAGAATAATCTAGAAATACTTTCTCCCTATGAGATTCAGGGATGAGCTAGCTGATTCACCTATTATATAAGTTCAGTTGAAGAAATAGAAGCTCTATCTATATTTAATAGTGATGCTCTCACTAACAACTCTATAATGACTAGGTAGCTAGTAGACAACAGTGGTGTCTGTCTGTAGAGTAGGTAAGTACTTGCACTTGCCTTAGACTATATTTTATACTTAGCAAAACGTAGTTCATGCACATGCAGTTAAAGGACTATTAGATAATATTAGTGATATCTAGGTCCTTATTGAAATATTAGTTTTTATAGTTGCTAGGTCTTTGAAGTTGATTAATTAGCATATAGAAGGTTAGGCCCTCAGTGATTGAGGCATCATGGCTCTCGAACTTTAGGCCTGGATATTTAGGCCTGACACACTATCTCCCCGCATTTTCCACCTCTCGACTTGCAAAATTATTTAATGGATTGGCATGTCTGGCTTCAAATTACTCTACATTTCAACCTTTGGCCTCTGAACCAAAATAAGTTTATGGCATGTGCGGGGGTCAAAACGTTATACAACGTGCGTAGTAACCATCATATACCAGTGAATTTAGTGGATTCGAGGATCTTCCTTATCACGAAGAAGCCTCATCATCTTTATATATGTTATTTCTCCATACCACCTTTTTTTTTCTATTTATATTACATTGAAAGCTTAGTTTGAATAGTAGCTAGCTCTTTGAAGTTGATTAATTAACATGTAGAAATTGATATTTATGTAAACTTGTAGATATCATATACAATGGAAAGAGAGTTTCCTTTGAGACAGAAGCGTAGGAGGTCATCACATTCTTCGGGAGTCAGTGTCCGAAATGAAAATCGAAGATTATCGACTTCACCTCGAGACTCAAGCTTATTGTATAGTTCACATTCATCTGATCATCGACGTGGCGATAGTGGTAGAGCTGATTCCCCCTTATCATCTATGGGTGAACGTGGAACTCGACCTTCTGTACGGGAGACAAGTGTGGAAGCAGAGCAAGGTTCGCAAGAGGCTCATCATCCTACACAAGGTGGCGAAGGTCGAGCAAGGACGCAATATGTCCAGCTAGTTGGGCGTTGTATGCCCATTACGACCTATCCATCATATTTACCAGATGAGATTCCATGGGAAAGTGGTCTTCAACAAATGACTCTTGAAAGTTGTAGGGCTCACTATGACAAGCTGCAAAATGATCTTTCTAGTTTGGATCTTGCTCTAGAGAACAAACAAAGTATAGAGACGGTTTTGCTATCTTTACAAAAATTCATTGAGGTATATAAGGATCTTGGACCAACAACAAATGGTTTTGTTGCCTTGATGCAAAGAAGAAAGGCATAAGTGATGGGTCCAGACAAGTGGGTTGTTGTGAAGGAGAGGGTGACTAGAGAACATGCCAACTCAATGTTCAACTTCAAAGAGGGCCTAAAGCGGAAAGCATTGAAAGTGCAATATTTTAAACACCCTAAACTTGCACATTTTTTATATGATCGGTTTCTTACAGCCTATGGTCGGTTTCCATGGAACGATGAGGTTCCTAATTATTTTGCTAGGTTTTTTTATACTGATTTTTTTTAGGAATGAAACCAGACTATACTGATATTCATTCTGAGTTTTATGGAGTTGGAAAGGGGAGGATATACAATTGAAAAGGTGCCCTTAGAGATCCTAGTAATCTTCGACCTCCACCTCTGATATCTCGTCCACTTAGGCTTGTGACTTACAAGTCAGAGATGGAGCCCACATCACAAGTTGGGACAACTACAAGGCATAATGTTGCCGAAGGTTTGACTTCGGCATTTGTAGGAGTTGATGTTAGATTGAGTCGAGACAGGGCTCGTGCCACTATTCGAAGAAGAAAAAAATTTACAAAACAAATGATGAGCTAGATTGTATGGGCATTGAAGATCTAAAGGCCTATGCGAAGCTTTGTCGTAATATAGCATCAGATAGAATATCTAATGACACGTCAAGCATAGGAGAGGTTTGTGTACTTCCAATATATATATATATTTTTATTCATTTTGAATTAAACTTTTTGTTACAATATATCTATGTATGATAAATTATTTTTTGATGTATAGTAATAAATACGTTACGTAAATGTTTATTGTTTTCAGTTTTCTCGATTGTTAAATGAACATAATTTTAGAGTCTGCACTAGTCAAAATGCTGTAAATGTAGAAGAGCATATTGGAGAGGTATATTTAAAATTTACACATTTATATTTATGTTTGAAAGATTTTTTTTTTGTTTTTAAATTTAACTATGTATCTTATTGTTAATTTGACTTATTTATGTAGGTTTCATTAGATTCGAACTTTTTAGACGATTTTCCATTTATTGTGAGCTAATATTTTAATTTTTTTGTTTTTTAAGTTAATTTCCAAGCTTAATATTTTTTGCATTTACTATGATTTATTTATTAACAAAATTTAAATTTTAAGAGAAGAGAACATATTGAAATTGGAGGTGAAGATATAGGTTCTTTGATGGATATTGGCACCGAGGTAATTATGTTCATAATTGAATTGTTCTTTGATATATATGTTTAAATAGTTTAAATAATGTTTGACATTTGTAAATTGCTTTTATATATGTTGAAGCTTGGGTCTCTTCGATCTTTTCGAGGCAAAGGAAAGACTCCATTGGACGATAGTGTTGGAATTGTAAGTTTAATATTTTTTTTTTATTTCGTTTAAAATAGTCTAAATAATTTATAAGATTTATAAATTGTTTTTTATATATGTTGTAGCTTGGGTCTACTCCACCTTTTAGAGGCAAAGAGAAGACTCCATTGGATTCTAGAGAATTGGAGGTAATTTTGTTAATAATTGAATTGTTCTTCGATATATTAGTTTAATGTTTTAATGTTTTGATTTTGGTTTAAAGTTCTTTAAATAATTTATGCTATTCATAATTTGTTTCTATACATGTTGCAGATTGTTACGAGTCCAAGGGAAGACCCTGGTCGAAGATAGTGGTGGACTTCTATTTAGAGAATTATGTATATTGTTCTTTTTATGTAGATATATATGTTGTAGTTGATTTGGACATGGAGGAGCTTAATTTTTGGATTATATACATGTACTTTGAACTCACATGTACATGATTGTTTTTTTGGATTATATACATGTACATTGAATTCACATGTTCATGATTGTTTTTTTGGATTATATAAATGTGCATTGACCTTAGATATTGTTTTGGGGATTATATACATGTATATGTAAATGTTAGGAATGTTAGGAAGTTTTTATAGGTGCCAATATATGAATGTATGTAATTTATTAAATCTATGTATGTTTCTTGTTGAGAAGTTGAGAGCGATAGAAATGTTATGAAGTTTTGATAGGTGCAATCTAATGTTAAGAATGAATATATGGAGAATGTTAATGTTAGGAGTGAATGTGGGAATAGTGTAATGTTAGGAGTGAATGTTTTGATAAGTGTAATTTAATGTTAAGAATGAATATATGGGGAATGTTAATGTTAGGAGTGAATGTGGGAATGGGGAATGTTAGGAGTGAATGTTTTGATAGGTGCAATGTTAGGAGTGAATATGGGAATGGGGGAATGTTAGGAGATAATGTTTTGATAGGTGCAATGTTAGGAGTGAATGTGGGAATGGGGGAATGTTAGGAGTAAATGTTTTAATAGATGCAATATTATGAGTGAATGTTTTGATAGGTGCAATGTTAGGAGTGAATGTGGAAACAGGGGAATGTTAGGAATGAACGCTTTGATAAGTGCAATATAATGTTAAGAATGAATATATGGAGAATGATTATGGAAATGTTAATCTTAGGAATGTTAGGAAGTTAATGGTAGGAATGTTAAGAAATTTTGATAGGTGCAATGTTAGGAGTGAATGTGGGAATGGGAGAATGTTAAGAGAGAATGTTTTGATAGGTGCAATGTTAGGAGTGAATGTGGGAATGGGAGAATGTTAGGAGTGAATGTTTTCATAGGTGCAATAGTAGGAGTGAATGTTTTGATAGGTGCAATGTTAGGAGTGAATGTGGAAATAGGGGAATGTTATGAATGAATGCTTTGATAAGTGAAATCTAATGTTAAGAATAGATATATGGAAAATGAATATGAAAATGTTAATGTTAGGAATGTTAGGAAGTTCTGATAGGTGCAATGTTAGGAGTGAATGTTTTGATAGGTGCAAATATATGAATGAATGTTAGGTAGTTTTAATAGGTGTAAATATATGAATGAATTTTAGGAAATGTTCAGAATGTTAGGAATTTTTGATAGGTGCAAATATATGAAAGTTAGTTAATGTATGATTGTAGATGTAGTGTTGAGAAGTTGAGAATGTTAGAAAGTTTTGATAGAAATATTTTTTATTACTAAGGTAAAATTAGTAACTTGATTATGAATTTTAATATTTTTTATACTAAGGTAACATTATCAATTTAATTATTATATTTATTTTATGTTCCTTATAAGAAAAGAAAATGAGCACTACAAAGTTGTAGTAGTGAGGAAACTACAAATAGCATTCCTATATAACCCCCAGGATTTAAAGAAAGGTGATGAAATGAATAATGAAAAACAAAAAGAAAGACTTGTAGAGTTACAGGGAGAATTCAAAAAGTTAAGGCCCTTCATGTTTGATGCTGAATTTGAGGAAGCGATAGAATCTTGGTTGTTAAATCTGCTCCGTGGTGGAAAGAGGCTAAGAGTGTCAGTAGCATATGTAGTAAGGAGTTGAGCTGGAAATTTTTTAAAAGACTATTGAAAAAATGTATATGTCAGAACAATATTATGATGAGAAAGCTCAATAACTCAATGATTTGAGACTAAGATTGTTAACCATGGAAGAATTTGTAACTGAGTTTGTAAATTTACAAGGCTATGTACTATACTTAAGAGTTGGAAAAGCTAAGGTATACAGTTTTATCAGTTGTTTACCTCTAGTGTATAAGAAAAATATTGTGTTTGAAATTCTTCAACAATGGATGAAGCAATTAGAAAGGCTTAGTTGTGCTACCATTTGTTTAAACAAATATCCAAATTGAGTAGAAGTTGAAAAAATAAAAAAAATTGAAAAGATCGATCAACGTAGAAAATGATTTAAAACCTCACCTTTTGGAAAAGGAATAAGAGGTCATACTGATAAAAATTACAATAGACGAGGCTCAACCAATAGCAATGGGGTAAAGAGTATCGAAACTTCCAGTGGAGGATGGAATAGTAACCCGTAAGCATGTTGCAGGAAGCTTCTACTGTGAATGACATAGCCAAGAATATCCCTATAGTTAATGTTTCTTTGGAATATTGGCAAGTGGACCATCAATCCACCATGTTGGAAGTAGAAGGTAAAGTTTTGAACATAAATGTTTCAATACTTATCTATTCAGGGTCTAGTTTAAGTTACATTGCACCAAAAGTAGTTGAAAAGTGTAAACTTAGTAAGGAAAAACAAAAAAATGCATGGTTGGTATAGCTGGCAACAAAGGTAAAAATGAAAGTTACAGAGATAGTTAAAGATTTGTTATTAGGTTTTAATGACTTGGATACCTCAGTTAATTTAAATATACTTCCCCTAGGATCCTATGACATTTTGATAGGTATGGATTGGCTAGAATCTCATAAAGATGTTATCGACTATTTGCATAAAATTTTTAGTAGTGTGGATGAGGAAGATAAGTATCATACAATGAATGAAATTTATAGACCTTTATATACATGACAAATTTCAGCACTACAACGTAAAAAATGTATTAGGAAAGGGTGTCAACTTTATGGCATCAAAATTAAAGAATTTGAGCCCGAAAAATAAAAAATGGAATTGGAACAATTTCCTATTTTAAAGGAATTTGAAGTTGTATTTTGTGATAAGATATCAGTATTACTACCTAAACGATATTTAGATTTTAACATAGATGTCGTTTTCAACACTAGTATCATGAGCTCCATATCATATGAGTATCCTAGAATTAACGAAATGAACAATACAATTACAGGAGTTGCTATAGACAAAGGATATATTAAGCTTTGTGTATCTCCTTGAAGAGTACATGTTTTGTTTGTGGGTGTGCTAGTAATATGATAAATTGTAATGTATTATTATTGTTTACTGTCGTGCTTGGAGAACTTATAGTTGATGAATAGATAACCAACCATTGATGGTAGATAACTAGAAGAACGCGAGCTAAAAAAAAATTGGCAAACGAAATTTTTTTTGGCTGACGAAATTTTTGTTTCGTTTGTGTTGTAAATAATGGTTCCATAATGGAAAAACATTGTTCGACCGAATAATTGTTCGGCTGAATCATTGTTCAGTCGAATAATTGTTCGGTTGAATAACCTTTGAGACCTGAAACCTGCACAATTTTCAGGTTTCTCCATTTTCGGAAGGTAAAATGGATGCCTTACACTACAAATCGACTGTCGGACTTGATACCATTAGTTTCATCATTGAATCTACTTTCCGTAGGTATAGATTTTTTTGTGTATAGGTGAGATCCGCTATTTTTATTTATTTTTGTTTCGTAACATGTGTTGAGTTTCATTTCATCTCTTTCAACATGATGTGAAATGAAAAATATATAACTTTAAAAATACACCACCGAAAAAATTGAAACAAATATGGTGTGCTTAATTGGAGTGTACTTCAAAAGGGTATACATATATTTTTAAATTCTATAGTTAATTGAGAGAAAAGTGGCACAACCAAACACATGTTGAAAATTGACAAGGTTTCCCCATTGATCGAATTCAAATAAATATTATAATTAGTGTATAGATTTGTTGGTTACAAAATTATAGCCATCGCAATAGTATATTGTGTGTAGATTGTCGTAACATATTTTGTTTTTGCAAAACACAAGTTTAATAATGATTTTAGAGGCGCAACCAAACATGTCTATTTTTTAGTCCTTTCATTTTAAAAGAACACATTGTTAAACATTTTCCGAAACTACATATCAAATCTCAATAAAAAAAAATTGAAAAAATTATGAATAGAAAGCTAACATAATTCTCTAAAAGTTTTGTTTTTACTTGAAAGTGAAATTCTAAACAAAAATATCACTTTCATTCGCCCAAAGTTGAAAAACATGAAAAAATCAAATTTATTTTCTCTTAAGACCCCCCAAAATAGACACCCATCTTCATGGATTCACCTGGCATATCTTGATTACTAACAAGAGCCTTATTAACAAATCCATCCCCGTCAACTTGCACTAATATCTATATAGAAAATATAAGGAAAATATATATATACATAAATCATCATGACCCAAAATGATACTTGAATGCTTTGAGACATTTGGATGAGCTTCATGATGCTCAACATTACATTGTGCAACTTTCTCAATATGATAAGGACAAGTATAAGGTGAGGATTGCTTGCATGAAGGGATATATTAAGATTACTTCCTTACTTTAATTACAATGTTGAGAATTGATACTGAGCCTATAAATTTATACATGTGTGCCATTCTCAACTTGTTGTGATCTGGTAAAAGTTTTGGGTGGAATATATATTAGGTATAATTTGATAAAAACCTTTTGTAAATTTGATAAATTGGCATGCATTGTATTGTCACCCTAAAAGTTCACTCTAAAACTTTTAGGTGGGGTAAAATCTGGTAAAAATTATTCTAAATTGGATAAATCAGCAAGCAATGTACTAATGTCCATGGACTAGGAATGAAACTGGGCATTTATTAGTGCAAATAATTAACACAATAATTACATGTATATATAATTTATAAATATATTTTGATGTATATTTGACAAGGTAATGAGAATGATATTCTTCAAAGGAAAAATTCATAGATGGAACAGCACTTATAATATATTTTTAATACATAATGGAAATTTGTATAGTAATTTGTTTCAGGAATGGTAGATTATCTTTTCAGTGCAAATAGTTCAAACAATTAACACAACAATAATTAGACAATGTACCTTACCTTGTAAGTATAGTTGACAACGTAATGGAAGCACTTACAATTTGTATAGTTATTTGTTATACTTTAGATGCATGCATAATGAAAAACCTAACAACTCGCCTAAATCTAGATAAGGTGGTGCATGAAAAATAGTGGAAAGTGATTGCGCTTGGAAAACACTAGAACAATGATGCAAGGTGCAAAGCGATGCAAGAAATTATAGAATTAAATGCATTAATTTTAAGAAGAAGAAAAAAGATATATTTAAAAAAAAATTAGATATATTTAAAAAAATAACAAAGTTGGGTAGCTACTAATAACTAAAATGCAATCAAATAATTATTAGCTAAATTCAAATAATGTGCTTCAAACTTGACAGTTCTCTACATGCAAAACTTGATAACTTTGTATTTGAAATAATAATATTTTGAGAAATAACAATATTTTGAGAAATAATAATAATCTGGGAAATAGTTTAATAACTCAATAAATGCGAAATTTGAGAACTTGTAACGATACTTGAAATAATAATAATTTGAGATTTGTTATTGGATCTAAAATAATAATATTGATGGGTAATTTTCAATTTAGTTTGTTTGATAAGTTTTTGCGAATTAAATCAGTCAATGATCAATGAAGTCAACAAAATAAAATGGAAATGATAAAGATGAGAAATCAATATTTACAAGTTATTAATAAGAAACTAGCTTGTATTATATCCATATTATTGCAATCTAGAACTATTTTTAATGTAGTTTTTTTGTGATTGTAAACCTATTTTCTGGAATTTGATCTATAAGAAGGATTGGACTACAACAATCTCCCATAAAAGTGAAGAAGGGACACATGAACAAAGGGAAACAGATGAGCATGTATGCTCATGAACACCTTTTCCACATTTTTTTCTGAAAAGCACCTTTTCCAACATTTATCAATGTAAAATTAATTTTACATAGATTTGAATGATAACAATTTATGTTTCAATTACTTTGTATGATTTTGTATGAATGTGTGTTTTTTCATGTAACCCATTAAAATTCAAATCCAATAGCTCAATTTTCACATTTATCAATGCAACCAATTTTACATAGATTTGAATGATATCAAATTCCACTTCGATTCTTTATATGATTTTGAAATGTGAATATTACATAAATGTGTGTTTTTACATCTAATCCATTAAAATTCAAATCCAAAAAAAGTTGTTTTCCAATGGTATGAAGTACTTATCTTCTAAAATATTATTTCTCGATTTAGGGCCATTTAAACATCAAATGATGTTTTCCATCATGTGAAATAAATCCAATACTATCGAGTGGGTCGAGATAACATCATCCTAATAAAATAAAAGCTCATGAATTTCTATGCTTTCTTTTAACTATGTTGAATCATGAATCCCAAACCAATGCAATGTTATTCCACTTTGTAATAACGTCGAAGACGTTTTTTTAAGGGGACGACACCTCTAGTCTTGATCGTTTGAGGAACTATACCGTATTATGTGAGTTTATGCCATTATATTCCGTGATTTGATTTCATGTGGTCGGTGATCCTGAATATATATTTATATATTGTATATCAGATGTTCTTTGATTTGATTGCACGTGGTAGTGACACTATAGAGAGAGAGTTGAAACTTGGTGATCTTATGAGATTATTTTTACTTAAGTCAGTCTAGATCTGAAACTAAAATTTTGTAATATATTAGGGAATTTTTGCTACAATTTTAGATCTGTTCGACATGGGAAATGGCAATGACGCATAGTTTTTTCGGTTTCTTATTAGTTTCACGTGCAAATGTTTTGTTCCCGACTCATTAAAGATATGGGTTTTGAAACTTGTGAGAGATCGGAATCATATCTAAATCATTTTTTTTGTTATTGGCTCATATCCATGTTAGGACTATTATAATCCTCCCTTGTCCTCCTTAGTTTATTTTATCAGTTTCATAGCTTAGTATGATATTATCACCTTCATTAATACATAGAGAAGTTAACTGGGGCCCACTAGCCACTTGATGCACCCTCATATTGCGTCACTTTAGGAGCTCTAGAGACCAATCCCTAGATTTTAGGAGACCACACTAAGTTATGGGAGTCCCACCTTCAATTCACCCTAATCAGTGTTGAGTCATGCTTCGACGGACCACCTTCAGTTCACTCTAAGTTATCCTATGCACCTCTTTTGGATGATTTGATGACAAAGGCGCCTTTGGTCACCTAGCAAGGTCAGTTAACTGACTATTAATTGTTTCATTTGTCCGGAGTTGCACTAGTGAGTCTTCAATGGGGATTTTTCCAAAGTTAGTCATGTTGGAGTCTGGGATTCGAATCACTCCTAGAGGATTCAAATTTCCTTCATTGTATTATGGAGTTATTACTCAGATTAATTATTATTGTGTCTAACTATTGTTGTCATTTGAGTGTTCCTTCTATGGTTAATTTCAATATGCCTATTTATCAATTATAACATTGTAATTCATCCTTCTTCATACTTCTTTCACAATAAGATTCAACATTGCCTAAATATCTCATGGAATTGATAATTTTACATGGTACCAGAGCTCTAGAGAGTTGGTTTATCTTCGATTTGAGAGTTTCATGTATCTTTTCTAAAGAATTCAGAAGAATTGTGTTGCTCCTACAACTCCGAAGTGGAAAATCCAACTTCCTCGACACCAAGAATCCTCACACCCTTAAATTGTCTAGATTGGAGGGGGGGTATGCATATAGTATTGTGCAACAAGGGTTTTTATAGGGTCGCAATGGGCAAGGAGGTTGAACCCCAACAAGATTTAGAGAAATCAAAGTATGAATGATTGGATAACAACACTTATGAGTCTTTCTTTCTGATGACCATCTAAGTCTGAGAAGGACTCGAATGAGGGCTGAGAATACAGGGGGTACAAGAGAAACCTCGACTTACAGAGGTAGAGTTATAAGATTGATTCCTTATGAAGGAGATAGTTGGGTGAATGACTGAACAAATTGGATTAAGATTTTGGTTTTATGTGCATTCACATCTCTAGAGAGTCTCTATTCCATCTTGATGGATTAAAAACCCCTAGGGAAGTCTGGTTGAAGCTCGAATCGGTGTTTAGAAAGTAGGATGAGCTAAGAGGCCACATTTTGGAGAATGAATTAATTTATCTTTAACCTAGCAATTTCAAAACCAAACAATAGTTTTTCACCAAATTCAAGTCTTTGGCCATGCAGTGTAAACAATATGGAATTGACACGAAGGATTAGTAGTTGGCGATATCCATTTGAGTAAGCTTGGCCCTGAATTTTTAGTTTGTGTGTCCACCTTCCACTTTGGGAGATTGACAACCCAAAACTAGTGAATTCCTTCACTGAATCCTTGATCCAAGAACTAGATAAGTTGATCAAAATGGGAGCTCTAAAAGCCTCCAAAAATCATGTTCTTTTAGCAGAGGAGAAAATGAATCTGCAATTAAAAGGGAAGCAGAAGGGGAAGGACAAGAAAAACACATAAACCAAACCAAAGGAGAAGCCTAATCCATTAGATAGAACCTCATGTCCCGAGAAGGATAAGAAAAAGAGGTTTGAAAAGACCAAACTTCTGTATTGCGAAAGAGGAAACCATTCAAAGAATCTATGTATGAAGAAAACTATAGATAAAATGGCCAGAATTCTTGAGGAGAATAATATTTCCCTCCTAGAAGGCACAAGGAAGACTAATTCTGGAAGAAAGCTTGGTGATCATGAGAGATGTCATGCACTAAAGGCTATATTTTCACAATATCAAGCTTTCCTCATTGATTATGGATCCTACAACCACATGGTTTCCTCCAAAGAATCTGTTTCTTCTCTAGATTTCACATGGGATATGATTATCAAATCCCAGTTGTTGGAACCGGATCAATTCATTTTGATCATGGAGTTTTCAACAATGTCATGTGTGTGCCCTCCCTTAGCAACAATTTTTTTGTTTATTTATCAAATGACCCACATTGGTTCACCAAAGTGAGTTGTTTTTTAACTTGACACATTTTAGATCTCAAATATCTCTACTGGGAAGTCGATAGTTAAAGGTGTTTCAAACCATGCCTCCAAGGCATATGAGTTCTCACACTTTTTTCCATACTCACATCAAAGTTCCCTATTGACCCATGCCAATGAGAAAAGCATAATATGGCATTGGAGATCTGTCCATGTGAACTTCAAATACCTCCAGCAGCTACACAATGAAGACATGGTTGAAGGATTTCCCCTCATCAAGTCCTATCAAGGTGTCTACAAAGGTTGCTTGGTAGGGAAGCATCCAAAGCATAAGTATGATGTTGGGAAGGAAAGAGGATATTCCTCCACACTTGATTTGATACACAACGATGTCTCAGGACCAATGCCTACAACATCTATGAGTGGATCCAGATACTTTTTGACCTTCATATATGGCTACTCCAGGTATTGTTGGATCTACTTTCTTAAGCATAAATATGAGGTGTTTGAGACTTTCAAAGTTTTCAAGGTCTTAGTTGAGAACACTCTTGGCAAGAAGATCAAAGAACTCATATCAGATAATAGATGGGAGTACATAAAAAGAGAGTTTTAGTAGCTATGTCATGCTTCGGAAGGAGTTCAGAAGCAACATTCAGTCCCATACACTCCACAACAAAATGGTGTTGCTAAAAAGAAGAGTCGGTCATTGAAAGAGATGGCCACCTGTCTGCTTGAAGTAAGGGATCTTCCACCATATATCTAGGTTGAATCAGTGAACTATGCTCTATACATCCAAAATAGGTTATCTCACAAGTCAGTGGCAGGGGTCACTCCTTTCGAAGCACTCATGGGACATAAGCTTGATGTCTCACATCTGATGGTTTTTGGATCCAAAACATGGGCTAGAATCCCATCTGACAAGAGAAAATCCTTTTAACCCTAGAGTAGCGAATGGATTCTATTGGGGTATGTAGATGATGAAAAATCTTACAAGTTGATGGAGATTGCAACCAAAATATCCTTCATAGAGTGGAGTTTCCAATTCAATGAAGATCCATTGCAAGATCCACAGCCAGCTGAAGAGGAAGGTATAATTTCTCTACCTACACCATTTGCATATGATGATGTTTCTTATGATGATTCAGGTTAAGAATATGAAGATAAGGATCAAGAGGAACCCGATATTGATATTGAGTGTAATGATCAAGCAAATCCATATCCATCTATTGTTCCCAATCCAAGGCCTAAATGGGATAAAAAACTCACTGAGGCTGTTGGGAACAATGTTGGGGGTCCATCTAACCTAAGGAGAACCAAATCTCAATTTGAAGATGAGAACCTTGTGCTATGTCATATAGATACACCTCTCCTACAGAGGTCTTACATGATGCTAAAGTCTAATCTATAGTCCTACAAAGAGGATTTTCATGATCCAAAGAAGCAGGAATCCATGAATGAGGAATGTGAATCACTGCAGAACAATAAGACATGGGATCTTGTCTCCCTACCTCCAGGGAGAAATATTGTCTAGTGCAAATGGATCTACAAAACAAAACTAGAATCTTATGGATCTACTACCAAGTACAAGGCTTGGTTAGTTGAAAAGGGGTGTTCACAAGTTCATGGATTGGATTACAATGAAACATTTTCCCTTGTTGCAAGAATGGATTCCATAAGGATGGTTTTGGCCATTGTGAATTTGAATAAATGGGAGGTAAATCACATGGATGTGAAGGGTGCTTTCTTCCATGGTGACTTAAAAGAAGATATATACATGAGACAACATTAGGGGTACACTGAAGATTATTCCTTGGTATGCAGACTAAGGGAATCATTGAATGGGATCAAGCAATACCCAAGGACATGGTATGCCAAAATGGATTACTTCTTACTGTCACATAGGTTCAGATGGTGCAAGTCTGATTGCAATGTCTACATGGAGCAAAAGGTAGGTTGCCTACTACTGATTATATTTTATGTGGATTACTTTCTCATCACCAATGGTTCAGCTGTTGGATTGAGGGACATCAAGTCATCCTTGAGAAAGGATTTGTCCATGACATATCTGGGTTTTTTGATGCAGTTTATTGGCCTTGAAGTGAATAAAAAATATTCAGGGATCATGATTTCACAGGCGAGATACATAAGTGATTTTATCAATAGGTTCCACATGAATGATTTCAAAGTAACAACTTTTCCATTTCTATTTGGAATCATATTGGAAGAAGGTGGTTTCACTCCCCTAGTTGATGGAACTCTCTACAGACAAATGATTGGTAGCTTATTCTACCTGACTCATTTGATACTAGACTTGATCCAAGAGGATCTCTGAGATTGGTCAAAATAAAAGTCTTCAAAATGAAAATTAAAACTTGTATTTGTGTAGAACTCGATGAGAGCTTTTCGGTAATGTTTTTTTCGTGCAAAACAACCTCCGGATGAGAAAGTTATTGAGTTCTGAACTTTCAGAAAAACATGTAAAATTAACAAAAAAGGGGGGCCACAAGGAACACCCATAGGGTTCCATGTGGTATGTACAATCATCAGAAATTGTGACATGACACACTCAAATAATGCTATGTGGAATTTATGTGGCATCCAGGTGGAATGTTGGTGACATATCATCATCCAATTGGCGTCCAAATGGCTTCCAAGTGGACCAATCGAAGAGTGCCACATGGTGATCCAATTGGACACGCACATGTTGGTTTACAAAAAAATGTGGTGGCCAAGGAATTTGAACCCATGACCTGCCCTCCTACAACATCTCTACATCATCCGCCTAGCTAGGATCTTCGCATGGTGTTTCTTAACCTTTATGGGTTCCACTTATATTTGAAGTTGAAGTGTTTGTTATTTTAAAAAAAGGGCTAGCCGAGGAATTATCCCTCGGCCCATGTGTAGGGTGTTCACCATACCATTGTTTAAACCATGTGATATACCATCACGAGATCCCACATAATCTATAACAAACCACAACACCGACGTACAATGGAACCAAGGGCCAACACATATATATTACGTTGATGTCAATACAAAAGGAAAAAGTCCAAGGCCCGCGGGTTTGACCTCGGAACCTCTGTTCCCCCAACACAACATTGTACCAAGGTGCCATGACCCATATTGACACAATATCTTTAAGAGTTTGTTTGGATTTGGAATCCCAAAAAGGGGCATGTGGCAATGGTTTTGGGCCCACAAAAACCACTATAAAACAACCTTTTTCCACAACCATGAACTCATTGAAGTGTTCAAATTTTGCACAGCTTCTGAGGTGGGTAGAAGGTATAGCAGGAATGAATACTAATAAATGCATAGATCTCAAGGTGGAATATGTACCAGTTTGTACAACACATTATAGGAGTTTCTCGATTTGCGTGTGAGGGGAGGTCTCAAGAAAAATACATCGAGTTTATACTCATTCTTCTCAAAATTTTGAGAGGAACACAGTGGTGCGGTCTGTTTCTGTGTTTGACTAACAAAAATTAGAAGTATATCCAGAATTCATGTATATAATATTTTTGAAGACTTAATAAGATCAACCTTCTCATTGGAAGTTTCCTAGAGACATAGCCCAGGAGGGGTGAAATCCGTTATCATTTATTGTCTGCAATTTTATGGTTTGCATACTTGTTTAGGTGTTTATGTGTTTCAATTAAGCATTTAAAATTGTCTTTTTAAAGTCTTTTTATAAGGTTGAGCATTCAAATTTCACATGCAATTTAAATGGTGAAAAGGATCCTTTAAAATTTAGATCAAGTTTGGTAGCATGCAACTTAACCATGGCATTGTAATTTTGTGAATGTTAACGAGATAAAGGATTCAGTGTGGTGAAGAAGAACTTGAGGAATTTGATCCAGAAATTGGTTCAATAAGAGGTAGAATGTCTTCACCAAAAGGAGAAGATGGGGATTCTTCAATCCCATCTAAAGGAGAATTTCTTAAGTCTTTTACGAGAATGCAAAAAATGGTGGAAAAGCTTTATCAGTATCAAAAGAAGGGAAAACAAGGTGGCCCATATCATATTTAAGGTGAAGGAGAAGGAGATGGTAAGGACCCTCCTAAAACCCCACCATCTTCACCATATTTTCTTTATAGTTCTTTTCATTCTCCATCTAGAAAGAAAAATTTTGATTTTAATATGCCTCAATTAAAGCTTGATATTAAGTTTGAATTACCTATTTAAAATGGAGAAATTAATGATAAAAAACTGGATATTTGAATCCGTCAAATCAAAGTTTATTGTAGGGTTAAAAAATTCACTAAGGATAGCATCAAAATTGAGTTGGCTTCTCTCTAACTCAAAGGGAGAGCGAAACGGAAGAGGATCTAGCCACAAAAGGTAACATTATTTCCTCTTGGTATGAGTTTACTTCAACATTAAAGAAGCGGTTCTATCTATTGGGATATATGCAGCAAGGCATGATGGACTAGCATAATTTGAGGCTCAGAAAAGGAGATTTGGTACTGGTATACCTCTCTACACTCAAGAAACTCTTCTCAATTATATAGGAGAATGACATAGTTATTTATGTCATATGATACTTATGTTTAATATGACTAACCTTGATGAGGTGTGTGTTCAAGCGTCTCACGTGGAGTCCAAGGGAAAGGATGTAAATGATTTTTTTTCCAAGAAACCTTTCAAACCAGATGGAAACAAATTCAAAGGTAAAGGGAAATGTAAGCATACAACTAAAGTGAAGAAAGGAGGATAAAAACCTACTTGCTCACATTACCAGAAAAAAGGGTCATCATGCATCCAAATGTTGGAAACTTCACCCCAAACTCAAGCCTGAGAAGTTTCGGAATACGGAAGACAAAAAGACCATTGCTGCAATCATCCAACATGACTTGGGATCTGACTCTGGGTATGAAACTAAGATTTTTTCTATGGGCATTCAAGGTAAAAATCCTTCTACTTCTATTTCAAAGCATGAACTTGTTGTTGATTAAAGAAAAAGGGCCGAGTTATTTCATATCATAGTTATTTCTAAATATGCAAATTATCTAAATTTTAGGGGGCATATGGTCTAAATTTAGATGTATAAGTCATAAAAGTTTTAAATGGAAATACCACCCTCTCCCATTCATCATAAAATCATTAAATGGAGAGGCCACCCTCTCCCATTCATCATTAAATCATTAAATGGAGAGGCCACCCTCTCCCATCCATGGTATTTGAAAACCCATGGTTTTGTTCCATGGTATGGATTCAAGGCACATTGTACCTCTCCCATCCATGGTATTTGAAAACCCATGGTTTTGTCCCATGGTATGGACCCGAGGCACATTGTAATAATGTTATAAAAATTCTCCATTCCTTCTCAATAAAGCATTCAAGGTTTTTTTCATCCTACATTGGGTCTTATTATTTTGTGTTAATCTTTTAGAGTTATTAGTTAATCCATTTTAGGTTATTGTTATAATAGGTGAGGCTCTTTGAGTCTCACCTCAATATCCTTTTTGGATCAAATGATAGCAGGTTTACAGGTTTACTCTCCTCCTTTCTCTAAATTCAAACCTCTCGGGTCCCATCCCCCAAGATCCAAATCAGTGGTATCATAGCAGGTACGCTCTCCATGGGAATGAGGGTTTGAGTATAGTTCAGATTCAAATATCTGCTTGAATTTGCAACGTATTTTTGGAACTCTCAACATCTATTTGTTGGTCCATACACTATTTTCTATGATGCATTCGAAGATTCCATGATCTCTACAACAATCTATATTTCTCTACAAACCCTTGGAATCCTACACTCATCAATTTATGGAGGATGAACCACTTCTTCAAACTTTATAGAGATGTTGTGATATATACAAGATGTTTCAAGGGGTCTTCCATATATCATTTGAAAAAAAAAATTGTCATATAAAATGGGTATTTTGAGGTTTTTCAGTTGGCTTCTTGGTTTGTGAGATGTGTTTGTTTGAAGGAGCACATGTTTGTATACAATGCGACCTCGCATAAAACAAATTTAAACAAGTACCACCGAATCCGCATAAAATATTAAATTCTCTACCATATCTCATTGGAAAGGTATTTTCGTCAGCTAAAATGGATATTTCATGATTTTTCATTTGGATTTATGGTTTGGTAGATATCATCAATTGAAGTAACATATGTCTGTAAAACCAATGCGCACGCATCCCCTAAGCTTCAACAAACATTTTCTCATTCCCTGGGCCACCACAAAGAAACTATGTTATATGGATGTAAAGGTATCTTCAATATCTCAAATGGGTCTTCAATGGAATTCAATTTCATTACGTGCATCAGAAGCTCTGAATGGATTTGCAGCAAGACATCAATTGCATCAAAGATCATGAATTTTTCAATTTGTGGACTTTTATTAAATCCTATGTAATCACGATTATGGGTCAACCACACAAAACCCACACTTTGTGTTGTAATCATGGTTATGGGTCAACCACACAAAACCCCTGATTATGGTTATGGGTCAACCACGAAAAACCCATGGTTAAGCGTCAACTACACAAAACCCACATTTATCGTTATGAGTCAACCACACAAAACCCATGGTTATGTATTGTAATAATTATTATGGACTAGCCACAAAAAACCCATGGTTATGGCTCAACCACACAAAACCCACAGTCATGGTTATGGTTATGGGTTAACCACATAAAACCCATGGTTATGGGTCAACCCCAAAAAACCCACGATCAAGGTTATGGGTCAACCACACAAAACCCATGGTCATGGGTTAACCTCACAAAACCCTTATCTCCATTGGAAATTGGCACATTGTAATCATGGGTTTCCTTTTAGCATTAAATGACAGGGACCATCAATTTCTAAGAGGGGGGGTTGATCCAAATTTCAGGGGGCATATGGTATAAATTCAGATGTATAAATCATAAAAGGATTAAATGGAGAGGTCACCCTCTTCCATTTATCATAAAATCATTAAATGAAGAGGCCACCCTCTCCCATCCATGGTATTTGACAACCCATGGTTTTGTTCCATGGTATGGCTTCAAGGCACATTGTACCTCTCCCATCTATGGTATTTTACAACCCATGGTTTTGGCCCATGGTATGGCCCCAAGGAACATTGTAATATTGTTATAAAAAGTATCTATGCCTTCTCAATAAACCATTCAAGTATTTTTGGCATCCTACATTGGGTCTATTTATTTTGTGTTAATATTTTTGAGTTCTTGGTTAATCTGTTTTAATTTATTGTTATGATAGGTGAGGCTCTCTGAGCCTCACCTCCAATCTCATTTTTGGATCAAATGATAGCATATTTGCAGGTTTACTCTCCTATCTTGGCATTCAATCCTCTCAGGTCTCAACCCCCAAGATCCAGATCAACAAAAATAGATACTATTTTTTATAGTGGATCACAAGCAAGCCTTATTTTAGAAGAGATAGTTAAAAAAACTCCTTTGGAAACTAAGTTACACCCTAAACCATGTCCACTTAGATGGGTATGTGATAATGCACAACTGCAAGTTACAAAAAAATGTAGACTTATTTTTGCTATTACTTATGGATTTGTTGATGAAGTTGGTATGGACATGGTCCCGTTGGATATATGTGGTATTTTCGTGGGTAGTCTTTATATTTATGATAGGAAGGTTATATTTGTTAGGATTATAATCCTCCCTTGTCCAATTTGTTCAATTATGTCTAAATTAGGAGTCTTTTCAATCTTTATTTAGTCACTAGCATCATTGGGTCCAAATGTACCAGTTACTAGAGTGTGCGAAATACTAGTTGAGGCTAAATTCCACCGACTGCACTTGCATGCATCAGTTTAGGATTTTCCTAGACTAATCCCTACAATTTAGGAGCCACTGGGAGTGTTGGAACCAACCTCCTTCAGTTGAGTTCAGTTGGTGACTAGTCAAGCCTAGTTAGGAGTCAGTTGCATCCAGTTATATTTAGATAGTGCCAGTCATTTATTAACTGCATTTGGGAAGGAACATTTCCTCACCTACCACATTCAGTTAGACTAGTTAACTGATTCTAACTGATTGAGGCACTGTGTCACGTCCCCACCCCTCATACCGATAATGGAGAGGAAGCGACTAGGCTATTGCTACTGTCAAACGGGCGATCTAGCCCCATGAACATGATAATAAAAATGCATTGAATTAAAAACATACATAGATGCATTATACATGAAATAAATAGTGGAAGAAAAACACATTCATTCAAGCATTCAACATGTTCATAGTAATTCATAAAACAAATACAGTTGCGGAAATTAAATACACTAAGAATACTTATCTTGAGAAGAAGCTTCCCCACAACTAGCTATGTTGCTGCAAAGTTCCACCCAACCATAGGCCAGTGTGCTCATCAATCTCTCACTAGCACTACCACCCCCGAGTTGGGCATGATTCCAAAAGGAACTAGGGAACAACACACGCATAGCCAAAACTGTACATCCACAGTCAAGCCAATACACCGTTGGGTTTCACAGACTGTCCAGCCAAGCCAATAAGGAATTGGGTTTCACAAGATTCTAAGGAAACAACAATAACATGGGGTCCTTGGAATTACTCAACCAAGCCAACACAAGGATGCACTTCATAGCAAAATACCATTGTTGGGTATGGACAAAAACGTCCTGGGAAGCCAAAACGAAAATGGAAACAAGGGAAAACAACCCTCTGATAGAAAACTCGATTTCAAAGACGTCTATGGCTTCACGTGGGAAAAAACGACTGCCTTGAACCCCAAAATAGTGGTTCTCTTCTGCCCATTCACTGAATAATAACAAAAACAGATTTCTAGGTATGAAGGAATGAGGAGACAACATAAAAATGTGGGGGAAATGCACAACATGCTCTAGCTACGTGAGGAAGGAAAAGCGGCCTCTCAAAACCCCCAAATCAAGCATCACTGCTGCACATTCACTCAGCCATACCAAAAATGAAATCCCCAACCATGGAGGAATAAAGAGAACAACCCAAATCGTGAGGGAGAATTCCCAAGCTATCTCCAGTTGCGTGAGGAATAAAATGCATGGGTGAATAATGGCTTGGGAATGCATTTCCAAGCATTTACTTGCCGAAGAAGCCAAAAATATGTTTTCCAAAAATGGGTGACTTCCCAAATTCAAATTTGACCTCCATACCTTTCCCATCCCAAGGAAATAACTTCCTTCACCAACTTTAGATGACTAGGCATAAAAGAAAAAAAGGGTAGTTGACAGCTTTATGGGTTTTCTCCTTGGCATTTGGATTTTCCCCATTGGATCAAGGGTTGAATACTCCCCCCCCCCACTATTCCTTGTGAAATCATGCCCCCATCTCTTTCACATTGTGGCGCATAGCTAGTTGTGGTATTTTTATTAATTTGCATTTTACATGATGTCTCAAAACATATTGTTCCTGGCTAGCACATAAACCTTCGACATCGATTTTTAATCACTGAACATAAAACACTAAATCCATGGTGACGCAGTTTCCTTTAGCTCCACGCCACGATTAAATACAATATTTGCATCATATGCAATTCAGCACTACGGGGTCAAAACCGAGGTGTTACACACTGATTTAGACAACTGGACCTAACTAGTTAGGCTCTGATAGTGATTTAGACATGTCCAGTTATCCATTTAGTTATGTTGATTCAATCAATTCAAATTTCTCTCTCATGTATTCAAATTGACTAGTTATAAATACCAGTGTATTACATGGATTTATTATTCATTTTTACTTTTGATTAATGAAAGCATACACAGTTGCAAATCATTATTGCACTGTTTCATATCATATTTTGAGTAAAATTGCTTATGTAATCTTCTTGTGAGTTTTTCCTTGGTTCATAGATTCACGTGAGCTCAATTTTAATATGGTATCAAAGCCTCGGCAGGACAAGGCACTTCTCCCTTTACATATTTCATACTGGATCAAAAATTTTGAGCAAAATTGCTCCCTCCAGCACTGCACCAGAAGCGAAGAATTTACCACATAAATCCTAAGCAAAGGAATTGTTGATAAAGCTAGCTTGATTGACTAAGATGGGTGCGAAGACAATTCCAAAAGTGCAGGTTGCTGACCTTACTTTTTCTATTTGTTTGTGTGATTTACAGGTTTTTCTGTCTCCTTCATTGCATTCGCTATAACAACATAATGGCCCCTTATGTGGATCCTCTCGCTCCTTTCAATTACCATCAATGGAAGGGGGACATTGAGATTTAGCTTCGCTCCAAAGGACTCTACAAAGTCACAAAGGAGATGGAGGTAGAGCCAATTCATTATGTTGACAAAGAAAAATATTGGAATAATCTTGATGAAGCTTTTGGACTTCTGTGCCTTTCGATTTCTAAGGATCTTCTCTTCCATGTCACTGTATTGAAGACTGATAAGGAAATTTGGGATAAACTTGCTTCCTTGTTTGATAAGCAAGATGACCTGAGGATCTATCAGCTAGAGAATGAGTTGATTTATCTTTGCTCAGGCAACTTCGAAACTTTGAATGATTTATTCACCAAATTCAAGCACTTGGTGCTCCAGTTGAAGCTATGTAAAGTTGAGAAGGAGGATGATAAACTCATCCTTTCCATCCTCTCAAAACTCGGTGCAGATTACTCAGTATTTGTATCAACCTTTCATATTGGGAAGCTCTCAACTCTGAATTGGAAGATGCCAACTCTCAATTCCTTCATTGAGTCTCTCACAAATGAGCATGACAAGCTGGTCCAAATGGGGATCATCAGATCTTCCAAATATCAAGCATTGGTTGCTGGAGGACTCAAAGCTACGAATGGTAAGGGAAGCAAAAGAATGAGCCTCCTATGGAGAAGGAGTAGTCATATGAGCCCGTAGGTTCGAGGAGAAGTAAGAAGAATGGAAAAGGAAAGATCCTTTGTTCTTACTGTGGAAGGGGATTTCATCCAGAAATATCCTATATGAGAAGAAAAATTGATCAAATGACTCTTTTTCTAGAGAAAAATAACATCACTGTACCTACTGATGCAAGGAAGGCTGACCATAGAGAAGAAACTGAAGAACATGATGAGAGATGCCATGCATTGAAGGCTCGCTGTTCAAAAACACATGCCTTCCTCATTGATTCAAGAGCTTCCAATGATAGGGTTGCATCCAGAGAATCATTCTCTTATTTACAGTCTACTGATGGCCCTAATATTCACATGGATGATGACAATCAAATTCGAGACAAAGAGAAGGGTTCCATCAATTTTGAACATGGAAAGTTCAAAGATGTACTTAATGTGCCCTCCTTAGCTGCAAATATGTTATATGTATACCAGATGACTTACACTGGCCCTCCAAAGAGAGTGATATTTGGTCCTGGCCCAGTGGAGATCAAAGATATATCTACTGGGAACATCATAACAAAGGGTGCTACAAATCATGCCTCCAAGCCATATGCATTCTCACACCTCCTACCATTTTCAGATCCAGTGCACTCTTAGCCGCCACTTGAAAGGGGAGGTAAAAACATTCTATCAACTCCTTTTACAGTTTCCACTAGTGTTTCAGAATCGGAAGTAGAATTAGTTGTATCAGTTTATGAGATTGAAATTCAGGGTGATTCAGATCCAAATCCAATTCTTACTCCCAATCCTAAACCCGAATGGGCACAAAAGGCTATTGGGGCAGCTAGGAAGATTACTGGAAATCCATCTGATGCATAGAGTACAAGATATCAATTTCAGAAAGAGAACCTTGCGCTATGTCATGCAAGCTCACCTCCTTCAGAGAGATGCAACAAAATCCCTGTGATATGCTACATGAAAAGGACTGATCAACTACAGTGCTCTCAAAAGAACAGAGTGGATCATACACCTCTTCATCCAAAAGAGGCAAAGGTTACATTCCTCCTTCCTTCCATTATCATTTTTGGAGAAGATGGAGAAGTATACATGCCATGATACCTGTGCATAGAACATCATGCATACTGCTTTGCTACACCACAGAGATGAAGGTTGCAGCAACATTTTCTCTAGTTTTTTTAACTTGAATCCTGATTCTACCTGCTTAGTTTGAGGAGGGGCTTTTTTTCCCATGTGGTTTTTTCCCTGTTTCCTTGTTTGTATTAAGCAGTTACTTTTTGCTTTAACTGTAATGGGTGACCTATGGTCTATGTTACTAGGGCCCACAAATTTTCCAAGTTAGCATTCAGGGGGGTTGTTGGGGTTATAATTCACCCTTGTACAATTTGGTCAATTATCTCTAAATTAGGAGTCTTTTCAGTCTTTATTTAGTCATTAGAATCATTGGGTCCACATGACCTAATTGGGCCACATGTACCAGTTACTAGAGTGTGGGGAACACTAGTTTAGGCTACCTGCCACTGACTGCACTTGCTTGCATCAATTTAGGTGACTCCTAGACCAATCCCTACTATTTAGGAGCCGCTGGGAGTGTCGGAACCAACCTCCTTCAGTTGAGTTCAGTTGGTGACTAGTCAAGCCTAGTTAAGAGTAAGTTACATTCAGTTACATCCAGTTATATTCAGTTAGCGCCAGTCATTGATTAACTACATGTGGGAAGGCGCCTTTCCTCACCTCCCACATTCAGTTAAACTAGTTAACAGATTCTAACTGACTGAGACACTGATTTAGACAACTGGAGCTAACTAGTTAGGCTCCAATAGTGATTTAGGGTAATGAATGATGTTTTTCGGCCCTTTATTGCTGATTTTTTGTGTCAATGGACTTTGTAGCAGGGTTACCAATGTCTAGAAAGGGAAATGATTACTTATATGTTGTTGCTGATAGGTTCAAAAAAATGTGCACTCTAATTCCTTGTAAAAAGAAGGTCACAGCCGAGTTAACTACTCATTTGTTCTTACAACATGTATGGGTTCTTTTTGGGCTACCTAATTCTATTGTATCCAATCAAGATTCCCGTTTTCATAGGAAATTTTGGTCATCTATATGGGAACTTATGGACACAAAGTTAAAAAAGAGCATAGAATTCCATCCACAAACCGACGGACAAACTAAAGTGGTCAACCGGACCGTGTTACATCTTCTCCGAAGATATTGTGCCAAGCATCCTAAAATTTGGGATGAGCATTTGCATAATGTTCAGCATGCCTACAACAGAGCCATACACTCTTCAATACAAAAGTGTCCATTTGAGACATGTTTGGGATATTTTGCAAAGTATCCATTAGAATTTGATTATGGGAAAGATTCAATGGGATATGGTCAAGTTGATGCAGATAGATCTTTGAAGTTTATTCAGCAATTCTAATTGATTCATCAAACAATAGGAGGTTTCCAAGTTAGACCAAGTATAAAGAAATACATGACAAGCATCCGGTGGATCATCACTTTCAAGTTGGTGATCAAGTTTGGATTCATATTGGCAAAGACTGACTCCAAGGTGAAGGTAGAAAGTTGAAACCAACAAGTATGACCCTTTCACAATTTTGGATCAAGTTGGTAACAATGCTTTCCAGTTAGATTTTCCTCATTATATGCAAATGTATTCCATTATTAATGTGGAAAACTTAAAATTGTATGAGCCTCCTATGATTATGGACCAAGATGTACAAGTTCAAGTACGTTCTGTTGATGATTTTGCTCTTGAATACCTCAATGACATTCAAGAAGATTGCATACTTGATAAGAAGGTCAGAGCTTCACAAAGAGGTGATGTGGAATATATTCATGTGGGGCTTAAAGGAATGCATCTAATAAAGTCACGATGGCTAGAGACCAGAAGAGTGAGGAAGTTGTACTCTCACTTGTTTTCTGAATGATTCCATGCTTTTGGTGGCCCAAAAGCTTCCCAATGGGAAGGTTTGATCTAGGAGGATATGTGAGATTTATCAAAATAAAAATATTCAAAATGAAAACAAAAGATTCCAAATACATAGAGATCGACAAGAGATTTCTGGTAACAATCGTTTTACGCAAAACGACCTCCGAGTGAGAAAGTTATTGAGTTTTGAACTTTTGGAAAAATAGGTAAAATTGGAAAAAAAGAGGGCCACATGGCACACCCAAAGGGTTCCATGTGGCATGTATGGTCAACATGAATGGTGACATGGCACACTCATAGAGCGCCACATGGAAGTTACATTGCATCTAGGTTTTAGGTTAGTGACAGCTCGACATCCAGCTGGCTTCCAAGTGGACCAATTGGAGAGCACCACGTGGCGATCTGATTGGCCACATTATAGGTTGGTTTACCAAAAATTATGGTGGCCAAGGGATTTCAACCCCTGAATTACCCTCCACCAACGTCTCTACACCATCCTCTTACCCAATATCTTTGCATGGTTTGTCTTAACCTCTATGGTTTCCACTTCTATTTGAAGTAGAAGTGTTTGTTATTTTGAAAAAGGGGCCCATGTGTAATGTATTCATCATACCAATGTTCAAACCATGTGATATACCATTTCAGGATCCCACATAATCTGCAACAAACCACCACAATGGTGAACAATGGAACCAAGGGCCAACACATATATATTACGTTGACGCTAATAAAAAAGAGAGCAAGATGAGGCCCGCGGGTTTGACCTCGGGCCTCTATTCCCTCAACACATTGTTGTACCAATTGGCCATGGACCAATCCTTTGTTAAGGATTGATGCAATATTTTTAAGAGTTTGTTTAATTTGGAATCCCAAAAATGGGCGCATGGCCATGGTTTTGGGCCCCCTAAAAACACTATAAAACACCATTTTTTCATAGCCACGAAACTCATTGGAATGCATGACTTTTGCATAGTTTCTGAGGGTAGCAGGTACATCGGGAACAAATTCCAAGAAATGCATAGATCCTGAGGTGGAATTCGTACCAGTCTATACAACATAGTGTAGGAGTGTCTTGATGGAGCAGAAAACTCAACGTAGAAACATTGTGATGAAAGAATAAATATTTGTATAAACTTGGATGATGATAATTTGCATTAGAACCGTCGAATTTATATGTTTCACTGGGTATGAACATGAATTTTCATAAAGTCATGTTAATTACAAACTAATTATTAATTTATTTATTATTTCATATATAAAATTGCCTTCTTCTTTTAAGATGCTTTGTCCTCAAAGCAAGGTAATGATGGGTATTGCTTAATGAAATTCTATGTTTCCTAGGAAGCATATTCTTCTGGGCAATTCTTTCACTTAATAAGGTATTATGTGATAATGCGAGAATGTAGTATTCTTTCTCTGGTGTTGATGGTGGCTTCTGGTTCTAATATAATTTTTTCTTCTTCATCCAACGTAGGAAGTGTGGTCTGAGCAGTTTGATGTTGACCCAACTGTTTTTTGAGATTTGAAACGTGGAGAACAATATGAATTCGACTCTTGTCTAGTAACTTCAATTCATATGCTACTGAGTTAATTTTTTGAGTAATTCAGTATGGCCCATAAAAATTGGGAGCTAATTTATTCTTTCCTTGTTTCTTAAGTGACAATTTCTTGTATGGTTGAAGTCTTACAAATACCCAATATGCTACTTCAAACTCTCTTTTTGGCCTATGTTGATCTTCTTGTTGTTTCATACGATTTTGTGTCATAGTTAAATTATCCTTGAGTACTTGCATTACCTTCTGATTTTATTCAAGTTGAATTTTTACTGCAGGTACTTTTGCATCTCCTTAAACGAATTCCTTCCATCGAGGAGGTGCATACCCATACATTGCTTGAAAATGTGTCATTTTGGCCGATTTGTTATAGGTGTAGTTATACCACCACTTTGCAATATGTAACCATATATTCTTCTTATGTGTGACAAAACTATGGAGATAGGAGTCCACACATTTGTTAACAACTTCTGCTTGTCCATGTTTTTTGTGGTGATATGCTAAGCTCATGTTAAGAGTGATCCCAACTTATTTGCAAAATTCCTTCCAAAAATTGCTTGTGAATTTGGCATCTCTGTCACTAACGATGATTTTGTGAAATCCATGTAATTTGTAAATATTTTACAAAATACCTCAGCAATTTGTTTGGCAGAGTCAATTCTCTTAATCCCCATAAAATGTGCATATTTTATTAAACGATCCACTACCATGAAGATTTTGTCCTTGCCTTCGGATATTGGTAACCCTTCAATAAAATCCATTGAAATTTCCTCCCACTTTTGGGTTGGTATGTGAAGCGGGTGGAGTATCCCTGGAGTCATGAAATTTTTGCTTTTATTTCTTTGAAAGGTATCACACTCGGCTACATACTTTTGAATATCTTTATTCATTCCCTTCCAATAGAAGGATTTCCTAGCATTGTAGTAAGTTTTGAAAAAAACTACATGCCTACAGCTGGGGAGTCATGATATTCTATCATCACCTTGGTTTTAAACCGAGATGTAGGGCTTAAGTAGATTATTCCCTTATACCAGCAGATGTAATTCATCCATTGAAACTTTGAACCTTGATTAGGGTCATTGCTTAGGGAACAAGTGTCTGGATCCTTGGCATATTCTCCTCGAATTTCATCTAACCACTCTAGAACTACAACTGATATTGCATAAGCCTTGACTCACTCATCTTTTTGGGAAAGGGAATCAACAACTACATTGTCCTTTCCTCGCTTATGTAGTATCTCCATGCAAAATGTAGCTATTTTTTCTATCCGTTTATGTTGTTCAGTCGACAATGTATGTTTCTAAAGGAGATATTTAAGACTATTATGGTCGGTTCTTATCAATATTTTTCTCACTAGGAGGTATTGTCGCCATTGTGTTAGAGCATGTATAATGGAAACCATTTACTTATCATATGTGGATTTCAAACTCTCTCTCTTATTGAGCTTCTTGCTTTCAAAATCTATCAAATGCCCTTCTTGCATCAGGACTTCTCCTATCCCGAACCCTGACACATCGCATTCAATGATAAAAGGTTTTGTGAAATACGGGGTTGCTAATACTGATGTTGATGAAATGATGTTCTTTATTGATTCAAAGCATTTTTCTGCCTCATCATTCCAACAGAATGAATTTTTCTTCAATTAGTTTGTTAAGGGGGGCGTTTTGTGGGTGTAATTTTTCACATACCTTTGATAGTACCCTGTTAATCCTAGAAACCATTGTAATTTCGAGATAGTATTTGGTTGGGGCCAATTAGTAATTATTTTGATCTTACTAGGTGTGAATTTGACTCCTTCTTTTGATATTATATGGCCAATATAGTCCACTTCTTCTTTCCCAAAAGTGCATTTAGACATTTTTTCAAAAAACGGATGCTTTTCCAAGATGGTTAGTGCTTGATGTAAGTGTCAAATATGCTCTTCCCATGTATTGCTATATACGAGGATATCATCAAAAAATACTAATACAAACTTTCGTATATATGGTAGGTAAAATTCGTTCATTGCGGCTTGGAAGGTGGTTGTAGCATTAGTTGACCCGAAGGGCATTACTTTGAACTCATAATGGCCCTCATGAGTATGAAAATAGGTTTTGGCTATGTCTTCTAATCTAACCCTAATTTCGTAATATCCTAATCTCAGGTCTAATTTAGAGAAGTACTTGGCTCCATGAAGTTCATCCATCATCTCATCAATGAATAGAATAGGGAAATTATTCTTAATTGTGACTTTGTTAAGCCCTTTATAATCTATGCACAACCTGAATAATCCATCCTTCTTTCGAACTAGCACTACTGGAGCGGCATGAGGGCTTCAAATATTTGAAATGACTCCACATTTTAACAAATCTTGAGCCAATCTCTCAATAAATGACTCCACATTTTAACAAATCTTGAGTCAATCTCTCAATAATTGTTTTATGATGATGGGGATATATGTATGGTCTGATATTTACTGGTTTTTCCCCTAGATCTATCTCAATTAAGTGCTATGTCTTCCTGTTTGGTGGAAGCTCCATCAGAAGCTCTTGGAACACCTTGTGATGTTTCTGGATTAGCTCTTGTATCTTTGGAGGGTTGCAGTCAACTCCTTCGGATGTTAGTAGCTCCATCTATTGACATTGAATTACATAAGCAGATGCTCCTTTTCGAATTAGACTTTCCATCTTATGTGATCTAACCAATTTAGTTTCAGGTGGTTGGAAAACGTACAACTTGTACTCTTTTCCTAACCAATAGAAATGGATGAAATGATCTTGATGGTTAGTGTATTAAGTACCCAATGTTTGCAACCATTGGATTCCCAACACAACATCTACTCCTCCAAGAGGTACAACGAAGAAGTCAAATTCTAGATTATACTCCTGCAATTTTAATTTAACCTTATGACATTTTCCCACGTTTTTATTCTTCTTGTCGTCTGCTACCATAACCTTCATGTTAGGCATTGGATAAACGAATAAGTTGAATACCTTAGCAAGATTAACATTAATAAAGTTATGTGTACTGCCACTATCAATGAGAATCGAAACATTGTTGTTTTTATATGTCCTTTTAGCTTTGGTGTTTATGGTTGGGAGATCCATGTAATGGAAGCCAATGAGATCTTTGGTGCATCATCTTCAAGTTCTGAGTGGCATTAATGTTGGGTTCTTGTATCCTCCTCACTTGATTCTTCACATTCTGAGATGTTTTCCTCTACTTCAGCTTCGCATGCATACAACTTTGGGGGTTGCTTCTTTGCAAACGCCTATGCTTAGGATCCCATTTTTCTCCACAATATTTGCACTTTCCTTCTCTCAACCTTTGGACTTCTAAATTGGGTTGTGCTCCTTCCCTTATATGCGACGGTTTATACATTGAAGTTCTAGTATTCACTGAGTAGGTAGGATTCCTCTTGGAGTAGTTTTTGTCAAAACTACCTTGATAGGATTGTTTAAAGTTGTTCTCAATAATCTTGGCCCTATGTCTTATGTCCCCCATGGTAGAAGTGTTATGTAATTCTAACTCTTCCCGAATGTGTGATTTTAGTCCATGTATGTATGATTGCAGACGTTGGTCATCGGTTAGTTATGGAACTTGAGTTGCCAAAGCTTCCCATTCACATTTGCACTCATCTATACTTCCTTTTTGCTACAACATGGTGATCTTGGAAAATAAGTCTTTCTTTATTACACCTTGAAACCTATTCAGAAAATCATTTTTAAAGGTGCTCCAACTAAGGGAACAAACTCAAGTTTTCGTCTTCCACAACATGTACCAATTGTACGCATTTCCCTCTAGTTGCATGGTGGTGTACTTAATCTTCTCGTTGTCGTACGGTATGTTATGAATATTAAAGTATTCCTCGATCTTATTGATCCATGCGATGCATTGCTTCTCATCTCCATCAAGTTTGGGTAACTCTAGTTTTACCTTTATCTGGTATCTATCTGCTTGGGGAATTGAAATCAACGGAATGTTAAAGAAAGGAACTTCAGGTGGTGGCGTAGAGTCGGGTTGGCCCGATGATTTAGGAGCATTTGGAGGAGGTGTGTTGAAAGGGCCTTGGTTATAGCTAGGTGGGGAATTTGAGGTGGGTGGTAGTCTTGCCAAGATCATGTGGATATTTTTCTTTCATCTTCTTTTGTTCTTCATGCAATGTAGTGATGCCTTGATCTAGTTCTGCCTTGAGACCTATTAGATTGTTACCATTTTTGTCGATGTCTGCCTTTAGTTTTGTATACTTCTTGTCTAATTGGTCCAATCTGGCATTGATATCTCCCATTTTGGTGACTACTGGAATTTTCTCGGTAGTGAATCAAGATTTATTTTTATTAGCTGTTTGAAGCCAACTCGCCACGATTTTTTTTAAATAATTATAATAATTATTATTATTCTTATAATATATATATATATATATATATATATATTATACTATAATAATAATAATAAATTTATTTATATGTTTATAATAATAATAATAGTATTATTATTATATATATGCATGTGTGTGTGTGTTTGCAAGTCACATGCGTGGGCGAAAATGGGAAGAAGGGTAGGAGGGGATGGGGATATGTGGGCGGCGTCAGCGGATGCAGCACGGGATGACAGGCGGAGATGCGATGCGGGCATGGAGGGAGATAGAACAACATAGAAGGCGCGAGGGAGATTTGTGATAGCACATGGGAGTGGAGAAGGGACGTAGAGGGTGAAGAACATGAGAAAAATGGAGCAGAGTGGAGGAGCGTGGATGCAGAAGGAAGAATGGGTGGTTGTAGAGGATGCGAAAGTGAACGTGGACAGAGGACGCGAAGGTGGATGGTGCAACAACGGGGTGGATTGAGTTGTTGGATGGCAGCGACGTTGGCAGGTGACCGTCAATCGACTCTGATATAACTGGAGCAAAAAATGCAATGCAAAAACATTGTGATGAAATAATAAATATTTGTATAAACTTGGATGATGATAATTTACATTGGAATCCCCAAATCTATATGTTTCATAGAGTATGGACATGACTTTTCATAAAGTCATGTTAATTACAAACTAATTTTTAATTTATTAAAACATTATTTTATTTATTTAATATTTCATATAGTTATATATTTAATATATAACACTTGATTTGCATGCTAGGGGAGGTATTAGGCAAAATAGTTCAACTTTATACTCATGCTTCTCATAATTTTGAGAGGAACACAGTGGTGTAGTTTATTTCTGTCTTTGACTAATAGAACTCAGAAGTATCTCCAGAATTCATGTATGTAAGCTTTTTGAAGACTTAATAAGATCGACCTTCTCATTGGAAGTGGGTCAGAGACGTATCCCAAGAGGCGTGAACTCCGTTATCATCTGATGTCTGCAATTTTGTGGTTTGCATACTTTTTATGTGCTTATGTGTTTCAATTAAGCATTTAAAATTTCCTTTTAAAAGTCTTTTTATAAGGTTGAACATTCAAATTTCACATACAATTTAAATGGTGAAAAAAGATGTTTTAAAATTCAGATCAAGACTTGTCATATGTTGTTAGTGCTATTGCTAGGTTCATGCATGAACCACATAAGCTACAATGGAGGGAAGCAAAGCACATCTTACACTATGTGCAAGGCACTAGAGAGTTTGAGATTCACTATTTTGTTGGTGCTCAACTAGATCTAGTTGGTTTTACTGACTCGGATTAGGATGGAGACAGTACTGATAGAAAATATACTTCGAGGTTTGTGTTCATGTTGAGATCAGAACCAATATGTTGGTCAAGAAAGAAGAAAGTAGCTCTTGCACTCTCTTTAGCTAAAACAAAGTATAGGGGAGTTGTAAATGCAGTTATTCAAGTAGTTTTGTTGCATGGGATTCTAATAGAGTTTGGAATTCACACTTCTCCTTCGATAGACATTTTCTATGATAATCAAAGTGCAATGTCAATGTCAATGGTAGTGATGCCTTGAGCCCTGTTAGATCGTTACCATTTTTGTCAATGTCTGCCTTTAGTTTTGTATACTTCTTGTCTAATTGGTCCAATCTATCATTGATATCTCCCATTCTGGTGACTACTGGAATTTTCTCTGTAGTGAATCAAGATTTATTTTTATTGGCTATTTGAAGCTAACTCGCCACGATTTTTTTTTAAATAATTATAATAATTATTATTATTCTTATAATATATATATATATATATATATTTTTATACTATAATAATAATAATAAATTTATTTATATGTTTATAATAATAATAATAGTATTATTATTATATATATGCATGTGTGTGTGTGTTTGCAAGTCACATGCGTGGGCGAAAATGGGAAGAAAGGTAGGAGGGGATGGGGATATGTGGGCGGCGTCGGCGAACGCAGCACGGGATGACAAGTGGAGATGAGACGCGGGGATGGAGGGAGATAGAACGACAAAGAAGGCACGAGGGAGATTTGTGATAGCACGTGGGAGTGGAGAAGGGACGCAAAGGGTGAAGAACATGAGAAAAATGGAGCAGAGCAAAGGAGCGTAGATGTGGAAGGAAGAATGGGCGGTTGTAGAGGACGTGAAGGTGAACGCGGACAGAGGACGCGAAGGTGGATGGTGCAACAACGGGGTGGATCGAGTTGTTGGATGGCAGCGACGTTTGCAGGTGACCGTCAATCGACTTTGATATCACTTAAGCAAAAAACGCAATGCAGAAACATTGTGATGAAATAATAAATATTTGTATAAACTTGGATGATGATAATTTACATTAGAATCCCCAAATTTATATGTTTCACAGGGTATGGACATGACTTTTCATAAAGTCATGTTAATTACAAACTAATTATTAATTTATTAAAACATTATTTTATTTATTTATTATTTCATATAGTTATATATTTAATATATAACACTTGATTTGCATGCTAGGGGAGGTATTAGGCAAAATAGTTCAACTTTATACTCATGCTTCTCATAATTTTGAGAGGAACATAGTGGTGCAGTTTGTTTCTATCTTTGACTAATAGAACTCAGAAGTATCTCCAAAATTCATGTATGTAAGCTCTTTGAAGACTTAATAAGATCAACCTTCTCATTGGAAGTGGGTCAGAGACATAGCCCAAGAGGCATGAACTCCGTTATCATCTACTGTCTGCAATTTTGTGGTTTGCATACTTGTTTATGTGCTTATGTGTTTCAATTAAGCATTTAAAATTTCCTTTTAAAAGTCTTTTTATAAGGTTGAACATTCAAATTTCACATACAATTTAAATGGTGAAAAAAGATGTTTTAAAATTCAGATCAAGACTTGTCATATGTTGTTAGTGCTATTGCTAGGTTCATGCATGAACCACATAAGCTGCAATGGAGGGAAGCAAAGCACATCTTGCACTATGTGCAAGGCACTAGAGAGTTTGAGATTCACTATTTTGTTGGTGCTCAGCTAGATCTAGTTGGTTTTACTGATTCGGACTAGGATGGAGACAGTACTGATAGAAAATATACTTCGAGGTTTGTGTTCATGATGAGATCAGAACCAATATGTTGGTCAAGAAAGAAGCAAGTAGCTCTTGCACTCTCTTTAGCTGAAACAAAGTATAGGGGAGTTGTAAATGCAGTTATTCAAGTAGTTTTGTTCAATGGGATTCTAATAGAGTTTGGCATTCACACTTCTCCTTGGATAGACATTTTCTATGATAATCAAAGTGCAATTAAAATTTCCAATGATCCAGTACAGAAGCAGCAGACCAAACACATAGACATCCATATGCATTATAACAAAGAACTAGTGCACAACAAGGCCATCGCACTACATTACTGCCCTACAGAGGAGTAGGTTGTAGACATTTTTACAAAGTCTTTCATTGAAAAGAGATTTGTCTATCTCGAATCTCTACTGGGTGTGAAGGCTTGATTTAGTTTCCTATCTGCTCATTTTTTAGGGGGGGTTCCCATGAGGTTGTCCAAGTTTCCTTAGTTTATTGAGCAATTACTTTTTCATTTTTTATCGTAGGGGTGACCTTTGGTCTCAGTTTCGAGGACCTAGGTTGTGCTCAGATTAATGATTAATATGTTCAACTATTGTTGTCATTCGAGTGTTACTTCTATGCTTAATTTCACTATACATGTTTATTGATTCTAACACTGTAATTCATCTTCCTTCATACTTATAATTTCATAGTAATATTCAATGCATCCTGGAGATATTATGGAGTTGATAATTTTACAATCCATAGATTTGTGATCTAGCACATAATTTAATGAATTTCTTTTACAATCTAGAGTGGTCACACAATTCGTATAAAAAAAATTCAAATGGCAAGCGCCTACATACTTAAACACAAGTTTCAAGATTGAATTTAAGTGGGTTCTCGATCTTTATAATATTTACAACATGTTCAATGTTTTTAACATAGAAATCCATTGAAGAGATCGGGTGATTCTGTCTAATAGATAAAGCTTGTGAGATGTGAAATGTCTCGCGATCTATAGCAAAATCCCCATTGATCTTAGCAATCAAAACAATTTGGCGATCATGGTGGGATAATGATCCTCATTTTGTGACAATGATTGTCCTTCACATAGCCCGAAGTTTGATCTGAATAATATGGAGGTGATTTCTATCTTCATATCTATACTCAAGTTGTCTACAAATGCCAGGAGTCAATCCAGATTGATAAAGATCTGAAGTGACTTGCACACAACAATCTTCTCCATTCTAGGTTTTCTGAGGAGCCCACATGAGAACTCATTGCCAAATCTCATGGCCCCACCATCCACCAAAAAGATCTTTGAATGGTTATTCTCCATTGTTTCGGAGCACACACTTATGAAGAGGTGCTTTAAGCACCCACTGATCAAGCATAGAACAATCTACATGCATGCAAAGCTAACTGGAAGAAAACTCACATGTTCCACGCGAAAAGGAGAGTAACCTAAGTCAACATATTTGCAAATAGTTTGTGAACGAGGGCTGCACGATTCTCATGTGTCAGTTTTCTCATGAGCACAGACAATCGAAAATGCCCCATGTGCAATCGAAAAGAACACAACACCCACGAAATCATTTGAATCCATCTACAACCAACAATTTGCCTCATACCTCCCTCAACCATCTGGTTTCTTTTTTGTTGGTAATCTCGCCTAATGTGCACAATCAGGGTATGATGGTATTTCATAACAACTTCCTCATTAATATTTATGGTGAGTTCTATTATTAAATGTATTGTTATTATCAATTTTGCAATGGAGAATAGAACCACATACTCATTAGGAGAGAGCTATATTTCACAAATCATGTCACCATTGGAGAGGGGACAAATAGAGATCTACGTGAGAGATTTATAGACTCATAATTGAATATGAAACCTATTCCTCAGTTTCGTCAAATGTTGGAAGAAGAGATCACGTGTTTGGGAACCTTATTGTTCGTTTGCCACCAAAATCATGTAAGATCTCAATACATTACATGATGATTGTCTCTTTAACCCATTAAAATTCACATGCAAACGATCGCTATCAAATATGTATACATGCAAACAAAGGTTTTGATGATTCATATATTTTGATGGCATGTGAAGGCTTATTTGCACAAATTTTGAAATGACTAGGTATGAAATGGCATTTGCATAAGTTTTCCAAGGTTGATCACTTTTTGGCATATGAAACAACAGAACAAAAAAATGGCATTGAAACATGTTAAGGAAAAGACACTTTATTGCTATGAGTAGACCATGAAACAAGTCACGATAAGGAAGTCCTAATAAGTTGGGTGAGTGGTTTTGTCCCCATGTTGTGCCCATACACGTCTATTTATACAGAGAGCAACCTAATTTTATTTGAGTCGTGATCACATGTGAAGGCAAGTTCAAAGTATACCATCATTCATATTTCCCATCTTTATTTTGGGTTTATATATGTCAATATGACTATGGATGAATAAGAGCTTCTATGACATTTTCTATGTTCTCATAAATGTTGTTTTAATTGTTTTTTGTCTCTTATTTATTATTTTGTGCATAAGCTTCAATGGTGTAAAGACACTAGTTGATGAAGCAAGACTTTAAGTGATTGTTAAGGTATGTCAACTTAAGTCATCCTTTTATAGGTTGGAGTGGTCAACATTGGTTAACACACATTCTCAATATGTCGATGGTGATTGATAGAGGTGGATAGAGTTATGGTGTTCTGATTGACCAAGGAAATTATTGGATAACAACTAGCAAAGGATGCCCTTAACCACACTATATGATGTTAAATTTTTAGAATCTGTGCTTAATGCAAACTCAAAATTTTACCTCATTTACTTGAAGTTTCATGGATCTATTCATTGTGAACTTCTTAGCCCCACATAAGGCTGAATCTTAAATATAAATTAAAAAAAAACATATATTCCACTTTTGTTGAACCAAAAATATAAGGCAACTCAAGAAAATAAACACCGAACAAATGTATTTTAAGGAAATTATCTTTCCAGTCCTAAGGGCACAATCCCCAACATAAAACATATCTGAAAATAAATTCAAAACAACAGATTTATTACAGCCACAAGTTTGTCCTCTTACCTTCTATTTGTAAAACCACTCAACAAAATGTGCTCATTGTTATGTTAAACAAACATAAATAACCAACACTAAAAACTACTCAATTACCAGCAGAACATAAGCTGAAAATTATATATGTAAGTACATAGTTTGTACAATAATTACACTTAATATATACATAAGAATAAAGTGACAGTGGACAATTATTGTTCACTATTAAATTGAGAGAAAATTTATGCAATGTATAAGAATATACTCGAATAAAAAATAATAGATAAATGATAATGAGCCTTGTGACAGTGTACTTATAACATTGAGTGGTCACGAGGTTAATAGTTATGATGTACCCTTTGACTTTTCATTAATATACTTTACTTATTATTTTATTGTATTTATTTTTATATTTATAAAGATGTTTTTTCACATTATATTTTTAAATCTTTAATTTATTAAAAAATTGTAGGATTCATAAGAGTGAATTTTATGAAACTCTGAGTTATAAGGGTCATACATGACATGTCCTCTTGCATCCAATGCTTTTTGCATAGAGAGTAGCAAGGTTCTCTACAACCTAGTTTGGAGGAGATGTGTAGCGTTATGTAACGTAACTAACTAATATTATGTGCACTGAGAGTAGTGAGGTGCTTACAACCCAGTATGGGGGAGATGTGTAAAGTTACATGTAACGAACTCACATTATGAACCAAAAATAAAAATAAAGTAATTTTTTTTTATGTTGACTCATAAAATAAAAAAGGAAAACCAAATAATAAATAATTCCTTATTCGCTCATAGAATAAAAATGTAAATTCAAAGAAAATGTCATTAAAAAAATAACACCTCAAGAAATTGGATGCCTCTCGGTGCTTCTTGATAGATTCACGTTTAGGATGGATCTATGCTAGTTTATCCACAATGAGTGAAGAAGTAAATCTTATTGTAATTTCTTGTTACAATTAACCAACAATCTCATCTATTTTTAAATTACCCAACAATCTCATCTATCTTTAAATTACCCATTGTAGCGCTTCAACTCATGTCAATAGTAAATTCCCTTAGTAATCAAGTAGACTTTAAAGTAATCAAATACATTGCTCAAGAGCCTTCACCACATATCTCTAATGAACTTAAACTTATTTAGAGAGTATTAAGAGCATTATTGAACTTCTATCAGTCTTGCTTCCTTGCATACAATCCCCATTCTCTCTTGATCTCTGTCGAGTCAAGCTCTAACTGGATCAAAGTAAATAAGACCCCCAACCTCACCCATCAAGCTTGATCGGGTGCCATAAGCATACCTATGGCTACATAGGAATTGTGATTTTCGGGGTGTACATATCTAGTGAAACTATTGGAATGAGCAAATAGGAGAATGAGAGGACATAATAAGTTGGGTTAGACTCAATGGGAGGATCCAAACCATCCGCAATAGCATTGGGATGACATAACTGAACAATGGGATGGATGGGGACAATCGTGCAAGGCTAGGTCATTATAACGTCTTCTAATGCATGGGCATGCTTGAACTGGCACCCAGGAACGTGAGGGAAGACATCCTACGATAGATGATCCCAATCATCGGCCTAAATCAACTGTGTGTGTAATTGTTCAAGGAAAAGAACTAGGAAGCTCTTATTTGACATTTGTGTTCACTTTGATACTTCTTTTCATTAAGAAAAAAAATTCTATACTTTTTTATTAAGTATAAGATCACTAAACAAATACATTGCAAAACGGCCTAAAGCAAAATAAAAATATATTTTCCTCTTGCACAAGTCAAACCCACAAATCTATCTTGACCTCCCTCTACATAAATGAAAAAAGGACACAAATTACTTCAAAGAGATGGCTTCCATACCGCCTCTCGGATTTGTGAAGATAATGACAACAAAGACATACAACAATTTTTAAAATTGTAACGTCCGCCCACCGAAAACAAGGAATTTGAATCGAGAAAAACAAAAAATTGTTGATGATAACATAAGCAGAAAACCAATAACACATATTGCTATGAAGAATGGTCTTCTCCAAAAAAAAGATTTTAACAAAATCCATGTCCTGTATTAAGATAACAAAATAGTATATGAGCTGCAAAGAGATCTCAGAAAATGGGGATCTATCCTTTAGCACAAGACATTAGTTGTTCACCGTGATACTAAGGAAACTATGATGCTAAATATTAACTAATAAATTATGAGTTATGCTAGAGGATTGTGATGCTAAGGATAACCTTCCTTTCTTTATATCTTTGTACCTTTTGATCAGATCGAACTTGGCAATATGTGTCGCTCACTTTGCTTTACAATATGAAGGCATTCAGTGCATGGAGTTATAAGGGACATACATGGGTTTCTATTTATTGCTTATTAATACTTGCACTAGATTTTTTCTTTAAATCCCATCCACTACTATGCCTAGAGTTTTTCTTTAAATTTTGTCAACTAATATGTCTTCCATAGATACACTATTTCATTAAATTTCATCCACTACTATGCCTAGAGATTTTCTTTAAATTTTTTCTACTCCTATGCCCTCCATAGATTCACTAAACTTGGTTTCAACACATAAACTTGTATTATCTATATACACACAACTTTCTCTCATTTTTGCAACATATTGAAGTTCTCTTCAACATTTCATTACCCCGCTTCGAAGGTATGCTAGTATATTTGTTTTTACTTAATTCATTAACATGATGTTCACAGGGCTTGTCTCTACCAATTATCACACGGTATTCTGCAATTCCTCACACATTGTTAAGCAATTCCTTACATAGTATGAGGATGTATGTGGCAATTGAAAATTTTGTTCTTCTTTTATATAGTCTATGAAAATGTATAACAATTGAAGGTAATTAACAACAAAATAAATGGTAATAGATGGTAGTGAATACACACTTGAGATTTCTGCAACTTCAAATTTGAAACATGGGAGACTATGCTTGAAGATCAATAACTCAAAAATCCTTAATCAATCAACTATATTAGAAATTGAGGAGGATTTTATTTTAACAAAAAACTTGACGTTGGTACTAAATTTCACCCCTACTCACAGTAACAACCAACCGTAGTTGCCACGTAAGATTTTTGCAACTTCAAATTTGAAGCTTATGTCCTCCTAACATTAATTCATAGCTGACATTTGTCATATTTATACTTCACTAATCGTTGTAACGAGTTGTAATTTCAAAGAACGCGAAACCAACAGAATTTGTGAACGACCACTGTGGATTCGAACGCACGACCAAATTTACCAATAAAAATAACTGTAAACGCCCACTGTAAATTGGAACCAGAGAAAATAAACCAATAAAATGAATATCAACGCCCACCGTGGGGCTCGAACCCACGACCACAAGGTTAAGAGCCTTGCGCTCTACCAACTGAGCTAGACGGGCTTGTTGCTAAACTTTAGCTTGGGAGAGTGTTCTAATTAAATAAATTAAATGATATTTTATGATCTCCCTCGATCGAGCTTTGTCAATTTTTCTTGTCCCCACGATCTTACAAACAATCCATATCTCTATATCATTTAGTCAATGGAAATTCTATGATTAATGGAGATTTCTTCTCGTTTTCACGTAAGACGGGATTAGGCACATTAAGATAGTATTTAAACATTGTTGACCTTACTATGCTAAGCCAGTATTACATTCTTCAACGTGTTTAGTGGTGAGTTTTATTTATTTCCAACATAAAATAAGCTTTTAGCGATGTTTGTATAGGATTTTTTAATCCAAATGCAATGCAATTAGTGATGTATGTTTACAAAATACTTATGAAATACATTATAATTTTGAATTAATTTTCAAAATTTTAGATTTAAAAAAAAATACGTTTACTTATATATAACAATTACAATTATAGCTAACCATATAATTACAATTAAGGTCCTAGATGACCAATAAAGGTAATACAAATATAACAATAAAAATGTAATGTTATAGGGTTTAACAACAACTTCATTGATTTTTCCATGTTTGTGCCATAGTCAATGGTTATGTTCCAACTATTCAACCAATCAGTTAGTTAGTCAATGCTCCCCTAGTTAATTGGTCCAAGTAGTTAAGAGCCTACATGACCCATAAGTCAACCAACTAGTGGCGACTTAGTAGATTCTTCTAGTTGACTATATGTCTCTAGAAGATCGAATGGTGTGATGAACTAGCAAGGCTTGTTATTTTAATAAATTATTCTTCCTCAATATCATAAAGAGAAAAATAATACTCTATCTTACCTACCCATCTTGTTAGATTGAGCCATTAAGATTATTCATATCAATCGTAGACAATTTGTGCATCATATGAGTATCATGAAAGTATTGCATATTGTGATTATCTTTCCTCATTGAATGTTTCCCATTACTAATCGATCATATTTTATCATTCCAAATATTTTATTAAATATCGACGGATTTTTGAAAAATGGGCATTTGGTTGTTGAGGCTCGATTAAAGTGTTGACTAGAAGTTTATGAAGAGGTGTTGTATTTTATATTTCAAAACAATAGGTTGTTTAGTTTTCCTTCCATAATATGCTAAGGCTAGTATTCAATCTCATGGTAGTCATGTGACATGTTAATCCATCTAGAGGGTTATTGAAGAGCTAAACCAACATGATCAATTTTGCACAATAATTATTTTAGGATAGGTCCCCTACATATTACAAAAACTAAAAACAAAGAAACCATGAAAATAAAGAGAGAATTAAAAGAGTGAATGATCCTTCTATCATAAATTGAAGAGAACAACCTTCTCTTTATAATAATGATATGACATAAACCCTAATTGTTCAAGCCTTAATTACACAATACCTTAAATGACTTATGTTTACTTTAATACAAAATTAAACATAAAGTAACCTAAACTCACCATGTGATTTTATTAATATTCCTAAGTCTATAGTCTACATGACATTTATACTCTAACACGCTCCCATAATGGTCGGTTTAGAAAATAAACCAAGTTTGTCCTTGAATTTTCAAAATTTTCTACACCCAAAGGTTTAGTGAGAATGTAGGCAATCTAATCCTTTGTAGGATAGTGTTAGAACTCAATCATTCCATCTAGTTGTTGACTGAAGTGATAGTGACATCAAAATGTTTGGTAAACTTATTGAATACTAGATTCTTTTCTAGCTCTGAGAACACCCATAGTACAATAGGGTAGACTTGTTTTGGTGGATCTTCAAAGTATTTGTATGAGACAAATTGCTTCACATGCTCCTTTCATTTCTTCTCAATATTCTAATTTCATCGAAGAAACGAAAACAACGTGTTGCTCCCTGTTGGTTCATGTAATTGCTCCAATACTAAGGCTAAAAGCATAGCCTAATGTGGCTTCTTGGCATCCATTGATTCTGCCCAATTTAAATTTTTATAACCACACAACCAAGGTTTGTTGTGTCTCTCATATAGAATGCCAAAATATAATGTTCCTTTCACATATCATAGCACTATTTTCGTTATAATCCAATATTCTACCTTTGGAGTGGTTGTGAATTTGAAGATGTATTTAACTACAAAACTCAAGTATGGTATATTGGACATAATATAGATTAAACTACCCACTAGTTGTTTATAGATTGATTCATTAGATACCTTAGAATCAGTCTGGGCATAGAGTTTTATCCCTATATTCATAGGTGTAGATGATGTTTTGCAATATACCATCTCCAACTTGTCTAGCAAACATTTGGAATAATTTGTTAGTGAAACAAAAATATGTTTATATATTTTCCAAATTTCTACATTTAAGCAGTAATATTGTAGGAGGCATAATTCAGTCCTATTGAAAGCTACACACAAATTAGATTTTACCTATACATTTCCCTTGCCTTTCTACTTGTGATGATGATGTGATCTACATATATCATGAAAATAATAACACCATCTTTAATTATTTTGTTAAATTTTATGTACCATGCTCTAGGTGCCTTCTTCAAGACATATAGATCTTTCTCTCTTCAAAATATCAAATGTACTTTCCCTAAAACCTAAAAACCATATGGGTGGTACATGTATACCTTTTCCTTCCAAATCTCTTTTTAGGAAGGCACTATCTACATCCATTTGTTATAGCTTCTACCAAAATTATGCTACCATGGCTAGAACCAAACAAACGGTGCTCGTATGTGATGTGGAAGCAAAGGTCTCTTCATAATCAATGCCTTATTTTTGTATGAATCCCTTTTCAATTAGTCTCATTTTATGCTTTTCAAGTGTTCCCCCTGCTTTGCACTTGACTTTATCCAATTAACCATTTGTAGTGAATGGGTTTCTTCCCTAGGAGTAGCTCTATATGAACCCATGTTTGATTTTTTTTATTAGAGACACATGTTCAGATTGCATGGTATTCTCCTATTCTAATATTCCTTTGGCATCTTCGTATTATTAAGGTTCATATAAGTCCTAAATGTTAGCCATCAAAACACAATTGGTTATATTAGTTTTCTTACCTCTTATTGATATTCCTTCTTCCCTCATCTCATCTATCCAAACATATCCAATGGTGTTGTCCCGCCATTTTTCTGTCTTCTTAGGATCATGTTTTTCCACATCAACATTGTCATTTTAATGAATTGGGATACCTACAACAACTTCATGACTAGAAGTTTCTAGTCTAGAATTTTCTATATACTCATCCTTAGAATCTTCCCCACCTTCAAGTGAAGGTTAAAGAATCATCCTACCTGAGATGCAAGTAAAAAATTCCTAATTCTCAAATATTTTCATATCCAGACATGTCCAAAATAGCCTTGCATTCTCATTAACCACAAATTCTCTTGAGTAAATCTTGTTTAGTCAATATCCATATCAACTAAGTTATATTCTTTGTGAGAGTTGTTGTAGCCTGCTAGTATCATTTCTTACTTTTGGGATCTAGTTTGATTTGTTGTTATTTAGGGACCAATGCATATACAACCAAAGCAAAAACTTTGCATTGAATTGTGGTTTTTGTCCAAACCGTGTTTCCTTTGGAGTGTTTTTTTGCATCGCCTTTAATTGATATCTATTAAGATAACACATCGTAGTGTTCACTACTTCAACCCAATACCTGTAAGGAGTAGATTTCGTTTCTAACATACAATGTACCATCTCGACAATAGTGCAATTACACCTCTCTACTACCCCATTTTTTGTGGAGTGTATGGTGTGGTGTGTTACCATTGAATACATTCTTTAGGACAAAAAGTTATTAAATTTTGTGGAGCAAAAATTTCCACCATTATCAAACCAGGGAATTCTAACGTAACTCTCATATTTTTCCACCGTTGCTTTAAAATTCTTGAACTCACTAAATAATCCAAATTTTAACTTTAAAAAGTAGATTGGCATTTTTTGAGTGAGGCCATTTACAAACGACAAGAAAAACCTAGCTGCAAAGACTGATGTTATCTTCATAGGCCCACAAACATCCACATAAATCAATTGAAGGACCTCCTTGGTTCTCAAAGCATGTCCTTCATCAAGTAGAACTCAATGTCACTTTCCCTCTTGTCAAGATCCGTAAATTCCTTGTTTCTTTTGTTGAATATCTAGAAGACCATCTACTAACCTTTATTTATCCAAATGAGAAAGATAGTGCAAATTGAATGTTCATACCTATGATGTCGAAGTGAACTAGTTTCTTGAACACTCTTCACCAACAAACTTTGTTCTTCGGATTCATCTATATCAACCAATTGGAATGGTTTGTGATTTTTGATACCAAGAGAAATTTCCTTATTCTTTCCCTTCTCAACCATCTAGCATTTATGGTTAATATAAATAACATGTAAGTGGGCGTCTCTTTCCTCATAATTAGACTTACTAAACTAAATTTGTGTTCCATATTTTGTCACATAGAAGACATTAAGGAAGACCAACTTCTTACCTCCCAAGATAATATGTACATTTTGTTTTCATTATTTTCTAAACTCCTACGCACCACAAAAAAACATAGACTAAACATAAGAATTACGGTGAACAAACCAATCATGTATATTAGTGAAATGATGTGATGCACCAAAATAAATATACCAAGTAGATGACTCTTCATGACCTTCTTGCTTAGCAATGCAAGTAAATAGATGAGTCTCTTCCTAGTGTTCCACAAGATGGGACTTCCTGTTTTGTTGAGATCCTCCTTGGTTATGCTTTGCATCCCACAATTGCTTATGTAAAACTTATTTTTATTGACCCCATTCTCCATAATAATGCCATTTGAAGATCTTTTCTTAACCCGATTCACCTATCCTTGATTCCTTCTTCATCATTATTTTGAGAAAAATTTCCTTTGTCCTTGTGGTTTGCTACCCATGCTAGTTTTGAACTTACTACTATATTTCACTACCGAAGTAATTTTTCCACCTATCTTGCTACAATAATTTTGTACAAAACTCATCGAACTTTAAAGTCATTGTTAGAAACAATCATATTAAGTGTTTATATAAAATGTTCAAATGTAATTAGTAAACTCTAGAGAGTAATTACCACCACTTCTCGTTCTTCCATCTTCCTCATATTGGCATTCAACTATTCTCTAATATCCTTAATATTTATCAATTTTTCATGTAAATATTCATTCTTTCATCTTAATAAAAACAATATATATTTCATGAAAAAAGCATACCTTTGTCTAAGACTTCATGCAATACTTTCAACTTCTTCCAAATTGTTGCAATATACTTCATAATTCAATAATCCTACACTTATGGCATCATCTCATCAATCAGAGATAGCTTTATGGGCATTACCACTTCTTTATCTTGTTCATCATATATGTCCTGGTCTTTGCTCACTTGTTGCTAGTCAAGTTGCCTTCCCCAAAACAAATTGATCTATGAACTTGAAATGAAAATGGCTAAGATATAGTGTTTATGGGTAGTATAATTTTTAATACATGATTTATGGTTACATCTCATCATGATATTGGACCAATTAGCCATCTTGTCAAATAATTTTGTGGATAAAAGTGTTGAAATAGAGAATAAACTACACAAACTATGTATTATCATCCCTGAAACTATAGGTCATAAAGAAGAATCGAAAATATAATACCTATCCAAAGCAGTTGTAGGAGATAAATACCACTAAAAATCAAACAAAGTATTGCTAAATTTGCTAAAAGGATGCCCATAAAATCAATGATTTTCTCCTAAACCACTAAATCTTTCTCTACCAAGTCAAATTTGTACCAAAACCAAATAAATTCATGAAAATATAGTAGAAAAATGTACAAAACTAGCACAAATTTGCCAAGCCACTATTTAAACATAGAAATTTCTCTCATGAATTGCATAAATTACTAATAAATAAAAATTCATCCTCGAAACAAAAATTATAGATAAGCTTTGATAGATTTAAAGGTGATAAAACCCAAAATATTTTTGGCCTACGGTATGAGATTCCAAACAGTTTGCAAAGTCATACAGATTTGTATGTATAGTGTATCCATATAGATGATGAATAAAACAACAACTACCTAAAACAATTTACCTAAACACTACAAATGAAAAATCCTACTTTTTTTTTTTTAATCTTCCATTTAACCCAGAAAATACTTAAATATGGATTTAAGTTGAAATAAGGTTGATTCTCTCTTAAAACATGAACCTAACTTTAAATCAAGAAAAATAATGTTAATCATGTTTTAAACCTGAAAAACAATACCTAGTTTTGGTTGGTCAAAAATTCATTCAGTTTCTTGGTGTGTATTGAATGGAAGTCTCTTGATTAATCACTGAATTTGTTAGTCCCTAGTGCCTTATCTTGATTCACTTCAACTTCCTCTCACCATAGCTTTGATAACATATTACAAAAATCAAACAAACAAATACTAAGAATAAAAAGTAATGCTCCTTCTATCATAAAATGGAGAACAACCTCCTCTTTATCATAATGAGATGGCATAAACCCTAACTACTCAAACACTTATTGCATAAACCCTAAAATGACTTATGTTTACTTTGTTACAATAATTAAACATAAAGTAACCTAAAGTCACTAGTTGAATTTATTAATATGCCTAAGTCTATAGTCTATATGACCTTTATATTCTAACACTACAATGGTTTAGCTAAGTTTGCAACCACTTTTAAACTGTTTTCTAAAACTATTGGAGGATTACTATATAGAAAAAATTGTCAAATTTCTAATATTCCAAATTATTTAGAAGTATATGTTGCAAAGGGTATGGTTTGATAAGATCCAAATAGAAAATGAGTGTCTAGTACTATAGCTCTCTATCGACTTTAAAGAAGATGATGTTTATCATGATGGGTCCCTTTGTAATAGAGCAATAGAACATGCCTTCTCATGTAGATTTTCTGATGTTGTTGTGTCTAGACACTCATATTGGTGTAGGATGCATGAGGCTCCTTACGAAAAGAGAGGTTGCCACATCTTCATCACACAAGCTTTTGGAGATGAAGTTTGTCATCTGCCCAATATTTCCACATTCTCTCATGAGGATCAAAGGATCCATCATTAGAAGATTATTCAAGCACATGTGTTGTTGTGATGAATGTTTTACAATGTACATGGACAATCTAGGTGTTATTTGTTGTATGGTATGTATTAATGCTAAAAGTTGTTACCTCTCCTTGTATTTATGATGAATTGATATGTAGGATTGTGGAAGTTCCTATGTGTATGGATGATCCCAATTTAAATAATGAAACATGTGAAATGATTGAAGAAAACAAGAATTGTGAATCTATGGGCAATCATCCCTATTTCTATGATTTGTAAGACCGTAAAGGTGAGTTGCGGGAAGAAGAGGCACTAGGTCATGATGCATCCAACACTAAGGAAAATATCTATAATGATTTTAATTATTTCATTTTTCTCGACTAAACATGGGATTCATATTTAATGTATAGATAAGTTTGGAATTTTAAGTTCAAAAATATTTTGATGAAGTTTCCATCATTGACACTAACAAAGAAGACTTGAAATTAAATTTACATAAGACTCATTTTCTTTGTATTTATAGATTTCCTTTAATAGAAGACAATCAAATATTACACAAAACCCTAATTATGAGGTAAGATAAGTACTGCATCTTCTTTATTCAGTTGTATACTATGTTATGATTAATATTAGAAATATTAACATTACATTGTAACTATCACTTCAGAAATTAAATGAGAGGAAAAGAAGCATATTAACTCCTCCTTATGATCCATTTTTATATAAAAGTAAAACATTATATAATAATTATGAGAATGGAAGACATGGGATGTAATATCAATTGTTAATTCATTGTATTATATTGATAGCATTGAGCATGCAAATGAAAGCTTAATAATAGAAGGGAGGGCTTGGATGAAAGTCTCATCGAAGATGATTCTTGGAAATGAGAATTTTTCATCGCCCTATTTACAATAAGCAATTGTACCAGTTGTTGTTTCTATAAGGATTTCACTACTTACCCGACCATTTGCACCGATCGGACGACCTGGCTCACGTGAGCGGTCACATCCGACGTTGTCGGTCGTCTGATCGGTGCAAATGGTCGGGTAAATAGGTTACTCCTTTATATAATATTGATTACCATGATGACTCGTGGACAGAAACATCATAGTATTAATATATTTTTTTCAATCTACCTCTCAACCTTCAATGTCGTATTAATATATTTTTCAATCTACCTCTCAACCTTCAATCACTCTCTTTGGGTCTAATAAAGACTCTTCAAAGATTATATAGAAAGGGGTGTGGTATAGACTCTTCAAATATATATATATATATATTGGTGAGTGGGGGGAGAGACATGTTTTTATTTTTTTCTTATGATTTGTTCTCGTAGCAAGCTTTAATGGGTAGGTGAACCACAACAGAAGAAAAAAATGATCTAGAAACATATGTAAGAAGTAAAAATCTATCCAATACAAATTACCATTAAATTACTAGGTCATTTTAAATACCCTGATTTTTTTTAAATAATAATTATGTATCTATTTATTTTTGCAAATAACAACCAATAATCATTGTTCTCCATTAACAAATAAAAAAATTAAAAAAAAACGATAATATAATGTAGTTAATCCCACATGGCAAAGAGTGTAATTACTCTACCAACATTAATATGCACATCGAGGAAAATATAATACATTATCATCAAAAGTGGGCGATGAGGAAATGAAGCAGAAAAGGGAGTTCAAAGTTCTTTCTGCTAATCAAATTTATAAAAAAGTTGAGACAGTTCCTTTTTCTTTTTCCATCCACATACACTAATATAAAGTTATTTTACGATTGTTTTCTTTGGAAAAAAAAACAAAGTTATTTTAGAGCCTATGAAAATTAAGGCAATTGGTAAAAAGTAATTGAGATAATAAGTTTTAAATGAAAAATTACGAGCTCAAATCCTTATAAATACTTATTTAAAAAAATCATTTTAATAAAAAATCATTTTAATAAATTTAGAAAATGCGAGATATTCGGATATCGATACCTCGCAGTCGCATCTATATCTTTGGTTGACATCTCTATCTTTGCTTTGATTTTTGGGTTTCCAAATTTTGTAGAGAAAATTTCGGCCGGCGACAGCGGGCGCCAGGTTCGAAGTGGGGACCTTGGTGCGCGTGAATAGAAACAAAATTACAAAATGTCTGAGCCCAGGTTCGAACTGGGGACCTTTAGTGTGTGAGACTAACGTGATAACCAACTACACCACCCAGACGGCTGTTTGATTGGAATGCCAATTAAGAAGAAGTTTTATTCAACCAGACATCTGTTTAATAGAAATGTCCATTAAACAGGCATTATCTTTTTATCTGACAGCTGTTTAATTGAAATGCCATTAGGAGTTATCACTTTATCTAGTTTGTGCGGAAGGAAGAAATAAAAGTATTGGTATCAAAGCCCATAAAAGAATCAAACATCTAAAAAGCTGGATGGGAGCGGACTGGAGCGGGTGCCGACGAACTGGATATGGCTTAGCAGGGGAATAGGTATCTGGCTTTGACCCTGTCTGGGTCGTCTAGGATGTGCGAGGACTGACTGGATCGTCTACATTTGGTGCGGATTGACTCCGATTTGCTGCTCCTGTTGCGGGAGGGCCGGGATTTATTTAGGAGTGCCCATTCTGTTGTTTTCTCTATGTGTTGATTGTGAGCTGCTGCTGGGAGGCTCCTTCTTTGAGCATTGTCGTTCTTGAAATAGCCATATTCTGTTATTCTTGGGTGCTTGTTTATGGTGAAGCTGCATTCTTACATCTTTTTTGCTGTTGTCCGGTATTAACCTACGGTTTCTATATTAGTTGGATGATATATTTGACGTGATTCTGGAGGCTACACTGGTTTTGGTGGGGTAGTTTTCTTCATCCTTATGGGGATAGCTGATTTGAATCTACCTATGCTGGTTTTCCTATCCCACTTAGTATGTAGGTTTTATCCTGATGGTTGGTTGTCATTTTGAGGCGCTGCGGAGGTCAGATTTTACATGCCCGGTGTATCTTGTTACTGCGGATACTATGTTTCAGATGTTATGAGATGGTTTCTCTCCTTGGTTGCATCTATTGTATTGCACTGTGGTATTTTACTATACCACCCGGTATTTTCATCGATCTATATTTGAATCTTTCATTATTGTAGGTGTGCTCGGTAGATGGAGCGTCTTTAATGTTTTATGGTGGACATTGAACTATCCCCGATATACATTTAAGATGGGTGATTATATCATCTATCGACGTCCTATCTATTGAATGTCGATTCTGCTGTTGGGCTGGTTTATTTAATGCTACGTCAGTTATTACTGATAGGTGGCACAATCTACTCATGTTCCGTCTGGTGACTTATTTATTACACAATTGAGGTGGTTGGATCTTAATTGTGTTTGGGCTGTGTATATTGATGATGGGGACAGGTGGTGATTATTCAGACCTTTTGGATCCAAACAACGAGATCCTTTGGAAGGATGCTGGGCTCTATATCCCAGATGATGAACTCAGACATAGATTTGGCGTTGGAGGTAGTTATGTGCATGGGGCATCGGACCGATGTAATTATTATCCTTGTGATGATACACCGCCTGATATACTGGTGCCTTTGGAACAGACTTTCGTGAGAGATATCCTGACTATTATTGACGATTGCCAATCTGTTGAACTAAACAACCCAGGGGAACGCAATCCGGCTGGTTCACATACTCAATTATTACCGAAGAAGAATGTGAGTGTGCGGGATGTTGTGAAACCCTGGAAGCCGAAGAAACGAGGCCCGAGAATGGTACTGGGGGAAGATATTGGGTTAGAGGCTGTGACCACGATGTCTTTGGCGGCATTGGTTGGCAAGTTCAGTTACTGGTCATGTTCTCGTCGTGATGTTGAATCCTTCGTACAGGAACACTGGTTTCCGGTGCTTTCTTACATACCTGAGGTATATATTTTACCTAGGGGGTGGTACTGCTTTCTGTTTAAGAGCCTGGAGGATTCAGATTCTATATTATCCAGAACCTGGTTACGTGGTAAGGGCAGCTTGATGCTTAAGCGGTGGTGTCACCTTTTCAACCCTGAAAAGGAGGTCCTGGTTATTCGCCACATTTGGGTTCATATTGTGAACTGTCCCCTCTTCCTGTGGAATTTGGATGCATTTACTGCTATTGGCAACCATTTGGGACGCTTTTGACATGTTGAGCCCTCCCTTTTGGGGGGTCTGGATCGTAGAATTGGTAAGATCCTGGTGGAAATTGATATCTCTCACGGACTTGTGGCGGATTTATCCATTGAATGGAGGGGGTCTGTTTATGATATTGAGTTGGATTACTGGGGTCTCCCTTTTCGGTGCTCGGCATGCAATAAGGTGGGTCACCTTAAAGCACAGTGCTCTGGATGACCTATTACGCAGCTCGAGTGCCCTGGATTATTAACAAATTCTACATCTTTAGATGAGAAGACTGCGTTGTCCGAGGTGTTTGAGGTAGCATTGACTATGGACCTGTCCACTCTCTCTGGATCTGACATTGCATTGATTGGTAAGTTAAAATTATACTCTCCAACTCTTGTTGCGTCATTAACACTGGAGGAGTTTTTAAATTGAAGGTTTCGGTACTCAATGATCAGTTTATTTTGCGATCTGGTTTATTTAAGGATGGACATGCCTCTTTACCTGTGTCCACTGGGGTGATGGAGGGGGAACTGTCACAGGACTCTGTACCATCGACTTCCATGGTAAATCTGTCTGTCCCTAGGGCATCGGTTGATACTTATCCAAAATCTCCTACGGGGGATTCCTATTCTCTGGTGGGGAGGGAGGATAGAAGTGAGGATTTCGACTCGACATCACTGGGATTATTGGGGTCTTTTGCCCAGCCTATTGAGTCTGTTTCTATTGCTGATGTGATTCCTTCCTCTAGGGATATTCTACAGAAGTCCGAACTCCCAGTTTATTTGGGTGGAAGAATCATTAGTGGTAAAACTACTACTGAGGATGTATCACCCTCAGGGGGGACGGTTGCGATGAGCACGGATCCCAAAGGCAGTATTCATGGGGGTTTGGACCCTGAGTTCTCACCACTGAAGACCAGATGTGCTAGAAAACTGAAGGGGTTATTATCTAATTCTCCACATTTGACCACGTCTTCTACACATGTCCCTCGGGCCCTTAGAGAGCAGAAGGCCCTTGCACGGGGTTACTCATGATTATTCTCTCTATGAATATTCGTGGGGTTGGGGGTGCCCAAAAATTGCTAGCCCTCCGTCGTGTGTGTGAGAATGTGCGACCTGATATTTTATTGATACAGGAGACGATGGTGTCTTCAGAAAGGGCTATTGAAGTTTTTACAAAGGTGGTGGGGAGCTAGAATATGAGTGCTGTGGATGCTACTGGGCTGTCGGGGGGATTGTTGTCTGCATGGAATCCTAAAATAGCTGTTTTTGATGTCTACACATCTGTTGCAGGTATTATTTTGCAGGGATGACACTTAAATGGTGTTCAGGAGATAAACATTCTGAATTGTTATGGGCCTTATCAAAACAGGATTCCATTTTGGAATCACATCCGAGATGGTGGTTTATTGAAGGAATCTGGATTAATCATTGGTGGTGATCTAAATTTTACTTTATCTGCTAGTGAAACTTGGGGAACTGTTCGACTGGATTCAGATGCAGACTTTTTTTACAATCTATTCCGGGATGAGGGGTTGTTGGATGTGGAGCCATCTGTCATTCGGCCCACTTGGCAGAATGGGCGGGGGGGCTCGGCTAGTATTGGCAAGAGATTAGATAGATTCTTTGTGGATGCGGATTTACTGGAGCGGGTGCATTCCTACAGATCGTGGGTTGTACAGACAAAGATATCTGATCATTTTCCGATTGTTCTCCAATGGGAAATGGAAGGTGAACATATCCATTATCCTTTTAAATTTAATGCATCTTGGCTGGCTATGGATTCTTTTGATCTATTTGTGAGATCGACGTGGCGGACTATGGTGGTGGATGGTGGATTATCTCCTATGCGGTATTTGGTTATGAAACTCCAACTTCTAAAAGATGCGGTGAAATGTTGGGAAAAGAATCAAAAGTCACGTGACTCGGAGGAGTTAGTTACTATTGAATCTGATATTGCTAAGATTTTCATAAAATTTCCGGCGGGTATAAGTGATGAGGAGGTCAGTGCACAGTTGAATAGCCTTACTATGGCTCAAAATTCCATTTTGAAGAGGAAAGAGGAGACGGCTTACCAGAAGAGCAGACTTAAGTGGATTGAGAGTGGTGACTGTAATACCAAATTTTATCACCAGTTTGCCAATGCTAGAAGGATACATAACCATATCTGGGAGTTACAAGTGGAGGATGGGTCTGTTATGTTCAATCAGGGAGATCTTGAAAGGGAGGCATTTACTTACTTTAATTCTGTTTACAAGAAACAGGATAATCTGTCTATTGTTGCACAAATGGAACTTATTAGGAAGTATCCGCGGATGTTTGGGGAGCAGGATGGTGAGGGGATTTATGTACCGGTTTCCTTAAAATAAATCTATGATACCCTGAAATTTTTTGAACTCTCTAAGAGTCCTGGGCCGGATGGATGGACTGTTGAATTTTTCCTTCATTTTTTTGATATGATGGGACCAGATCTTCTTGCTATGGTGGAGGAATCCCGGATTAAGGGCTATGTATGTGGCTCAATTAACTCTACATTTGTGGCTTTAATTCCCAAGTCGGATAAGCCTGCCACTTGTGTGGATTATCGACCGATCTCTCTATGTAATCTGATATACAAGATTATTACCAAAATCATTGCTACACGACTAAAGAACGGACTATCCTTGGGTATATCGGATGAACAGTTTGGCTTTCTTGAAAATCGCCAAATTACAGATGCCATTGCCATTGCACAAGAACTATACACAGCATTAAGGTTAAAAATAAGAAAGCTATGGTATTAAAATTAGATCTTATTAAAGCTTATGATCGGGTTGACTGGGGTTTCATTCGATTGGTCCTTTTGCAGATTGGTATCCCCTTGCACACTACAAATTGGATTATGGGATGTGTGGTTTCAGCTAATTTTTCTATTCTGGTAAATGGTAATCCTACTCCTTTTTTCTCGGCATCCAAGGGCTTGCGACAGGGTTGTCCGATGTCGCCGTTATTATTTCTACTTATTGCAGAAGGTTTCAACAGGATGATAAACGAATTAACTGAGCTAGGTGATATTGTGGGTATTGAGGTGGCTACTGGTATTTATATGACACATCTGTTATTTGTGGATGACATCCTTTTATTTGGCGGGGGCTCCCTACGAGAATGGCAGTATATCAAAAGAGCCCTGGATATTTTCTGTGATGCTACAGGTATGAGCATTAGTCGGATCAAATCACAATTTTATCATTCTAAGTGGAATCCCGGTGGATTGGAGGAACTACGACAACTTTTTCCATTTGATATTTTGCCTCTTGAAGATGGATTCAGATACCTGGGTTTTTATCTGAAGCCAAACGACTACAGGATCAGGGACTGGATATGGTTGATTAAGAAGATTGAGACTCGCATTAGTAAATGGGGTCATCGTTTTTTATCTATTGGCGGGAGACTTATTTTGATTAAATCTGTCTTGGAAAGTATTCCTGTATATTGGTTTTCCCTCTCCTGGATTCTGCGTGCAATACTACATCAGATACAGAGCAGAATGACATGATTTTTATGGTCTGGTTGCAGTGATAAGCCTACTATATGCCTGGCGAGATGGGATTTACTTACAAAGCCTAAAGAATGTGGAGGATGGGGATTAAAGGACATCGGTGAATTTGGGAGAGCATTTATTGCAAAAAATTTGTGGCGTTGTATTTTTGTTCCTTGCCTGTGGAATAGGGTGATCACTGCAAAATACATTCGGGGATGGCCGATTTCAGATTGGATCCGATTATTTGAATATGATCAAAGGAACATTTCGAATATATGGAGGGCACTACTGAAGGCAATGCCCATTCTGAAATCATGGTTAGTGTGGCGTCCTGGTGATGGATGGAGCATTCGGGTGGGAAGAGACCCAATCTTGGGGATGAATGGATCTTACAGACTCTCAGATCCTTTATTGGCTCTTTTGCTTGAAAAGAGGATATTTTTTTGGCTCAGGCAGCATATGATAATACTGATGACGGCTTCACGGGATGGGTGGATGCTCAGTTTTTAGATCTTACTGGTGCTATGGCAAATGAATGGAAGGAATATACTTTTAAGTTACGGAATACTGGATTATGCTTGACTCAATGTAAAGATACACTGTTCTGGAGTAAGAATGTGAAAACTGGCCATATTACTGCGGCCCTGGCATATGATACTACTATCTCTTCCTCATTCTCTGCTCTTATTCCTATTTGGTTTAAGGAGGTATGGCGTTGGAAACTTCCACTGAAGACGGTGTTATTCTCCTGGTTATTGATGGCTGAACGTATTCTTACTTGGAATATGCTCCAGAAAAAAGGCTTCGAGGGTCCGGGTATTTGCTCGCTATGTCATGATGCTGGGGAATGTATCACTCATTTGATGATTGACTGTCCATTTTCTGTGCAGGTTTGGAAACTTATTGGTCTATTATATGATACAGATCTTAGATGGCATGGATTTCATATCTCACAGGCCTTCAGTAATTGGATTATTGGTGACTGTGAGCTGAGGACTATTCCTTTTCATGTGTGTCGATTAATCTGGTTGGCAAGGAACACCCTTATTTTCAGAAATATACAAACTACTCCGCTTCAGATTGTAAATAAGCTACAACTTTTATGGAATGAGGGGCCTAAACATATCCGGTTGAAAAAACTTCGTATCATCCAGCAGCCAATTTTTCTACATGACAGGTCCATTGGATACTTTGATGGGGCCTCACAGGATGGAGGTACCAAGTGTGGAGTAGGGGCTATACTCATTTCGCCACTACTGGGCAGATTTTACATTAAGTGGAACTGTGGTGTTGGTACCAATACACGATCTGAGCTACTAGCATTGTGGAGTATACTACACTATGCTAGAACCTTGGGTATCGATACGCTTCAAATTGTTGGTGACTCCCAGGTTATTGTAGAATGGTTTAAAGGAAATATTCGATTGGAAGCGGTTCTTCTTACATATTGGATGGAACGTATTATGCAGTTGAAGAGGCAATTCTTGGAGATCAGCATCCAGCATGTATATAGGGAGATTAATTATGAGGCTGATCTATTATCTAAGCAGGCTCTAGCGGGACCGATTGGACATTTTTTGGTGGCCCGTGGGGATGGACGTGATCCATCTACATTTTCTTTTTTTGGTTCTTATTAGTTTTTTGTCTCAACTGATTGAACGCATAAGATTGATATATCTTATGGTTCATATGGGGATTTCATACATGGGGTGTATTATGTAATGGATATTACATAATACGCCAGGGTAGAGACCCGGTGGGTGATGACGGGATGATAAGGTATTAGGTTAAAATGGGTAGAAGTTGAAATTGTATTACATATACTATCTGGTTTGTAGATAGGAGTACTGATATGGACAAGTGTGGACTAGTAGTCATTATGTAATTATGTAGTGATACATCTATTATATATTCAATATATAAGATCTTTTTCTATGAAAAAAAAAAAAACGAAACAAAGTTCATTTTCATTGATTTTGCCTGTTGGTTAATATTTCGCTCAAATAAAAAATAATTAAGTTGCTTATCCGGGGAATCCAACCCCGCTCAGCACTGTGGGAGGGTACTATGATAGTACTACACAAGATGCACATGCTACATTTAGTAATTCGAGTAATTATTCGCTGTATTTTTATTTCTATACTGAGATAGAAGTGACATATAAACAAGAAACTCGAGGGGCCGACAATTTTTCTTCAAGCTTGGAAAGCATATTAACAAGTTAGATGAGTACAGGTGTATATCACTTGGTCTTTGTGGAGTTTTGTTCTCATGAGGTCTCATGTTCAAACCTCATGGTGAAGGGTTGAGTTTGTGAGTCAGCGGTGGGGCCTCTGCTGACCCGATAGAAGCCCAGGTTACTTTTCTTGTGGGGGGACCGTACTATTTTCTTGCGGGAGGTGTTGTCATCCTTTAATGCCTTGTGCAACCATAGTGGCCATTCTACTTGCCGTTGGACAGATCATTCTCACATTTAAAATAAGGTTGGCCCCAGCTCAGGTTTATTGCTACAAATACTTGGACTCGGTGATCTACTGCCGGGGGACCATACTATTCTCTTGCGGGAGGTGCTGACATCCTTTAATGCCTTGTGCAACCATAGCGACAGTTCTACTTGCCACTAGAAAGATTGTTCTCACATTCAAACTAAGGCTGGCCCTGGCTCAGGTTTACTGTTACAAATACTTGGACTCGATGATCTACTCCAGCTCTAGCTCCGTTGTGTATAGGGTACAGGTTTTTTGGTTGGAAAAAAAATGTGAATAGCATATGTGTAAACAATTAAATCAAATTCAAAGTGATGTGTATGAAGTGCAAAATATGTTTAAAGTGCACGAGGAAGCTATTTAAACACAATTACCCTCTACAACTTTATTAAGGACAGAGTGAGCACAGATGTTATGCCTCTTTGTGTCATTTGGTTATTAGAAAATACAAATGCACTACTAACATGAAAATGATAATGTCGTCTCACACGAAGAGATTAGTAGCATGTGAAGCTAAACATGTCAAGAGTGTAGCCCATGGTCTCCTATCACACTCTTTATTGATCTTGGATGCACATCAACCAAGCATTCAAACTATTGTTGAATGCAAACAAACATACACAAGCAACTACATTGTATCGATCTTGAGTGAAGCAATTTCACATTAAATCTATATGCATACGAGACACAACTCTTGAGACAAACAACTTTCACCAAGCACTATGATTACACTCATGAAGTGGAAGGTGAAGTGAGCACAATGTATTGCCTCATTCCAAGGTTATAGTCAATGACATGTGGAATATTGTTATTACCATTAAATGGTCGTGGCTCATAAGAAAAACTAAGATATATGTTTGGCATGTGGGTTTCACTTAATGAACTTGTGATATAACACGTTCATTTGTGGAATACTAAAGAAAACCCTAATTTTACTTTATATGGAAAAATGCTTCCTAAAATACTTTGTTGAACCACCTCCCAATACATATTTCTAATTAAACAACCCCTTTTTTTTGTAGATATCTTTTGTATCCATTTTTTCATGTCATTTTTAATACCTTTTTATTCTACTCCTAGTATGGAGATACGATATAACTCCTATAGTCTTGCAAATCCCACAAAACCCAAAAATAAGCAAACAAGTGCAATGACATCCCAACATAGGGATATGATGTTGTAGTAGATAGCATGTGCTTCAAGGGCTTGGTGTTTTACTACTTTCACCCATCTCTTTAGTATAATACATTGTCATCCATTCAATGAGGGAGGGGTTCATGTATATGGATATGTATTTGTAGACTTAGAAATGTAAGCCACCTCAAGTCATAACTCTTCATCTTTTAGATCTTTGATCTCATGGAAATTTTAGAAAATTGATCTATCTATCTATCAAGCTTGTGTTTATGTTGATATTTAGGAAGTGATCTACTCGATAACCCATTCATGTTTTTTTTATTGACTCAAAGGCACTCTCATTATGAGAGTTGCGAGAGATTGTGATCCTTGGGCTCAATCCAATATAGGGGCAATCGTACAATCATTTAGGTAGAATGAGTCATTTATTCCTTGTGTTGTATCATTGCATTATGTTTTTTCATATATTAACATAGGCATCATTTTTCCCATGTAAAATAAAAATATTATGGTGTAAGAAAGGCATATGGGTTTTATGGGATAAGCTTATAATACAAGGAATGAAACAAAATAAAAGTAGAAGTATCATGACCTTCGTGCTAGAAATTGTTATGATCTTATACTTTTAAACTTAGCAAATTTTAGTTTATCCTCAATTTCAATATATAATTTTTCCACATGCTTGCATTTTGATGATGAAAAGAGTTCGTGAGGATCTATACTACTAGTCTATAGGGTAGAGTTGTTTTTTTCATGCATGTTGAAGTGAGATATCTTACAATGGACAAGAGGGTCCATGCCCATATGACCAGACCACGACTAGACAAATTCTCTACTGCAACAACACTCGGTAGATTTGCCTCCATGTGTCATGATTCAACATACCTAGGAAATAGGCAATGATACTCTAGATCTGAGTGGGTGAAGCAAGGTAATTTACAAATAATTCTACTAATAAATTACTAATACGTTCCCTTTTCAAATCCATGTTAATCCATGGGCCTTCATTGATTCATTTTTTATAGAGAATTCCTTCAGTTTCCATGTGTTTGGATGGCAATAATCATAGAGCTACTAGTCCCCATATGTGAAGTGGTAGCAACATATTATGGAACAATAAACTCCACTATAGAGGCATTGAAATCATATAATAGTTAACACCCTCTAATCTATAGATTGGGCAATGGTGCGCCATAATGAACTGACTTGACCTTAGTGAAATCCCATTTCAAACCTCTACAAGCATAATGGCCCCAAATCAAATTCATCTAACAAAGACTATTTTTTCATGTAATTCTAATATTTATATACCAAATATATTCATTGGATTGATTTGATCATTTGTTTAGTGTAACTCCATTGATCTTTCCTATGTGTATGTGTCGTTTTTCGTAACACCCTGTTTTTTACCTCAGTGTGTAAATATTGATGAAATAACTAGAAGCCGAGTATGAATGGTCCAACATGACCAGATTATGTAATTATGTACACTTTCACTTTTTAATATAAAATCCATGTCTATTGCACACTAAAAGACAAAGAAGAGACGAGGGTTAAAATGGAGATGACCCTAGTGACTTATGGGTTAAGTCATTATTTTTAATATTCATGTTATCCTTAGTTTTATTAATCCCTCTTTATAAAAGTGCATTAGGCATTATCTTGGGTGAATTATCCTAAGCTTAGGATTAGAGGGGTGATTATCCTAAGCTTAGGATTAGAAAGGAAACATGTCAAATCCCATGTATGTCATTTGATTAGGACCTATAATCCTTGCATGCCACTTGGATAGTTCTCAACATGCATATAATTATTGAGAACTAGTCCATTCTTCCATCATTCTGCCATGACTGAGTCATCAAGTATTGTCAAATATGAACCACTGTCACATGTACCCCCATCACTTGTACTGTAGATCGGACACATACCAAGAATAGTTAAATTCCATGGAGTCCCGACATCGAGAGTTCCTCTCCTATTTGTGTTGGATCTCTAGAAGGGAATTGGGGTAACAAACCCGAGGGACTATTAACGCATAGAAGAGATCCCCATTCCTTGGTTTGTGTAGGTTGATGGGGAAGGAGTGCTAGCATATTGGGATAGATGTAGCAGGAAAATTTAGTACCTTCTTGTGGTTTAATAGCCCCTGTTGAAATATTATAACTTCGAAGAATATTCTATATGTGTCTTTTTGTGGTCCCCTATGGTCCTACCGGGAGAACCACTTGTATTACATTGTACCCCGATGCTCCTAATCGGAAGAACTAATAAGAGTCATGAGGTAGTCCCCTCTAATTGTAAAGGTGGGTCATTAGCACCCCAGTGTGGTTACTTGAGCCTACATGTGTAACTCGAGCCTACATGTCAAATGAGTTAACTTAAGTGAACGGATGAATATAAATAGAGGTGTAGTGCTCCTCATTTGAGACACACACACACTCTCACTTGGGTAGCGCATTAGTGGAGAAGAGAAGTAGCTGGAGAAGGAGGAGGATCAGGCTTTGATCTCCTTGCTAGTTTTATCTTATATCTTTTTGGGGCATCTATATTGAGGAAGCTTTTGCTGGGTTTTTCCCAGGATAAATCTTTGTGTTCCTTTTTATGGTTGTGCTTGTCTATCTTTCAGTGATCCTGTTTATATGCTTTTGTCATGAAAATGAAATGAAATACTGATGTCTTAGCTAAGCATATGAAAATTTAACAGCGCCAACTCAAGGGTGGCATGTCAAACAAAAATATGGCTTGAAAAAGCCTATGACTAGGAGGAACATCCTTGTTCTGCAGCCAGTTGGTTATATTTTCATATAAGTCTCCATTTGTATATGGATGATTGATATTTATTTCAGTTATGTATTTTATGTAAGTTATAATTATCATATTAATTTAAATGCACAAAATTAATGGCATTGAGTGAATGCACTCATGTAGAAAATATTTGTAACAATAGTGTGCACGTTTATATTAATTCTAGGTGTTCAATTACTTAAATAATTCATCTATAAATTTTGATTGAACCAATTGAAAAATGAAATTGAGTTTAAGAGGGGATATAAGTTAGTAGTTTGAGTACACTGTGGCCCCTAAGGCACAATGAGGTCACCGCGTATGTGACATGTGAGTCTTTCCTAGAAATCCTCAATGAATGTATATAACACCCCCCAATACCTATATCCCTATTATAGTTAAAAAATATCTCTCCTCCTTTATATAAAATAATATATTAAGTAAAATTTTCATAATTTTAAAATACCCTTGATGAATGGACATGATAAGATAGGATAAAATACCCTTGGTTCATAATTTTAAAATACCCTTTACGAGTAGAATTTTGGACTAGGGATAGCTTCAAGGATCTCGGGAACGCCTTGGGGACCTTCCTGGAGGCTAATATGGTTTTCAATAGATTGGGGAAAATGTCGGTTGCATGAATTTTGGTATCCTTGGATGTTATAGAGTGTTTGGTGGAAGAATTTTAATTTTTAATGGGGAATGTGACATACATGTAGAAACTAGACTATGAAGGGGTGCAGTTTCACTATCGCAAACGTCATCAGTACAGTCATATTATACGATAATGTAAAACTCCATTCAAAGGTTAGAATAGATCCTCGACTAGGGATTCATCTAGGAAACATGATGGCACAAGAGGGGGGTGAGAAGGACTCGTTATCCTCCAAGATGGTCCAAGGGGAGGAAATGGAAGTGTCCCCAAACAAAAAACATATACTTGATAGATGCATGGATCAATAAAAATAGGTAGTGAACCGGAATTTGGTTGAGAGGTTCGAAGTTTAGTCTTCTCCAGCTTCGATCAGGTTAGTGTATATGCAACTATTAGTGGTTCTGAAGCATAGGACAACGTCTATGTTGGTTATGCCAAATCTTCCTCCCATCTCATTGAATTTTTTAATATACTCTTTATCTTCTCTTGGGAAAAATTGGTTGGTCTCATTAAACAATATATCCATGTATGATTCCCCCTCCTCTCTCCCCAACACAAATTGGTCACCCTTATCTTTAGCTCTTTGCACCTTAGCCAAGGAAATCCCATACACTGATACAATTATAATATCCTCATAATCAAAATCATTAAGGGATTAAGAAGAAGAAGCCATTTTATACCAACTTTAAAACTGATCCATCCCAGTTCTACCATCTATTGCCTCTAAGGGTGTGGAAGGTTTGGGACAAAACCCTATATTTATGAGCGATGGGAAAGGGAGAGGGAGGAAATCCCTTTTTACGAAAGCATATGATAGGGATCTCATGGAACTAGAATCTAGAAAAAAACTCTCAATCTTAGGGGCCCTTAGAGCATCCTCGGCCCCCACTGGGATTCCTTACTAAAGCTCATCTCTATCAATTATCGAGGGTTGGACAACCCTCACAAAACATTGTTTCTAAAAAGGATCATAGAATAAAATCATCCTAACATAATCCATTTGGAAAAAACTCTAGGTGATAGCAAGGTAGTGGAAAAGGCTATGGATTCTTTGTTGAAATCTTGGAAATTTTTGGGTTTTGATGCAAGGGGCAGATCTAGTTGCTTGGATATTGGAGGGAACACTCATTATGTAAATTTTCAATGTTTGTGGGGCTTTGAAATTGGTTTGGAGGTGCAGTTTATGGCGTATGATATTGGGATGGGTTTCATGGTACTTAAGATTCATAAGATGTATAAAGAGCATGCCATTTTTTTGGGATTCACTCTTTAGGAGATCTTTCATGAGTGAATAGGCCTTAATTGTCGAGGGAGATCTAAAATTTCATTGGGAACAACTTTCAAAAGACTCCGAGTACAAAACCATGCAACTAAAGCATTAATAACAAGTTGTCACATTTTTTTTACAATAAGGTGTTTACTTGACTTGTTACCAACAAAGTATCGTAAGAGAAGGTTTATTCATGCATCTTTAAAACAACATAGGCATGTAAATTTTCAAGTCTAAAGGTATAAACATCTCTATAAAATTACTAGAACTTTTAATTGTCCCTTACAATAAATAAAGAGATTAAAAATAAATAAATAAAAATTACGCTTTAAAAATGTGGGACATTACAATGGAAGTGGAGTTTGTTGAAAAGACAAAAAAAACCCTTTAAGCTGCCCAACCAATATAAAAGCTCAACAAAATGTATAGTGTCAATCCCCAAATCCCAATCCACAATTGCCTTAAAGTCTCCCATCAGATGCAACCCACAAAAATGTCTTTTAATAAACTTAAATGTAATTATTTAATACCTCCCTTCATATGCAACCCACAAAAATGTCTTTTAATAGATTTAAATGTAATTATTTAATACCGTATAAGGTAATTCACATTCTAGAGGTGCCTCCCCTTACTTCTCGTTATATTATATATTGAATTCGACATTGTCTAATATTATTAAATAAAGTGATGAAAATTTTATTGTTTCTCTTATTTATGGAAAAAAATCCAGTAAAATATTTAAAGAAAAAAGTGATTTTGATTTTACGTTTGACATTCAGATAACTTTCAATATAAATAATTTATATTTTCATTTTAATATATATAATTTTCACCAATATATATTAAGAATTATTTATGTATATCAGATTGCATTCCTTATTTAACTTTTTTTTAATTAAATTTATTTTAGAACTAAATGAGATCACATTGTTAACAAGACCAGTTTTGATGTTATATTCATGTAGAAGATTCTAAATTGAAATTTTAAAAAAAATTATATAATTATTAATTCAATCATTTTACTGAAAACTTATATTAATTTTTTTTTTTAATTACTATTTTTTCAAATTTTTATTAAAAATAAATAATTACGTCGAAGGCGTTTTCCCTGTGGAGACGTAGTTTCGAAAGATTCCTCGTCTCCCTACCCATTAACATTCTGACACGTATCGCATGGTGATTGGAAAGTTAAATTTCCATGGTCAAAATTTCCGGTTGGTATATCCCGTGATCCGACAAAGACGGAAGAAGGCGGCATGGAGTTAAAACGCTCAGGCTTTATTCTGTACCATGGCGTGTCCAATTGAACTATGTTTTGAAAACACTCAGGCTAAGTCCATATGAATACGGTTTGCTCGAAACATCTTCTCACGACAGGTTTTGCAGCTTGAACAGACAACTGAGGATGATTCTTCACAACCAGTCACACAATCAAAGAAATGTAGCGAAAATTGGTATCCTGAAAGAATATATAAATCTGAGCGAACCCCAAAACAAACCCATCACAGTTAGCCAGGAAAATCTTGTATCTTCGTGATTAGAAGCTTCTTCTGTACCATGGCGTGTCCAATTGAACTATGTTCTGAAAACACTCAAGCTAAGTCCATATGAATATGGTTTGCTCGAAACAGCTTCTCACGGCAGGTTTTGCAGCTTGAACAGACAGCTAAGGATGATTCTTCACAGCTAGTCACGCAATCAAAGAAATGTAGCGAAAATTGGTAGCCTGAAAGAATATATAAATCTGAGCAAGCCCCAAAACAAACCCATCGCAGTTAGCCAGGAAAATCTTGTATCTTCGTGACTAGAAGCTTCTTTTGTTCCTGGTTTCGCTTAACAGACTTGGATCACACAACGCAGGCTTCACAGAAACAACTTATTTGAGGTCGATTACAGCTAATTAGGGAAGAATAAAAACCTCTCTATATAATAGTAAGCAATACACAAGAGGCTTGTGAAAGAACGTCGAAATATACCTTTCTGATATTTTAATGCTTTATATCTGTCAATGGGGCTATTTTGGATTTCTTGTTTGCTGCAATGATTCTGCCATTCCTTTTGTGGTCTATTTTGGAGTTCCTAGGATTCTGTGACTGTTGTAATGCTTTGACTATGTGCACCAAATTATTGGCCACCGGCAGAACTAACCTGGTTAGTGTTTTCTTTGGTTTGAATTTAATGGAATCAACCTAGGTAATTGGACATGATTTCATTGGTGAAGGTTCACCGTCAATGTTCCTATTACGTCTTATTTGATCCCTTCAATCTCCCAGACTTTTCTGTGTGTAACTCGTAAGTACCAAAGACTTTGTTAATCCTTCTCCACACAACAAACTCCACTATAATTTCTTTTTCGTGGAGAAGATCATTGCAAACATTGACAAGACTTTGAACAGTTGTATCAAACTCTGAATTTTGCCACTGCAAGACACACATGGTATAACCATGCATATCTGAAGAGTTCCCATATAGATGAGGTCCACATGTGTCTTGTGCCATGCTATTTAAATGAATTTGATCACTAGGATTTGACTTGAGTGAGTGCTTCTATTTTTTGAATAGAAGCACTCACTTTTGATCCAATCTACGCAGTTTTTTCTCTATTAGGACATGTAAAAGAAACAATTTCTTCTTCAGATGAACTCCCATGTGAATGTGATTTGGTGAAAAATTATCTAATATTGCTCCCTGAAAATAACCATCATTCAAAACATCAGTGCTCTTTATATTTTTTTTGTTGTGAAAACTTGCTCTGTAGTTGAACATTAAGCCTTTACAATAGCATCCTTGACCCTCCCCATGAATTCATCCATGTTTTGAGACTTTGCACGAGCTTTGAAAACCATGCATAAAACCTCTAAAAGAATGGCATTCTTTGCTTCATTGGTATATCTCTCTGATTGAATAACAGATAATTTCTCTGCTACAACTATGGAATTAGCATATGTTTCATGAATTCTAGGGGTTTCTTCTAAAGTACCATTCCTCTTAGTCAAACAAAAAGTATTAATGTCTTCCTCTATCAATAATAGCATAGTTCCACCCAATTTTTCTACTTCACCAAAATGTTGACTGGAACCATCGTCCTTTTCAGTAAACAATGATGTCAGTCATTCCATTTCAACAAAATCATTCATCCAATTACACTCCAAGGAATTAGATGCTTTATTTGTAGCTATATTTATGTTCTCTTTCTTAAATTGTGCTAATTCAGAAATCCATGTCGAGGCCATAGATTCAATGTAGATAGCTTCATATTCAATGTTAATAACTACCATGTGGCATATTCACATGAATATCAACTATACCATTGGTTTTATTGATGCGATGACCTCTATGGAAGGCCTCCATTTGTTCCTCAAGTCAAAATAGTTTACTATTTGTGCTTGCACACATGACCATTGAATCTTGAAGTTCATTGATTTTAGCATACTAGTTCTTCTTGCACACATGACTGTTGAATCTTGAAGTTCATTGATTTTAGCAGTAAGTTTTTTTTAGAGTTTTGTACTCTTCTTCCAAGGCAAGTAGTTGCTCAGAGAAAGCATGTATATGTCTTGGGTTGTTCTCATGAGCATTTTCATGCATAACCAGGACCTTCCCTTACCCTTTCTGTAGCAGCTACGGAAGGATTTTGAACCTGAATCATATGTTTATGAGAAGTGTTGAGGGACTACCTCCTGAGTTCTGTATAGGCATAATAAACAATTTCAATTACTACTTCGTCGTACCAGCTCTACTGAGGAGGGTAGAAAGCACGTTTATAGAAAGCATGTTTATGGTTTATAGTTCATCTTCTTACTACATTATGGTTTATAGTTCATCTTAAGATAATTTTACCATATTAGTGTTACTGTTTTCTTTTATTTTTCCTTACTATTGATAACCGTCAAGTCTTTAATTGCATATTTCCTAGACCTTGGATTCTTTATTGGCCATAAATGGATTTTTTTGAAAGGCTCTAGGGCCTATTCAATTTGTTTCTGAAAATCAATGTTTATAAAATATAAACACTGAAAGGTTGTTAAGTTCTTGACACTTAAACATTTTGTTTGGAATCAATCCCGAAGCTTGTAACAGTTTGTCTCTTAACTGTGAGTATAATTGTCTTGAAATTGTACAATTCTTTTTTTTCCCTACAGTTGATTCAGTTTCCAGTCGTCTTGTCTTGACATTACATTAGATTCTTTGTAGGCATGCATGCCCAGTAATTGAATATTTTGGTTGGATTATAGGGTTTGTTAAGTGGATTTTGAAAATAAATGCTGATACAAGATACTAAAAGGTTTTAACTTGTTGAAACCCATAACATTCTGTTTGGAATCTTATCTGATAGTCTGTCACATCTTCTATCTTCGTTGTGAGTGGAAACAGTTCAAGACCCTACCATGATAAATAAATCAAATGTTTGCAAAAAAAATTTCAATCTTTCTTCTATTTTGCTGGCGTCTTTGGATATCTTCACATACCAGATTGGCATTGCGATAGCCTCCATTTTTGTTTGGATCATTGCTATCAATAATGCCATTCAAAGGCTAAATCACATTTTTTCATCTCATTCTATGCCAGAGCATGCTGCTACTTTAGCAGAAGGCGGATTCACCCCTAACTTTCTGATAGATATCTTCTCAAACAATTAGACTTCTCCTCCAAAATTTGAATAGTTAAGGTCGATCTAGATAAGTTAGAGCAGATCGGATGACTTACAGTGTGCTTCATCGGCTATTTTACCTACAATATGATTCATAGCCACCTAAAGAGCTCCAGAAAAGAGCTGATGCTTTCATACATAATTTCAAAAGGCTGATGGTAACAACTAAAACATTATGTTAGTATCGAAGATTTACAGGATTATATTTGCATGAAGGACGTAATCTCTACTCTAAGTTTGAAATCCTCATCACAAAACAAGCAATGAGCACAACTGTCTCTTTGTTGGAGTGAGTTCAAGGGGAATAATCCTTTGTTTCTCGAAAACCCTTTGGATTTGTTGTTGCTGATCATCGAGAACAACATTAAAAGTTGAGTGGACAAAATCATCGTGAATCGCGAATCCTGAATAGAAGAAAGATTGAAAAAAGTTCTGCAAACATTTGATTTATTTACCATAGTAGGGTTTTTTAAGTAATTACAATTTTGTAAAGGTTATAAATAATAATGTTCCACATCCCGAATCCTGGATCTCACAATGCGGGTTGCGGGAGCTTGAAATTTATTATTTGCAAGTTTTCCATCCTGCAACCTACATCTCGAAATTTTGGGATGTAGGTTGTAGGATGGAAAATTTGCAAATAATAAATTTCAAGGTCCCGCAACCCACATTGCGGGATGCGGGATTCAGGATGCGGAACATTATTATTTATAACCTTTACAAAAATGTAATTACTTTAAAAACCCTACTATGATAAATAAATCAAATGTTTGCATAATGTTTTTTCCCGAATCCCGGATCCCGCAATGTGGGTTGCGGGAGCTTGTAATTTATTATTTGCAAGTTTTCAATCCTGCAGCCCGCATCTCGAAATTTCGAGATGCAGGTTGCAAGATGGAAACATTGCAAATAATAAATTTCAAGGTCCCGTAACCCGCATTGCGGGATGCAGGATTCAAGATGCGGAACATTATTATTTATAACCTTTACAAAAATGTAATTACTTTAAAAACCCTACTATGATAAATAAATCAAATGTTTGCAGAATGTTTTTCAATCTTTCTTCTATTTTGTTGGCGTCTTTGGATATCTTCACATACCAGATTAGCATTGCCATAGCCTCCGTTTTTGTTTGGATCATTGCTATCAATAATGCCATTCAAAGGCTAAATCACATTTTTTCATCTCATTCTATGCTAGAGCATGCTGCTGCATTAGCAGAAGGCGGATTCACCCCTAACTTTCTGATAGATATCCTCTCAAACAATTAGACTTCTGCTACAAAATTTGAATAGCTAAGTGTCGATCTAGATAAGTTAGAGCAGATCGGATGACTTACAGTGTGCTTCATCGGCTATTTTATCTACAATATGATTCATAGCCACCTGAAGAGCTCCAAAAAAGAGCTGATGATTTCATACATAATTTCAAAAGGCCGATGGTAACAACTAAAAGATTATGTTAGTATCCAAGATTTACAGGATTATGTTTGCATGAAGGACGTATTCTCTACTCTATGTTTGAAATCCTCATCACAAAACAAGCAATGAGCACAACTGTCTCTTTGTTGGAGTGAGTTGAAGGGGAGTAATCCTTTGTCTCTCGAAAACCCTTCGTATTTGTTGTTGCTGATCATCAAGAACAACATTAAAAGTTGAATGGACAAAATCATCGCGAATCTCAAATAGAAGATAGATTGAAAAAAGTTCTGCAAACATTTGATTTATTTATCATAGTAGGGTTTTTTAAGTAATTGCATTTTTGTAAATGTTATAAATAATAATGTTTTGCATCCTGCGTCTTGAATCCCGAATCCTGCATCCGGCAATGCGGGTTGCAGGAGCTTGAAATTGATTACTTGCAAGTTTTCCATCCCACATCCCGCCTTCCAAAATTTTGGGATGCGGGTTGCGGGATGGAAAAAATTGAAAATAATAAATTTCAAGCTCTCGCAACCCACATTGCAGGATGCGGGATTCGGGATGTGGACCATTATTATTTATAACCTTTACAAAAATGTAATTACTTAAAAAACCCTACTATGATAAATAAATGAAATGTTTGCAGAACTTTTTTCAATCTTTCTTCTATTTTGCTGGCATCTTTGGATATCTTCACATACCATATTGGCATTGCCATAGCCTCCATTTTCATTTGGATCATTGCTATCAATAATGCCATTCAAAGGCTAAATCACATTTTTTCAGCTCATTCTATGCTAGAGCATGCTGCTGCATTAGCAGAAGGCGGATTCACCCCTAACTTTCTGATAGATATCTTCTCAAACAATTAGACTTCTCCTCCAAAGTTTGAATAGCTAAGTGTCGATCTAGATAAGTTAGAGCAGATCGGATGACTTACAGTGTGCTTCATCAGCTATTTTATCTGTAGTATGATTCATAGCCGCCTAAGGAGTTGCAGAAAAGAGCTGATGATTTCATACATAATTTCAAAAGGCCGATGGTAATAACTAAAAGATTATGTTAGTATCCAAGATTTACAGGATTATGTTTGCATGAAGGACGTATTCTCTACTCTACGCTTGAAATCCTTATCACAAAACAAGCAATGAGCACAACTGTTTCTTTGTTGGAGTGAGTTGAAGGGGAATAATCCTTTGTTTCTCAAAAACCCTTCGGATTTGTTGTTGCTGATCATTGAGAACAACAATAAAAGTTGAATGGACAAAATCAATGTGAAAGTGGCACACTTCCCAAAGAGAATAAACAGCTTCCATATTCAACACCTCCTCCTGACGTTTATTCCAAATGCGTTACCCACAAGGGCTGGCACTTCTACCTTGAGGATTACTTGAGGCTCCAACCCGCAATTTACGGAGTGTAGGTTGTGGGAAGCAATTTATTTTAATGATTTTATTGCGTGGTTCCGTTGCGGGAAGCAATTTATTTTAATGATTTTATTGCATGGTTTCGCAACCGACATCAATTTGCGGGATGCGGGTTGCGGAAAGGATTGAATAAACTCTTGATGGTTTTGTGATCCCGCATCCTGCAATTGCAGAGGTGGAGTTGCGGAAGGACAATTTATTAAATTGCGGAATTGAGGAATTGATGAAGGAAAAGTGTGTACATTGTGGAAATAAAGTTGTGGAATAACAATTTATTAATTTGCTATTTTTTTAGCTTAAAAAACAATATAATGTATATTCGTTCTCTAAAAAGGTCGCAGGTTCAGAACTTCTCTAGAAGAAACCTTCACTTTTAATGGTGCTTCTGTTTTTTCTTGAAATTGACCATTGTTCTTATATTCCATGGAATTAAGCTTCTACTCTTTCCTGAGAACTCTGTACGTCTTAGCTTTAGTAAGAAGGAATACAACTCTATTGCTTTCATAAGAAGTAATACCGTTGTTTAATGCTTATTTTAATATAAATAGCGTGGTCTGATTTACATGTTTATATTAAGAATATGTATTTTTATTTATGGATGATGGATAATATGTTTATTATAGTACTTAGTCTAGTTACTCTATTGAACAGTGATTTCATTTTCTTATTGTAAAATAATTTTGATATAGTAAGTTTTTTTTTAAAGAAAAAGTAAGATATGTAAATTTATAGATAGATTAAGATAGTAAGCAAATAGTTATTGTATTTTCTCATGTAGTATTTCAAGTAATCATGTTCATATTGGTAACTTTTTTATTTTATCATATTACATTTGTAATTTTTTAATTTTCTCATAATACATTTTGTATGAAAAATCGTTTTGTTTTATAGATTTTGGTTTCATAAATTTAAAACTAGGAAGTGGTTGGATATTTATAGATATGTACATCTCAAACACATTTTAAAAATAATAATAAAAAAGTTAAACTAAACTACCCAATAAATGATGACGTATATTTTGTGTAGTTTGTGAAATATCATTTTTCACATTTACAACTCTCCCATTCACTAGTTAGATTTGTATGTGAAACTTTTTTATTTAAAATTTTTTCTAAATGTTTGGAAAGTAAATCTATATCTAAAATCAGTTAAAATTTTATATTTAAAAAAACCTAAGTTTAAAATCAATGAAAACTCTATATATGAAATTTAGAAAAGAAAATTGCTATATAATTAGGCTATTTTGTTTTAACTGCTCTGAGAAAGCATGTATATGTCTTGGGTTGTTCTCATGAGCATTTTCATGCATAACCAGGACCTTTGCCGTAGCAGCTAAGAAAGGATTTTGAACCTAAATCTCCACAAAGAGCTCATCCACAATAAGAGCCATCTCTGGATCGGATTTTGAACCTAAATCTCCACAAAGAGCCCATCCACAATGAGAGCCATCTCTGGATCTTTGAGCCATCACCTCAGAATTGGCCACTCGCTTCCCTCGATGTCCATTTTTACAACCACTGTATCCGTGGCCTTCAATCCCAGCTCTTCTTTCATAAACATCTTTATATTTACTGAATTGTTGGCCTTATCATCTTCGTCTGACACAAAGTGGTTACAGACTACAGTCAAACAAAAAAGATGCATTAAATAATATTATTTTTAAACATTTTAGATAATTGTTTTTATACATAATGGCAATCAGGTTAATGATTTGTTAAAATTCATATTTCAATGAAAATTTGGTCCAAATTTCGTACAAATTTATATTTCATATTTATAAATAATATCTATTTAGAAAAAAATAAAAAATATTCATATTTTCAAAAACTGAATTATGAAAATAAAACCAATTTGGTCCAAATTTAATAGCAATTTATAGTTTATATTTGTAAAAGTTTACTTATTTAGAAAAAATTAAATAATGTTCATATTTTGAAAAACTGAATTATGAAAATAAAACTAAAGATTATCCTGTCAATTTGTGCTTAGTGTAATACCATGTGAAGATATCTTTACCTTTGGCTCCCAGTCTCTCGGTATACCCATTCATGACTTTAAATCCACGAGCTATGAATAGGTAACCCTCGAATCCATGTGAATGCCATGAAACGAATGGAAATTAGCATGTGAAGATATCTTTACATTTGGCTCCGGGTTTACCCATCCATGATTTTAAATCCACGGGCTCTGATGTGCATGCAATAAAAATTCCAGCTCGAGCTGCCATACAGCAATAAATATGAAGTGATTTATGTTTTCCCAAATAGAATTCATGATACACTATAAATTGTCCATTCCACAACTTCAGTTTCGCAAAATCGTACAGACATTTATTTCATCACGAATCCCAAATCCTGAATCTCGAATCCCGGATTGCGGGAGCTTGAAATTTATTATTTGCAAGTTTTCCATCCTGCAACCCGCATCGAGCATTTTCGCAAGTATTGTGTGTCATCCCACAACCCGCATCCCGAAATTTCGGAATGCGGGTTGCATGATGTAAAACTTGCAAATAATCAATTTCAGGCTCCTGCATTGTGGGATGCGAGATTCTGAATGAAATAAATCTTTGTGCTATTTTGGGAAACTGAAGTTGCGGAAGGACACTTTATAGTGTATCCTGAATTCTATTTCAAAAAACATAAATCACTTCATATTTATAAATGATACATTGCAGGTTATATCAAAATAAGTAAATGTCATGGTCGACAGTAAATATATTGTGTTGTTACAACAACAACAAAAAAATATAAATAATTTCATTAATCTTTAAATTAAAAACTTTATTCTAAATTAATTTTATAATTACATTATAAAAAGAATTTATTATATTTTTATAAAAAATATATTAAAAAAGAATTTATTATATTTTTATAAAAATTATATGGCATTCTTTGCCTATAAACATAAAACTAAAACACATATACAAAATTAAAAGAATAATTAAATATATATTTTGAATAGTAGATTTAAATAATAATATAGCATAATGAAAATTGATTTGCATTATAGCAATATAAATATAATTATCTTATTTTAGAATATAAATAAAAAGACAAATTTATACACTATAGCACTCATGGATTTATAACTTATATCTAATGATTTTAATTACTACATTATATTATTTATTTTAATCTTGTATTAATATTTTAATAAATGGTATTGAAGTGAAAGACTAAATTCAAGATAAGTATTGGTACATTTAATGATAAAAATTAGAGATTCAATCAAAACAATTCGTCAAAATAAGAAAAAATCGTTATTTTGTGGTAAAAACTCTGGGGGAGAGAGAGGGGGGAGAGAGCGGGGGAAGACAGATATGTTGATCCTCTGATCGGGGATGTCATTGATGTATTTAGTCATCAATGTGTAAAGGTAAAACCTTAGTTGTAAGTGGCGTCATTAGTACCCACAAAAGTATTATTAAAATGTAATTTCCAATCTCTCAAGGTAAATAAAAAAGATTTAGTTACGAAAAGACTCAATATTTTTACCTTTTTTGTGTTCCTTTGCACCTCTTAGTGTAAATGCTAGTATATAACTCTAATTCTAATGTAATCCATAAAATATAACCTTTTACAATACTCACCAAAACTAAATTCTACTAAATTATATATATCATTTATTAAATTATTAAAAAAATAAATTTAGATAATAAAATAAATAATTCATCAATCAATTTAAAAATTTATAACATTATGTGAATTAAACATCACACATCAGATAATTCACTGCAATATAAATGTTTTCCTTGGTAAAATTTAAACATAAAAATGAATAAAACATCGTATATTTCACATTAATACTACTATAAAATTAACTATTTATTTATTAATTAATTATTATTAATATAAAGTTCAAGTTATTATTTAAAAATAAAAAGGAAATTAAAAAGCGGCAGGGAAATGTTAACGGTACCCATGACAGCTCACAAAACCTAAAAATTCTGACAAAATCTCCATAAAATCCCACAAAATCTTATGGCACTAGGAAACGTGCAAGTACGCTTGTGACAGCCTGTCACTGGATTTGAAATCATAATAAGCGGATTTCAATTCTAGTATTTGTCGAATTTTAAAAATCTCAAATGAACCTAGGATTTTAAAAATCTCATATAAACAACGGATTTGGACAATTCAAGTTTTTAGATGCTGTCAAATGGATGTAGTTTGGGTGGTTGGGAGGAATGAATGTTACCGTCTTCATCCAAGTTCTACTCTTTTTTTTTTCAGGAAGAAAAAGCATGTCCTTGATATTCTATTAGGAATCAAAGGGCATTATTAACATCCGCCCTAGAAGGGTTACATCACAAAGGATACAGTTAGTCGTGAGAGATCACATCCAGTCGCAGCCAGGGGGAATGGCATGCAATAGTAAGTGGTGTTCCCATCAGAAATCTGTCTCATCATGCAAATGCTCTATCACAATCAGACCAATCTATCGTGAACCAAAGGGGTCAGATCTACGATCCAAAAAGAGTTACTCAAATAACACAGTACAAGTATCCATCCGGGGAGAAGGGTCCCCAAAAAACATGGCTCAAATAAGCCGGAAAGAGTCACAAGTGACCAAATGGTCATCTATAAATTTAGAAAACCAGCTAAGACCTGGAGAGAGAGTGAGTGTTGATTTTGAAAGATGGTCTGCAATCCGATTGTGTTCATGATAGATGTGACTGAAAGTAAGATCCTGGAAGCTTGAAATAAGCTTTTGTAATTCCGTGACCAGTGATAATGCTCTGGTGGGGAGAGAGCAGTGATTCCCTTGGCCCAATTGATTATGACCTGTGAGTCACCATATATGTGGGCAAGAGGGATTCCCATCATATGGGAGGAGTGCAGAAGGGCCCACAGGCCCAAAAGTTCTGCCTTAGTATTGGAACCATTTCTGACCCCCAGCGCAAAATCCAGATGGTGATTGTCATTAAGGAACAAGCTGTATCCAATTCCTGCAGCAAAAGCAGTTGAAGCACCATCAAAATAGCCACATGGGAAAGTCATGTTGGGTCTTGGCCCAATCTGTCTGGCCATATTTTTTCTCTTGTCCTTAATGACAGGCTGAGAGGGGCATAATTGAACAGCATTTAAGATTTGATGAAACATGCCCAGGATAGTCACCTTTTTCCCATCAAATATGGCCCTGTTGCGGGCCTTCCAATTAGTCCAAGTCATATGGTGAGGAATATAGAAGAGAACAGAGCTGTAATGATATGTGGAAGTCCAAAATTCAAAGAAGGCAATAATAGAGCCAGCTTCAGGGGGTAATTTCAGCTGTAGTTGGTCGCATAGAAGCCCTAAAACATTTTTCCAAACCAAACAACACGAAAAGAGATGTGTAACAGTCTCCTCATTTGAAAAACATAAAAGACAAATACCTGGGCCAGATTTTCCTCTTTTTTGTAAATTGCCCCATGTAAGTATCTTATTCCTCAACACCAGCCAGAAGAAACATCTGATTTTGCGTGGAAGAAGTCCCGACCACAGTGAATTGTACAATCAGCTACCCAAAGCCGGGTTGAACGAGTTAACAATGCAGTCATAAAATCTGTCAGTAGAAATCATACCATCATTTTTGTTATAATCCCATATTAGTGAGTCTGGATCAGATGAGAGGCGAACACCATTAAGGTCCAGATCCCTTGTAAACTTACCCCATATTTCTTTCCATTCGCCATCTAGATACAATTCTTCTACCAAGTACCAGTAGTGATGGGCATCCGATAAAGTATTGTGGGCTTGAGCAAGTGTCTTAATATCCAAGTCTTCTAGATATGATCTCAATCCATCAGGAAAGTGGTGAGAGATAGGATTACCTATCACTAGATCAATTCCAATTAATATGTCCATGCCATTCCCAACTTGCCATGTGAGGTGACATCCCATCCAGGGTAATGTTTGTAAAACCCCCCTCCAAATAGCAGATATACCACGTGTGCAAAACTTTTTCTCTCGGAGCCAAGAGATCACAGAGGACTGTTTCAGATATTTTGATGTAAGTACACGATGCCAAAGGTTGTCACTGAAGAGAACTTTCCAGAAATTCCTGAGACGTAGGGCAATGCTGAACCAATGGAGATTTTTTATTCCCCACCCTTCAAATTTCTTTGGCCAACATAGATCAGACCAACATGCCAGGTGAAATCTACGAATATTCCCTGAAGAACCCCATAAAAAAGCGAAGGTGATGCTCCTGAGCTTATGCAAAATAGAAGCTGGTATAGGTGCGAGACCCATCCAGATAAACTGGAATGCTGGAGAGCACAGACTACACTAGTATCAGCCTTCCTACCAGAGATAGCAACTTGTGTGTCCATAGACTAATTTTTTTTTCATATTTCTGGACCAGCCAATCCCAATCCTTAGATCTGTAACCCAAGGGTTTAATGAAAAGCCCTAGATATTTGAAACCAGTAGTGATAGGGAGCAATTTGAAAGGAATTACTCTGGAAAAATTTAAGAGTTCCGGGGCTGGTATATTATTGTGGAGGAGAACCGATTTATCTAGACTAATTGACATTCCAGAAGCTTTATAGAAGGTTTCAAGTAAAACATCGAAAGCAGCCCATTCCTGAAGAGTACCAGTACCCATTAAAATAACATCATCCACAAAAAGAAGATGAGTCAGGGCTAGTGAGGAAGAGATTTTAATCCCTCGTATAAGTCCATGTCTTCGTGCATCAAAGATTAAAAGACTGAGACCTTCTATGACTAGGATGAAAAGCAAGGGAGAAAGGGGGCAACCTTGTCGAATACCCCGAGAGGCAGAGAAGAAGTTTGAGGGGGTACCATTGATCAGAACAACGAAGGTTGCTGAGGAAAGATAGCCCATAATCTAGTTGACAAGCTAAAGGGGAGCACCAATCTGAATCAATATGAGACAAATAAAAGTCCAGTTAACCCGGTCAAAGGCTTTTATCAGGTCAAGCTTGAGGATGAAAGCACAGAGGTGTTTGGATTTGATGGAGTGAAGTGATTCCTGAACAATTCCAATGGGATCAACAATCTGACGGTTTTTGAGAAACCCATATTGTTCCTGAGAAATGCCAGAATCCAAATAAGGTTTAATTCTGACCGCAATAACTTTGGAGATGAGTTTGTACAAGAGATTGCACAAAGAAATGGGTCTAAAGTCAACAAAAGTCTGTGGCTTGTCTTTTTTAGGAATCAGAGCAATGAAAGTAGTATTCAGAGAGGTGGGAATGATTCCAGTAACTCTTGTGGAGTCAACACCAGACGGAAGTTCCCTTCCCAGAAGATCAAAAAAGTACAAGTAGAATTCAACAGGCTAGCCATCCGGGCATCGGCTCCTGTCTTTTTTAAAAGATTTAAGTGCAAGTTCAATTTCCCCAAGAGAAACCTGTCCAGTAAGATCAGCAGCTTTCTCAATCGGTATCATCCTAGGATAGAGTAGGATAACTTTAAGTTGGTGGGATAAGCAAGTTCCCCCATCATCTTTGAAAATATTAGCAAAATGCTTATGTCCCAGTTCTTTGAGAGCAGTTTCCTCCTCATAAGTATTACCTGCCTTGTCTGCAAGAGACTAGATTGAATTCTGGTTCCTCCGACCAGAAGCCAACATGTGGAAGTATTTTGTGTTCGAATCACCCTGAAGTGCCCATTTTGTTCTACTTTTTAATTGCCAAGTAAGGAGAGTGTGATCCAATATCAAATTCCTTTTTTCTCTAAAATGGGCAAGAAGAGCCATGTTATCCGAAGAAAGGATGCCATTGGAAGAGTCAGCAAGAAGGGAGGTAATGGCTTGTTCGATAATGTAAAGATCATTATCAGTCTGGATCTGTTTGTCCTTGATCCAAACTTTGGATTCATGTTTGAGAGTGCGAAGCTTGAGTTGAAGAGAATCAAGATAAGAGACTGAATCATCCAAGGAGAGGAGGGGCCATTTTTTTATAACCAGTCAGTAAAGGCAGGGTCGTTGAGCTAGGATCGATTAAACTTAAAGGGATAGTTGAAAGAAACTCTTTTCCTATCCCATTCAAGGACGATAGGGTAGTGGTCCGAGATATCCGAGCAATGAGTCCACACTCGATGGATCCCCAAGGAGGGGATTAAGGAACCGGAGATTAAAAATCTATCTAGTCTTTTGCTAATGCCCTCAGTTCCGGAACGACCATTACACCAAGTTGGTCCTGCACAATGGGGGGCTATATCCATCAAGCCAAGGGAGTCAAACAGAGAAAGGAAGTGTCCAGAAAGGGGATCATGAGAGGATTTATGTCCCCAAATCTCAGAAGAGTGTAATGTGAGGTTAAGGTCACCACCAAGAATCAGATTGGGAGAGCTGAGTAGACCGCTTCTTTTAGCTTTTTCCCAGAAAGCTTCACGGTCCCTATAGGGACCATAAACATTGAGAACCGAAACGGGATAGGTAAGACCCCGGAAAGATGCCTGAATCAGGAGCCCAACACATGTTTGCTAGGCTCGACATCTTACTTTGAGAGGGTTCCAGGCTGATAGGAGACCCCCAGAGAGCCCAGTTGCATTGATAGCATAGAACTCCTAGGAGGGAAAGAGTTTGGAGAAAGCCAATAAGGCAGGAAAGGAGCTGCACATGGTTTCCTGGAGAAGTATCATGTCTGGGCTAAGTGAGCTGAAAAGAGTTCGAAGGCGGTGAAATTTTGCCTTGCCTACAAGGCCCCTGACATTGAGGGAGACTATCTTCATGGATCACCGTGATGGGGAGACATAGCTCTAAGTCCCCGAGGAGGCACATTACGGGCAGCATCTTCTAGGCGAGCAGAGAGGGGGATATAGGGAGGTGAAGCGGAGGAAAGTTCCACCTGAGAAGCGGTTTCCCTTTTTTTTCCTGACCGTGACATTAGCAAACCGGATGGAGTTCAGAGGTAGAGTGGAGGGAGAAGTTGGAGTGTTGGCAGTGAAAATAGAGAGGGAGTGTTTGAGGGAGGGATCGGAGAAGGAAGGGGAGGTAGTAGGGCTCTGAGGGGGGGGGTAAGGAGGAGGGGAAGTACCATGAGTCACCAAAGGCGAGAACTCCACCAGCGAGGAAAGTGAGGGAACAGGTAGAGCCTGTGAAGGTGAGGCCAGAGGCAGAGGTAAAGACAAAGTCAAGGGCTGTAAAGGAGAAGAGCAGTCCATGTCCACATGAGGTAAATAAGGATTGAGGGGACTCGAGACCCGATAGTCAGAATCAATAGGAGAGGCATCCACCGTGGGAGAGGAGGGTTGTAAACCCATATCATTAAAGGGAGACCGAGATAAGTCAGGCTGTGAACCTCTAGTATGTGATAGGATCAACCCATCAATATCATTTAAATAAGAGGCTGAAACAAAGTCAGTTGGAAAGGGAGAAGCACAATGAGTACCTGGAGGCGGGATAGGTGAACTGGAGTTGTTCAAAGCCGCAGCTGACTGGAGAATATCAAAGCCCGTATCTTCATCGTGCGCGCGAAGAGAGGGACAATGGCGTCGAAGATGTCCGGTCTCATGACAGATGCTACATCTGAAAGGTACTCGAAGGTAATCTAGCTTCTGTATAAGAAGACGTTCCCCGCAAAGGATATCCACTTCTGCTGGTAAGCCCCGAGAAACATCCAGCTCAACAAGAACTTTTTCTATCCTCTTATCAAATGCAAGGAGGAAGTCAGGCTCCATAGCCACGAAACGACCAATAGAGTTGGCAATACCCTCTAAGATGTTTTTATTCCACAGGGGAAAAGGCAGGTGTGGGAGCATAACCCATAAGTGCCGTTTGGTGATTCTTTCTTTAAGAGGATCGAACCCAGTATGTCAACGGTCCAGGACCAAAGAGCCAGCTCCCATGTGCCAGATACATTCCAAGATACGGGTATAATGATCTTCCTCTAGAAATACAAAGACTATCCATCCTCTAGATAATAAGCTTATCGTAGGGACATAATCAATCAACGGTTTCCAGTTTGCAGTAGCCCACTCCACCCATGCCAATTTATCCATTCGAGCATATTCTAAACGCCCAACCAGAGCACGGGAATAGAGTGAGGTTACTCTGTCCATGTAGATATCATGTCCAAGCACATATCGGTAGCGCCCCTCCTGGGCTTTAATACATTTTAACTGCCTTTTTCAGTGGAAGCGAGAGGGAGGTGCTCGCTCAGACATATTCAAACCCCGTGTTACATAGCCCACCAGTATAGTACCCCAAAGTAGTGCCCCAGAGGGTGACAGGGGACCACGGGGGTCCAAAACGGCCTTCTCACACAGTATCCTTGCCGCAAATACAGGGTCAAGCCCTTGGACAAAGAGCCGCAGCTGGAAACAAAGTCAACACCGTAACCCTAGTAAAGATGAAACCCTACCAGTGGAAGGTAAGCGAGGGGTCTTCTATCAACCAAGGTTACTCCCGCCCGAGGCTAGTGGTGACGATGGATGAAACCCACGGTTAAGTCGAGGAAAAAGGAGGATAGAAAACCACAGTGCACGTGAATCCCTTACCCCCAGATACGTGGGTTCCCGAGTCAACCCTAACCACTCCAAAGGACAGAAGAGTCTGAAAAAAACGACGCAAAACCCATGCAGAGGTGTCAGCATCCGACCGTGAAATCTGTGCAGTCAGCCAAGAAGCGATGTCCTTCCCACTTATTTTTAACCTTGGTTGGTACTAGTCCCCCAGTAAAGGGGAGGGACTCCAAGGGACATGACCCCGCTAGACCACCCTGCAGACCAAAATGAAAACCCCCAGCAAAGAACCAGACAACTAGTGGGTGGACGAAGGAAACCCAAGGCCGAACTAGATGGAAGAAGCAAGTACCGGAGCCGTAGATACCTTTGATAGTCTTTCCTGATGGGGGATAAGGAAACGCCATGAGCAACAATGTCTACGTTGTTCAGTGCAAACCAGGAGCAGAGCGAGGTTCGCCATTACCCAAGTTCTACTCTTGTAAGTGACATGTTGCTCTTGTGGAGCCCTTTGTAATAAATATTGTGATTGATAAGATGACCATACCTTGATTTAGTTTGAATATCATGTATTGGAATTTTCCGTGGAGTAGCCCTCTAACAAATGATGAACCACATTTTAAAAAACATCGGATTTCGACAACCTATCAGAATTAAAAAAACTATTAAACTTAATTGTTAAGTTTTACATCAATTTTGTGTTAAAAAAACTATTAAACTTAATTGTTAAGTTTTACATCAATTTTGTGTTAGGCTGTAAATGGAAATCTTATTGTTTGTTTGGGCTGGGCATCAAAATTTTTGTGATGGATTTTCCTTTTGAAGGTATATCTCTATGATCAGCGTGGCCTGTGTTATTTGCACATTTCTTAACTGGGCTTAGTTTGAAATTAGTGTAGTTGTCTACTTTTATTTTTAAGAGAGGCTTAAAACAACTGCCATATAAATAAGGAAACAAACCCTGAGGTTGGAAATGGCGGAACTGTTTAATTTTTTTTTTACACAGGCCTGTAAAACGTGCTATGTAAATACGGAAATTGTTCCCTACTTTTTAATCTAGACAAGCTTTTCCTGAATTGCTTGACAGAGCAAGAGCAAGGAATGGAGTAAACTTTCTACCCGACCATTTGCTTGACAAAGCAAGAGCAAGGAATGGAGTAAACTTTCTACCCGACCATTTGCACCGATCGGATGACTCGGCTCGCTCAGCAATGCGTGATGCCACACGAGCCAGGTCCTCCGATCGATGCAAATGGTTGAGTAGAAAGTTTACTCCGCAAGGAATACATCACCCATATAACTTAGCCAATGAAAAGTGACTATATTTTTGTATAGATATATTCCTTATTTTAAAAAGAATCTGTTGGCTTGGCAGAGAGATTCTTAGAGATTCTTATTTTAATAATTGTTAGATATTCTTTCATCAATCCGAGTCACGCTGGAATTTGGTTTTTATTTTACCCGTCCAAATATTTTTTTTAATGTTTTGACATTCTATATTAACCGTCAAAATAATATTTTTTTCCACATTTTTTTATTAAAATAAAAAATGTTGACATTTTATATTAACCGTCAAAATAATATTTTTTTCCACATTTTTATATTAAAATAAAAAATGGTCCACATTTTTATATTAAAATAAAAAATGGTCATTATTAATATTTATCTTGTTTCATTAACTCAATTCCTATTTTATACTATTTATGTATTGAATTAATATTATATACTATTTTTATATACTATTTATGTATTGCATTAATATTATATAAAAATATAAGTTAAAAAAAAATCACAAATACACATCATAATATGCAATAAATAAATAAATAATGAACCATAAATAAGTATAAAAATGATTCTTTAATTTTATTAAATTGTGCACATAAGAAGAAAATAAATATCACATTATTGTTTTTGTTTGCAAAATTGATATTATATAATAGAACAAATACATAGTTTGAAAATAAAGTATAAAAATGATTCTTTAATTTTATTAAATTGTGCACATAAGAAGAAAATAAATATCACATTATTGTTTTTGTTTGCAAAATTGATATTATATAATAGAACAAATACATAGTTTGATATTTTCAGCAAATATCATAAGATGAATTATTTAATTTTAGTTTTAATTTAAAAAACACATAAAATACCATCACAAGCTTTGTATACTAACAACTTAAATTTTAGCTAGAATAGCTTGGAAATTATCACTATGATAAACGAAATCCAATGATCAAAAGATATTTCTAACACTCAATCAAGACACACTAACCAACATCCCAATGCCATTAAAGTTCCCCATGATAAAAAATACATTCATAAGGTATAGGAAGTTACTAGTAACAGAGTCATATGCATTTATATATTTAAACGATTGTATTTTCACTATTTCCCATGTCAAATTTTAGGAGGTTGAATTATAGCCATATCGCTCTTGACGATAACTTTCATTCAGAGAGAAGGAACCCCAAACAACTTGATTGTATTTTCACTATTTCCCATGTCAAGTTTTAGGAAGTTGAATTATAGCCAGATTTCTCTTGACGATAACTTTCATTCAGAGAGTAAAGAACCCCAAACAACTTTCTAAGTTTCAACAACATATATTGTGTTTTGTTTCTGCTTCAAGAAATGGCGTTTAATCAACGAACTTATTGAAGATAATTATATCGCTCAAAGAAAATGGTAAGATTGCTTCCAACTATAAACAATGACGATTCGGGGAGAAGGTAATTGTTGTTGTGTATAAAGAGTGAAACTTACTTTAATGATAAACTATGAAGAAATGCAAAATGGAGCCATAGTGGGAGAGCTTGTTAGGTCTCCAAATCCAATCGTTGCAGGAGCAAGAGCAGATGATAAAAGCTCACTTATTATTCGTCAGTCTCTACTTATGTGAACCTCGCACAGGCCGGGCAAGTAGAAACCTGCACTCATTATATTATGCGCGAACATAAGGTATAAAAGCCATACATGTACATATATATCATGCATTAATACTATTTTTGAGCTTGACATATATGAAATAGCTTTATGCCAAAATAGAAGTTATCTACTATAGTCTAGACTACAAGTTTTAACTGATACAATCTAAAAATGACGACAGTTATAAAAGAAACTGATACAATCTAAAAATGACGACAGTTATAAAAGAAACTTGGAAGTTTGGAACAAATCAAGCTTGGAGCCTGTGAAATATTAAAACCTCTACAAGGAGTAAGGAGTATTTTTGAATCTTGATAATGGTTTCCAAGACTGTGTGTGACTGTCTACTCTGTCTACTCTCGAACTCCAATCTTGATAATGGTTTCCAAGACTGTGTGACTGTCTACTCTGTCTACTCTCGAACTCCAAGCTGGGCTTCTAGGCTCCACCTCCAGCCTTCCAAGTTCACTTCCAAACTTTCAAATCAACTATCCAAGTTCACTTCCAACTTTCAAATCATTTAGTTGAGCATTGAGCACTGAAATTTGTACTATGTAGATGCTAATTACAATACTAAAAAAATTTAAAAAAAATAAAAATATGATGTTTGCCACTAGTTAAAATATTACTTTAATAATTAATTCTGTAGAATATGTTTGCCACTAGTTAAAATATTGCTACCTAATTTTAGTATTTCTGCCTAACTAATATTATGTGAACATGATTTTCTCAGATTCCGGATATATTGCCTTAATAATTAATTCTGTAGAATATGTTTTGTCACTAGTTTAAATGTTGCTACCTAACTAATATTATGAACATGATCTTTTCAGTATATTATTTTTATAATTAATTCTCTAGATTGATGTATTAGTACTAGTTTAAATATTGCTCTACCGAATAGACTTCTGCGTTCGGTAGTTATTCGATAGTTGTGACAGCTAAGGGCCAGGCTTTAAAACCCCAGGAATTGGTCGGTGACATGGTTCCGAATAGACTTCTGCGTTCGGTAGTTATTCGATAGTTGTGACAGCTAAGGGCCAGGCTTTAAAACCCCAGGAATTGGTCGGTGACATGGTTTTGTGGGATAGAATTAGATTGTTTTCCAGTTAAATGAAAATCTATGAATTCTATTTAAATCTGAAAGTGGGAATGAGCACTAAACCCCTAATTACCAGCATGCTGTACTGGTATTAAATTCCATTTAAATCTGAAAGTGGGAATGAGCACTAAACCCCTAATTACCAGCATGCTGTACTGGTATTAAATTCCAAATGCCAGAAGCCAAGTATCTAGGGTACAGTGCCTGAGTGTAATTTATTTGACGTTTCAACTGCTGCAGCGAAGCTTCCTAGCTGTTTCTTAACTCTTTCTTACCTACCAAGACTTAAACAGCAAAACCTAGCCTACCTAGAATGAACTATTTAACCCAGCATTTTATTGACATCGTCAGAGTTTGGTCTTTTAGCTAAATCCTGGTAAGTTAAGGAGCGCCTTATATATTGGACAGACTTTCTCTCGGGAGGGAAGCTTGTCAAATGGGGCACGGGAGGGAAGCTTGTCAAATGGGGCACGTCGGATGATCCGATGGGCACCCGATGGTGCCCATTTGACAGGCTCCCCTCCGATATCCCCTCCGATATCCCCTCGGACGGACTTTCCCTCTGGAGGGGAGCCTGTCAAATGAGGCACGTCGGATGATCCGATGGGCACCCGATTTTGACAGGCTCCCCGATTTTGACAGGCTCCCCTCCGATATCCCCTCCGATATCTCCTCGGACGGTGCCCATTTGACAGGGCACCAATGGGCACCCTTCGAACCCATTCGATATCGACTGACGGTGCCCAGGCTGCCCTCCCGAGGGAAAGTCTGTCCAAGTCTGTCCAGTAAATAAGGATTGCACTTAAGTTTCCTCCCACTATGTCTTACCTAAGGATTGCACTTAAGTTTCCTCCCACTATGTCTTACCTAGAACCTATCTCGTTAAATAACCTAAAGGTTGCGTCCCTTCTGAGTGAATGGAACTGGATTCCGTGGATGTACTGTAATTTAACTTAATTGTTCCTCACTAAACTATTTATGTTCACACATGGCAACCCTATATAATAAAACCGATCAAACTTGTTGAGAATCATATTTAATAACATTAAACATTCATTTAGCAGCATCTTATTGGGGTTTCTTTACACAGAAAATAAAGAGGTATCAAATATTTAGAAAAATCTTTTTAATTTTAAATATAATAGGGGAAGACGAAAACGTACATGAATAAAAAGTATTGGATCTTCCTAACATGCCGTTTATGGCGAAAAACATATAAGATTATTATTATGATAATTAATAAATCCAATTCTACCAACAGCTAGCTATTTAGAACAGTGAATAAAAAAATTAAATCGAAATCCTAAAAAAAATCAAGGTTTACCTAAAACAGTTGACATAATAATGTATGTAAGATTTAAAGAAATACATAAATAGGAGCCAGATACATAATATTGAACATCATCAAAACAAACAGTGCCTGCACAGGTATTTAAATTTTAAACTAGCTTCACCTAATCCAAACAAACAGTGCCACAGGTATTTAAATTTCAAACTAGCTTCCCTAATCCTGAATGGTGGCCATGAAATGTAGAATATTACCTGGGAAATTTTTTTATCACTTCAGGAACGGATTGAGCTTCAGTTTCCATTGCCTCGATTTAATGCACTCCAAGCTGCCATTGGCCTTTCGGTGAATCCATCGGATGATCATGGATATGAAATAAAGAAGATTGAAAGTGAAAAAAAAAAAACCGCGGTGCACCGAAAAAACCAGAGAAATATACAATCCAAACAGAGTTAAACAAGCAAAAGGAAGAGATCTAAAGGGACCAATACCAATACAAGAAAGAAAGTGAAAAGAACAGAGTAATATGAAAACAAATAAAATACAGAAGCAGCATGATCTAAGGAAAATGGCAACGCCTGAAAATAAAGAAAACTTAAAAGGTTAAGAAGATGGACGGTCCTTAAATAGATGGACCTGCTTGCTTTTGTGGACTAGATGACCGTTCGTTTGCAGCATGGAGAGAGTGGGTGTTTTTTTTCAGAAATTGAAATGGTGGGAGCCGTAGCTTTTTCTTAGCTTTTTCTAGAATACTCTAGAGGAGAATAACCGTTTCAAGATTCTCTCATCGCATCTATCAACCATTATCCGCTTGAGATTTATATTTCGTCAAGCGGCATTTGGGGGTTGACATCAAAGAAGGGCAGGGAATGCTTTTCTAAACGCTTTGTTGTAGCATTGTTAAATATGGTGTGCCTCCAAATTGGACCAAATATGGGGTGCCTCGAATCCCAAAGGCTCCTTTGCCTCACATTCATCCATTTTGGATTCCACAAGAAGTCAATTCCAGAGTTATACGTGCATTTCCTGCACCATCCGCATTCAATTTCCGCATTCAATTTCAGACAGACTTCACATTTGCTGATTAATTGCACAGCGGCTACAGAAAAAGAAAAAAAAACAGCTGACGTGAATCTCCTTGAACTGGAAAATGCAACACCCACTCTTCTCCGCCAACCAGAAGTTCAAGACATTTAGTACCCCATGATGACAAACATATGATATTGGCAGGTCAAACACGCTTACAGTGAAGCTGTTAAAAGAATTAGTCATGAATCACAACCCCAAAAGAATATCGAAGTCCTGGCCAGAATCATCATTAAGCAGAAATGAATGGTGGGTATACTACGCGCAATGCAAAGCCGGAGAATGCGGTGGCCAGAGAATGGCAAAACCCCAGTGTGAATTCCATTGAAATTTTTTTCTGTAGCGATATCCCCCACATCTCCACGGCAGATGGAAAAGGCAGATAAATATAAATATGTGAAAGAAAAAACCTGTCAATTGCTTCCAAGTTCCATAAGATAAAGTTGACGGATGGAGAATCGAGGACACCGGGAGTGACGGATGGACACTAGCCGATGCACCACGTTTTAGGAAATTAAAGAATTTAGAGCAAAGGTGGTCATAATGGGTGGCTTGTATAATACTTTGTTATATTATTAATATTATTATTATATTAGAAATTCAAGTTTTAGAATTATATTAATATTATTATTTTAGAAATTCAAGTTTTGGAATTATTAATATCCTGTGTTAAAAATTCAAATTTTGTATGATTAATATCCGGTCAATAATGGTAAGGGAAAGTATGTTATGGAGGTTCTCGGAGACATGGAAAAGTGCTTCCTGATGCACCCGTGACCCCCCGAATCCCCGATCCATGTGGTGCCGCCGGTACGTCGAGTCCATGCCTTAAACCCGAGTCCTTGAGGGTGCCAAGATTTAATTTTATTTTAAATAAGAAAGCTAATATCATTGAAATTGGATTTTTTTTTTATATTTTATTATATATAATAAAAATAAGTAAAGATAATAAAAGTAATATATTTAATATGTTAAATAAAAAATTAATTAATTAATAATTATTATTTCTTATTTAGATATTTATATTAGTGTTAGAATTTAACTTTTTCTTCAATTAATTTTTTTCCATGTACTAAGTCGTGTACTCTATACTTTCTGAACATGGATAATTAGCCTCTATTATACTTTCTAAACAATGGACAATTGTGCATCCATTACAAATCTCTAATAGTAACCCATATGATGTCATACCCTTGCATGTTGTTTTTGCAAACATATCTAGGTCAATGTATTCTCAAATCCATGACATGATATAGTCTATTTTATAGATCTTATCATATCACCCATAACGATGGGTATGGAGACTGTAATATGTGGAGCATTAAAATATATCTAGGTCAATGTATTCTCAAATCCATGACATGATATAGTCTATTTTATACATCTTATCATATCATCCATAACAATGGGTATGGAGATTGTAATATTTGGAGTATTAAATATAATTGGCATTTATGATATGGAGGAAGACTTCCATTTATGTTAATGGTCATCTAAATTTTAAATTTGTAGAGCATTCACTGCATGGAGGAGATTATGGATGCGAAGATGAAGTAGGATGACTAAACGACCATCAAACCTCATCAAAAGACCCACATAAGTAGAGTAGATCCATTACTATCTATTTATTTATCTATCTTGAAGCCACACCAACTTGTGGAAAAGAGGCTTGTAATGAGCCCCATATCTCATGAAATTGCACCAACTAGTGGGAAAGAGAGTTGCAATGAGAGGGAGCCTTCAAGAACCAAGTTGGATGAAAAGAGATCCTCAGAGCTAATGATAAACCATGAGCATCGTTGACTCTATCCAGGGTCGATTAGTTGGAAGGAGTTATCTGTCGGAGTGATCATTGCTGAAGGATCTCTGCTCTGTCCTTGAGGTTGCTTTTGTAGATTGGACGGCCCTTGGTGTTGCATTGATGATGGTTTTCTATTTTGATCATAATTTTTTGGTCACTCTACCTGGATACTTGATACCATTGTTTTTTTAATTTCTGAGTTTTATTATTAGTATTGGACTGATTAAAGTCTTTTATGGCTTTTTTGATTGGTGATGATATTCTATAGACTTGCTTGGTTTAGTTATAATCGTTATCGATCTGTTTTTTTAAGCATTACTACTCAAATACTCTTTGTAAGTTTGTATCAACTGTTTTTGCGACACAACTTTATTCTAATATAAGGTTGTCTTTTCTTTATTGAAAAAAAAAGATAAATGAACCTTAAATAAAGACTATGGATGAAAAGATATTCAAATCATTTTATCTTACATAAACCTCAAATCGATTTTGCTCTATACTATAAAAGATGAGCATATTTGAAAAGATGTGTGGGTGTGTGCAAGAAGTCGAGGGTCTCTTTTGGCGTGTTAGATGCAATGCAAAACTGAAAAAACAGACATCCATAAACTTGCATGGATATTTTGAGACACTTACACAATGAATCTTGCGATCAGTAAAAAACAAGAAATGTAGGAAATTGAATGACCTTTCCAAATATATATATTTTTTCTATTGAAAATGTTGTTAACTATCTAAAGTTAGATAAATTTTAATGGGCACTTTTTATTTTTGTGACAAATTATAAGGTATATGTTTTTGTGAGTGCAGCGTTTGAGTGTCTAAATGATGGAATAAACTTACGAAAACCAGTATACATATAGAGAACATATAGGACTAGTGCACGACTATTTTTCCAATAATAAAAATAATATTTTTAATTTTTTTTATAATTATCTAAGAGATCAAACCTCGAAAACGGTACATCATTTGTGGGTGTAGCGTTTGAATGTCTTAATGCAATTATTTGGAAATGAGTTTTTTATAACATGTATAGATTGGTGTTCTTTAGTACACCATACAATTTTTTTTTTAAATGGTTGAGAAACGAAAGAGATATGGACGAAACACTACCAGTGTGTTTTTTGAGTTGAGGAGTGATGACAGAAGATAAATAAGAAAAAAATAGAAAAAATTATGTATTCTTGTTAAAATTTACATATTTAGAATTTGCAAAAAAAACCATATCTGTTTCTAAAATCTCATAAAAAATGGAGGTGTGCAGCATAATCAGACAAACCACTAAACATGAGCATATTGAAAATTTGGATATAATGTTGAATTAGCCATGGTTGATCATACCCCAAGGTACAGGCATGTTGAATCCAAAGCAAAGTACAAAGCAGACACATAGGCATAGGAATTCCACGAAAGCATGGGTGGAGGCTCGGCCTTATCATTTGGAGGGAATAAATTTTTGAATTTAAACAATATGCGAGCGCGATTTAACAGAACAAAACGCGTGCGTGTTATATAGAAACAAAACGCGTGCGCGTTATGCGATGACAAAGCGTGTGCGCGTTTTGTAAAACCAAAAATAGCGTTCATCATCATGTTCATCTTCATCATCTTCAACTTCATCATCATCATCATCATTAACATGATCATCATCTTCAACTTCATGATCATCATCATCACCATCAACATCATGAACATCATCATCACCTTCCTCATCATCTTCATCATCATCACCATTGTCATCATCATCATCATCATCAACATGATCATCATCTTCATTATCTTCATATTCATCTTCATCATCATCACCTTCCTCATTATCATCATCATCCCCGTCGCCATCATCATTATCATCATCCTCATCCTCATTGTCATCTTCAGCTTCATCATCACCATCATCATCATCATCATCATCAACATGATCATCATCATCACCATCAACATCATCATCACCATCAACATCATCATCACCATCGCCGTCATCATCATCATGAACATCATCGTCATCACCATCGTTGTCATCATCATCATCATCCTCCTCCTCCTCATCATCACCTTCCTCATCATCAACATCATCATCACCATCATCATCATCATCAACATCGCCATGATCATCATTATCATCTTCATCATCCTCATCTTCACCATCATCACCATCGCCATCATCATCATCACCATTGTCATCATTGCCATCATCATCATCATCATCATCAACAACATTATCACCATCGTCGTCATTGTCATCATCATCACCATCATCATCACCTTCCTCATCATCAACATCATCATCACCATCATCATCACCTTCATCATCCTTATCATAATCATCACCATCAACATCATGAACATCATCATCATCATCCTCAACATCATCATCATCATCATCATCACCATCATCACCTTCATCATCACCATCGTCATCATCATCATGATCACCATTTCCATCATTGCCATCATCATCATCATCACCATCATCACCTTCATCATCACCATCGTCATCATCATCATGATCACCATTTCCATCATTGCCATCATCATCATCATCACCATCAACATCATGAACATCATCATCATCATCATCCTCATTGTCATCCTCATCATCATCACCATCAACATCATGAACATCATCATCATCATCATCATCAACATCATCATCATTCATCATCATCATCCTCATAATCATCATCACCATCACCATAATGAACATCATCGTCATCATCACCTTCATCATCATCATCATCATCATCCTCATCATTGTCATCTCCAACAACATCATGAACATCCTCATCCTCATCCTCATCCTCATCCTCATCCTCATCCTCATCCTCATCATCACCATCACCATCACCATCAACATCATCTTCTCATCATCATCATCATCATCATCATTATCACCTTCATCATCACTATCGTCATAATCATCATCATCATCACCTTCATCATCATCATCATCATCATCACCATTGCCATCATTGCCATCATCATCATCATCATCATCACCATCAACATCATCAACATCATCCTCATCATCATCATCACCTTCTCATCATCATCATCATCATCCTCATCATCATCATCTCCAACAACATCATGCTCATCATCATCATCATCATCCTCATCATCATCATCTCCAACAACATCATGCTCATCATCATCATCATCATCATCATGAACATCATCATCATTCATCATCATCATCCTCATAATCATCATCATCATCATCACCTTCATCATCATCATCATCATCATCACCATCATCAACATGATCATCATCATCACCATCAACAATTTCAACATCATCATCATCATCCTCATCATCATCAACATCATGAACATCATCATCATCATCATCATCACCATCAACATCATGAACATCATCATCATCATCCTCATCATCATCATCACCTTCATCATCCTCATCATCATCATCATCATCATTCATCATCACCATTATCCTCATCATCATCATCCTCATCATCATCCTCATCATCAACATCATGAACATCATCATCATCCTCATCATCATCATCACCATCAACATCATGAACATCATCATCATCATCCTCATCATCATCATCACCATCAACATCATGAACATCATCCTCATCATCCTCATCATCATCATCACCTTCATCATCGTCATCATCATCATCACCATCAACATTGTGAACATCCTCATCATCATCATCATCACCAACATCATGAACATCCTCATCATCCTCATCATCATCATCACCATCAACATCATGAAAATCATCATCATCATCCTCATCATCATCATCACCTTCATCATCATCATCATCCTCATCCTCATCATCGCCGTCAACATCATGAACATCATCATCATCATCCTCATCGTCATCCTCATCCTCATCATGAACATCATGAACATCATGCGCATCATCATCATCCTCATCACCTTCATCATCATCCTCATCCTCATCATCATCATCACCGTCAACATCATGAACATCATCATCATCCTCCTCCTCCTCCTCCTCCTCCTCATCATCATCATCACCATCATCATCATCATCACCATCAACATCATGAACATCATCATCATCATCCTCATCCTCATCCTCATCATCATCATCACCTTCATCATCATTATCCTCCTCCTCCTCATCATCACCATCAACATCATGAACATCATCATCATCATCCTCATCGTCATCCTCATCCTCATCATCATCATCACTTTCATCATCATCATCATCATCAACATGATCATCATCTTCACCCTCATCATCACCATAATGAACATCATCATCATCATCATCATCATCATCTCCAACAACATCATGAACATCATCATCATCATCCTCATCCTCATCCTCATCCTCACCATCACCATCACCATCAACATCATCTTCATCTTGATCATCATCATCATCTTCATCACCTTCATCATCACCATCATCATAATCATCACCATCATCACCTTCATCATCATAATCATCATCATCACCATTGCCATCATTTCCATCATCATCATCATCATCATCATCACCATCAACAACATCATCATCATCCTCATCATCATCACCATCAACATCATAAACATCATCATCATCATCATCATCATCATCATGACCATCATCATCATCCTCTTAATCATCATCATCATCCTCATCCTCATCCTCATCACCACCTTCATCATCACCATCATCAACATGATCATCATCATCACCATCAACATCATCAACATCATCATCATCATCAACATCATGAACATCATCATCATCAACATCATGAACATCATCATCATCATCATCATCATCATCATCACCATCAACATCATGAACATCATCATCATCATCCTCATCATCATCATCACCTTCATCATCCTCATCATCATCATCATCATTCACCATCATTCATCATCACCATCATCCTCATCATCATCACCATCAACATCATCATCATCATCCTCATCATCATCCTCATCATCAACATCATGAACATCATGAACATCATCATCATCCTCATCACCATCATCACCATCAACATCATCATCATCATCATCATCATCCTCATCATTGTCATCATCATCATCATCATTCATCATCACCATCAACATTGTGAACATCCTCATCATCAACATCATGAACATCATGAACATCATCATCATCCTCCTCATCATCATCACCATCAACATCATGATCATCATCCTCATCATCATCATCACCTTCATCATCATCATCATCCTCATCCTCATCATCCTCATCGTCATCCTCATCCTCATCCTCATCATCATCATCATCATATAGGCATCTGATTAAATTCAAAATATTTGGATGCCAGGAATTGCTTATGGGAAAGAGAAAATGGTAGAGTTTGATCATAATTATATTCTTTAACTGTTGACAGATGATTGAAAGGGAATCTAGTTTTCAATCCCACATTTGAATCATTATAACCATTGTGAACTAACCAAGAACTCATGAGGTCTGGAGTACTATATTGGGGTTTCATCCATTCTCACATTAAGACCTGTCCCAGGAAGCATATCATGATAGACTCACAGAAAGGAAGCAGGCCCGATAGATGCATGGGGACTTCACTTAGTGAACCTCTCACATAGCACGTGCGATCGTGGGATATTAAAGAATACCCTTAATTTCGAGAGATATTGACCCAAACTCTTTTTGTTGAAACCCCCTCCCAATACTTAAAACCTCCTCCCCACCCCGTTTTATACCTCAATCCTTGTAAACCACCCTACCCACCCCCACCTTAAACCCCTCATCCCCCCAATACCTGCAATATATTGGTTCGATTTTTGAAAATTTTAAAACCCACAATATGAACTAATGTGATAGGATATTGATCAACAAGTGAATCCCCTGTGGATGGATGTATGGTATTCAAAATGATCCCATTGCTACAAATAAAAAAAGTCCAAAAGGCTTAGATTGAAAAGTCAATTTTCTGAAATATTCAATCTTCAATTAAAGAAATGATGCCGAAGAAATAAATCATCAGGCCAAAAGGGCTATCAAAACAACAAATATCAGCAAGGTTCTTCTGCATCTATGAGCATGATGAGAAAACAAGTTTGTCACCCACACAAAAGGACATTGTGGATGAAAGAACCTGTACGAAATTCTCAAAGAAAAAGAAGCAATCAAGGAAGACTCAGAAGACTTTTTCAATCATAAAGAAAGCATCAAAAGAATGCGTATAGCATGGGAATCATGAACAAACGAATACATTTGTCTTACTATGTTATGATCCCATGGAGTCTTACTAGGTGGAAACTTAAATATAGGGGGAAAATGAACTTCATACTTTGGCCCTAGGAGAGTTATCAAGCCACATAATTCTTGGTTGTGTTAATCCCAAAGGAGTGATATCAAATGTGATGCTTGAAAGTTGCATCCCTAAATAAATCAGTTTAACGAAGTCTTGGGAAATACATTTAAGTGATCATTGAACAATAGCAGTACAATACCATATGGAAACCTTGTTTTTCAAAGATGTTTTTTTCTTCAGAGATCTGTGTTCACCGGCTTGTCGTCAATTGTTGCTGCTGCAACTGCTTCCCAAAATTTTTTACATTTTAGGGCCCCTCCTTCCATTTTATTTTTTACACTTGTTTCCCAACTCATATTTATCCTACCTGCATGCTTAGTCTTTCATTAGAGGAAATTTGAGGTCTTAAATGGGCCTCATAAGGAAAATAATAAAATAATATTTATTAATTTTGGAGGAGGAAATTAAAAAAAAAACTACTTTTTTGTTCGTATTTTCAACATATCTCCTAGTGTGTTTACTCAAATTTCGAGCGGGAGGGCTCGTTGGATGCATAATTAAATTCCACATACAAGTAGTACCCACGCTGCATACTTTTGATAGACCCCGCTATCCCAAAAACAAAAAATACCTGAAAAATGTGACGATGACATCATCATCACATTTTACAGGTATTTCTTGTTTTTGGGATAGCGGGGTCTGTCAAAAGTATGCATCATCATCACGTTTTTAAGTTATTTCATGTTTTTGGGATAACGAGGTCTATCAAAATTATGCAGTGTGGGTACTCGTCAGATGCAGAATTTAATTATGCATCCAATGAGCCCTCTCAATTGAAATTTGAGTGAAAACACTCGAAGATATGTTGAAAATACGAACAAAAATTAGTTTTTTTATGACAAATATGTCAAGCCAACCATTATGGTGGACTCATTTTATTGAAATTCTATTGGTTCTTGAATTCCAACTCGCAAGAATTTATTGTTGTCTCGTTTTCTTATAAGGTTCATTTTAGACCCCAAATTTCCTCTAATGCCTAGAAGCTCGAACAAAAGGATTTTCCTAAGCCTAATGTGTCATTTTGGTAAAAAATTCCTTAGGCGCAACCTTTGAAACATGCCTTAAATAAAAGTACCGCTTTCCACACAAATCAACGACTGAGAATCGCTCAGACATAGATCAACAGTCTAGGAAATAGCAGAACCAGAAAAGATGAAGTTCCAGTTGTGAAAAGTTAAAGTTTTGTTTTCTGCTTTTTGCAGTTCAAGATCAAATGTCCTAGAAGGTTTCCACACAAATCAACAGCTAAGAATCACTTAGACATAAATCAACGGTCCAGGAAATAGTGGAAGCAGAAAAGATCAAGTTTCGGTTGTGACAAGTTAAAGTTCCACTTTCCGCTTTCTGCTTTCCAGAGTTCGAGATCCAAAAGCTTAGAAGGTTTTCACATAAATCAACGCATCGAAAAGGTGGAAAAAAATGTAGAAGCGGAAAGTTAAAGTTTGAACTTCATGAAAATTTGAAAGTTCACTTTCCGATTTCCGCCTTCGGGAAAGGCGGAGGCGAAAAGTTAAAGTTTGAACTTCGTGAAAATTTGAAAGTCCGCTTTCTGATCTCCGCCTTTCGGAAGTTTGGAAGCGGAAGTGCGGAGGCAAAAAGTTAAAGTTTACAATTCGTAAACAAGTTGATATTTTGATTTTCGTTTTCCACAACCCATAACTTGATCTCATATCTATGATCTAGAAAGGATTCCACGAAGATCGACAATTCAGAGAGTTTTCCGCATAAGATCAATGGTCTAGAAAGATCCTGCAACAAAGGGTAGAATCAGAAGGGAAGAAGCAGACGAAATATGTCTGGAACGCATGATCTAACGGATTAAATCAAACCTGATCCATCCTTGAGATGATATGAGTCTTTCAATCTCTGTTTGGTTTTTTGACTAAGAACCATTGGGGAAATTGAGAGTTTTCCTCTTGAATCTTATATTAGATAAAATTTCTTGCATGACAGGGCATTGGTCATTATATTTTTAAAATGCATATCATTAAATTGAAGATACTAAGAATTATTGTTGTTTCCATAACATAAATACCTTTCATGATGTTTTCTTTATATTCATAGGTATTATTGTTTACTGAGTGAGGATGGACGATTGTGAAATCAGGTCAAGGTTGCATTTATCAATGGCCAAGATCAAAGGTGGAAGATATCTATGGTGGGTGTGCATTTCATAGCCAAAACAAGCAAGGAGTTAATCAAGATGAGGGATTACGAAATTGGGTAAACTCGTGTAATTGTTATTGGTTTTATGAAACCGTTTGTATTCAACCAGCTGGGTGGATAAGAAGCTTGGAATCTCCAAGATTATAGATAGGAGATAGTATAAATAGGGGTGCAGAGCACCATAGAAGGAATTTTGGCTGGAAAAAGAATGTTGGACATTTTTGTAAAAGAGCTAACTCTTTGCTAATAAGAAGTATCATTTTGTTGGAACAAAGGCCTGCACGGAGATTTAATTGGAATGCGTAGAAAGCATAATGTAGAACTATTTCTTCTTGCTTCTATACATCATATAGTGAGATTGTTCTAACCTCCTGGAACTATTTCTTTGGTCATGAATGGTCTGTTGTCTATATAAATGTCTGTGTTGACAGGGTAATACATGGCTTAATTATATCAGAGCTATATTTGGTACTCTTTCTGCTATGAATGCGATTGCTGTGTTGGTATAGTTATTTGTTAGACTTATATGAACATTTGCAGTATATTACTCTGAACTCTAAATTTGCTCCTTGCAGGGATAGAATAGTTTAGTTTTACATTTAGATTAGACCTGCATTTATCTTAGGTATCTGCATATCATCCTTTAAACAAGAAAATCATATAACGGTGTATTGGGCCATAACTAGTAAAATATTTAAACAAATTAATCTACGATAGTTGGAACCGCGAACCAAATGGATTCCCCACACCAAATGGTGGGAGATCTAATTGGGATTGTTTACTGAAGAGAATTCTTAATGTCCGGTACTTGGTATTTTTCCAGGAATCAACACCATATTCACCCACTTTGGTCCTATAGACCCACTTACATTGCTTTAGTTTTGTCTTGGAAGGTAGAGGAACCAACTCCCAAGTTTCATTGTCTTGCAAAGACTTGAACTCTTCTTGTATGGTTGTTTTCCACCTTAGGTCAAGTGATGCTTCTTGATATATTTGAGGATCATATACAACCATCATAAAGCATCTCTCTGAAATATTCAATCCACAAGTGGAGAAAGCATTGTTAAATTGAGATCTAGTATTCCTATAATCTAGTGGATTTCCAGCAAGATCACCAACTGCTTGTATGGTTTTATGAACCCACTTTGTACTTATGGGTGGGTCATGATATGAATGCATGTCATCAACATCATACATCAATATCAAAATCAGAAAAATCATAGAAGGAATCATCACTTACAACATCATGGAGTGGAGGATGTGAGCATTCCCCCTTGACTAGTTCGATCTCCTCCATGGGATCTTCTTTGACCTATACACTCCTTTCAATGAATTTTTTCCATAATAGAATCCTTTCTTTGAAATTGCAAGGATTTTCTCTTCTCAGGAGTAATTCTATCCCAAGCCTTTGAGCCAAAAGCCTTGAAATGAGAAACATTGGGCTTGTGACCACTCCAAGCCTCAAAAGGAGTTCTCCCTTCCAATGATTTGTGTGGAGATCTCTTCTGAACATATGCAGAAAAATTTGTGGCTTCGGCCCATAACTTAGGTGTAAAATCCTTATCCTTCATCATTCATGTGGCCATCTCTTTGATAGGTATGTTCTTGTGCTTTGCAACACCATTCTATTGTGGTGTGTAGGGCACAAAATGTTGCATCTGGATGCAAAATTCTTCCTATAGCTACTGCAAGTTCTTGTTGACATACTCCTTGCCATTTTCAATCCTAAGAACCTTTTTTAATTCCCACTCATATTCTCAACTAAAGCTTTGAACAATTTGAAAGTCTCAAAAACTTCAGATTTTTGCTTGAGAAAATACACCCAGTAGTACCTTTAGAAATAATCCATGAAAGTCAACACATACCTTGAATTCCCATTTGAGGGTGTGGCAAGAGGCCCTATCAGATCTGAATGGATCATATCAATCACTTGGACAACCCTCCTTGCCTTTCCTTTATCATATTTGTGCTCATCATGTTTCCCCACTATGAACCCTTTGCAAGTGTGTTTGGAAAACTTGATTCTAGGAAGCCCTTCAACCATGCTTTCCTTGCTTAGTGCTTGAAGGTACATGTAATTGATATGCCTAAATATCTCATGCCACAATTTTTAGTGTCATTGGCATGTTACAGGAGCGCATTCCCTTGGGAGTAAGGAAGGAAACAAGAGAATTTGTACATTCTCGAATCATGGTCAACAAAACCCACTGCAACTACTTGGCCTGTATAGATTTATGAGATCTCCACATCAGTTTGAGTAAATCTTACTATCTTGGTTTTTCCCATGTGTGTCATTTGATAGATAGAGAGTAGTTTCGTTGCAAGATCATGCACAAACAACACATTGTTGAAGTACCCTTTACCTAGATCAATCCTGGCAATCCCTTTGGTTTGGATCTCCGAGTCATCACCCATGAGGATGGATGCACCGTTGTAAGGATGTATGGCCTAGAAGGAATCATGGATGGAAGCAATGTTACTTGAGGCACCTGAATCTATGATGAAGGAAGAATAACATGAAGATCCAGCAACCAAAGCATGGCATCTATCCTTGTTCTCTAAGCTTGAACCTCTCTCTTTCTTCCTTGTGCCTTTGGTAGTGGGATGTTGTTCTTCTCAAGGAGTTGCGCCATAATGTAAATGTTTTTATTCATGCATGCACTCTATGGATGCCAACCTTTGTGAAAATAAGTGTATTTTTTCTTCTCTTGCTTCTTCTTCTCTTTGTCCTTGCTACTATTTGAACCCCCATCCGAAGATTTGGGATTCTCCTATGTCTTCTTCTCTTGCTGCTTCGAATATTTGGATTTCTTCTTTCCTTTGGATTGATTCGAAACACCTGTAGCAAGGGATTTATACCGGTGGATTTTATGGTACCCATTTGCACCAATTTGTCTTGCTCTTGAGTCAAAGACTACATGAAGCTTGCCAGTGGAGGCATTCTCCAATTTCGAACTGTTAGCTTTCTTGAGTGGAATGTGGAGATAAAAAATGAATACTCAGGGTCTAGATTCGAAAGAATGGAAAAGATCAGCTGCTCCTCTTTCTTCTCAATGCCACATTGTTTCAGCTAAAAAACCAACGATTTGAACTTTGTGAAGAAACCTTGGATCGTCTCAAAGTGAGTTTGGATAAATGAGATCAACTAAATTTCGAGTTGGTGTCCTCTCGCATCATCAATCTTCCCAAATAATGACTCAAGATTGAGCCAAAATTTGTTGGGTGTAGTAATAATTTCTACATGGAAGATAAGATCCCTCGAAAAATTGAGACAAAGCATCAAGAATGCTTCATCCAATCTGTTGAAGTACTTCTATTTTTCCACAACAGAGTTGGGACTAGTTTAGTCCCCATGGTTACTATGTAGAGGCATTTCAACCTCAGTTGGATCACCGTTTCATCTTTCCATTCAAAATAATTGAATGGGGTAAGCAAAACCTGACTTTGCTCCATTTCTGCTTGCACACTGGGTGACAAAGACACTAGAACTACCTGCAATGCAAACACTTGAACTTTTCTTGAAGAAACCCTAGATAACAACTCAAACTCTCTGAAATCAATTTGCAGCTCCAAATAGCTCTGACACCATGTGAAAATATGATTCAAAACAAGATATAAGAAGTAAGGGAATCCTAACAACTCAAGATATTCACAAATTACGCAGAAAACAATCAAAAGAGTGAAATTAACACATATAAATGGTGTCAATAACTAAATTTTCTATTATCAACATGTAAATGTGTATGGAACATGTTTATAATACAATAGGAGAGTATTGTTGGCCTTTGGAAACAAATTGGTTACATAAATGTGGAAAGCTTAGAATGGACCTCAAAACTCCCATGAATGGCCATGTGAACGTGGTTGAAGCATGATAGGGCATAAATGAGAGTAGGTTAGGTGTGGTGGAGTGCATGGGAGTGGATCTAGGTAGCAATAAATGGTCCAAAAGAGAAAAAAACACCCAAATACCATGCATGGGTGCCTTTGGTCAACCAGTTTCCTTGTTTTAAGGAGTGGGAGTGCACCAAGGACTGAATTTTCATAAATGAGGGTGCATGTGTCTCCATAATTTTCAAGTTAGGGAGCTTGGATACCTTGCTAGACCAACATAACTAAGGTTTGGGCCATATGACATAAGTACAAAACAAATGAAAGTTTATCCTAGGTGTATGTGACCATGACATTAGGTGGTATAATGCTCTAACACACCTCCATGTTATGATTATTTTTTAATTTGATTAGTTAATTTAGGGACATGGGTTTTGTGGGGAACAACGTTGTTAATCTTATTTGTTTCTTGAACAAAATCAACAACCTCTATCTAGAACGTAGATCCACGATCAAAGCTAGAATTAGCATATCTAATGTAATCAAACAACAATTTGATTCCTTTAGTTGTTTCCTCCATATGGGATATCCACCTCAATTTGAATGATATAGAAACCAAAACAACTTCCATATGTCATCATCAAGTCAGCAGATCACAACCACTTGTGTCTAAATTAAGACAATTCCAGAGGAGCCTTGGTTGTGTGATCTCTCTCTTCACGACCCGATTCGATTAAGTGGTTGTAAATTATTTCTTTTTATAATTTATAATCTACAAGTATATCGATAGAGGAACACTAGCTCTGTAGGATTTCAATCGTCAAGTATTATCGTATGTATCAATTAGAGCCATAGTTGCATAGGGGTTGTAATACGCTCTATACCTCTACTTGGATGGTGAAATAAAGAATGTGTTTGTTGTATATTTCTAGTTAAGCATTGTAGCTTTTTGTAATATGTTCTGGAAAATGCAGGCCCCCCTATCTTTGGTATACACTACATACTTTTTTCATTTCCTAAAAGTTATTTGTCATCGCATTTCTTAGATTTAATTGAGTAGATAATTGTGTTATTTCATTTAATTATTTTCCTAAAATTGTTATTCAATTTATGCCTTTACTTTCATTCCATATGATTTCAATTTGTGGTTTAAGGAGTGAAGTGTAAAAACATAATTCCGGTAGCATGTTGTTTGATTGCTACAAAAAATATCAATCGCTTGTTAACCCAGAGATCTTGAAAGAGTTGCAAAGCTATTGGACTCGAAACTATGGTGTTAGGAACTTCTCATTTTAATTGCAACATTGTAAAGTTTCATTTGTGTGAGTTTATTCTTTAGTTTGATCAAGCTACATGAATTAGTTGGTTTACCAAGTTAACTAATATTGTATATGGTTACTAAAGCAAAAACACTATTTAATCAAAATGATTGTAACTGGTTTTTATAAACAAAACATACTTGTGTACTTGAATTTGATTCCTGGAAGTGTCTTGTCAAGCAAAAGTACTTTCAATTCCAGTATTAGCTTAGTGTTTTACTTACCTAGTCATACATATATTTTTCCTCCACCTTATAAACTTACGAGCATCTAGGTTGATAATTTAATGTGCAAGCAATTTAAGTCATTAATTTTCCCAACAATATACAATAGATTTTCCAACTTTCTTAACAAACAGTGTTGCATCATTAAGATTAAAGTGTTTGAAATTCAATTTCAGAAGATGCTCGATTAACTTTTCATACCATGCACGAGGTTCTTGTTTCAAACCATACAAAGGCTTGATAAGTTTGCAAACCTTTTTTTCTTGGGAATTCGAGAAATCATTCTTCACATTTGTTTGATGAACTTTCCATCCACTCTATGCAACCAAATCTAATAGAGTACAAATGGTATCCCATTTTTTTGAGGGGAAATTTCTTCGCATAGTCAATGCCTTCTTTTTGTTCAAAATTTCCACAAGCCTTGCCTTATGCTTGTTAGAGCCATTTGGTTTGTACTTATTATTGTAGCCCCACTTTTATCCAATTGATTTGGTTATGTTAATTTAATCTTGACTCGGTTATAAAGTGAGAAAATATAACCTTGATTTGGTCAATAATGAGTTTACCATTGGTGGTTTATGGGCTCATGGTATTCTCATGTGTTGAAGCCTATTTAAAGGATTTATTAGCTCCACTATAATATGCCTTAAGTGGTTAATGTTGGTTGCAGTGGACAAGACTAATAAATATATAATTTCTGTTGGTTTTCCCTATTTAATATTTCTAGGGTAAAAATCTTCTTCATCGTGTGTTTACTTCTTTTATGCATTATTATTTCTAGTAGGTTCCAAATGGAGGGTCCACCAACTTCCATGTCCCATTCTTGATGAGAGCATCATATTCATTATGCATGGCTTCTTACCATTGAACAAAACCATAGTTCCAAAAATGATTGAACAAAAGAACATCAATTCCATGGAATGAGGGTATAGGGGTGTTCATAGGTGTAATTTGATGTCACAAATCCAATCGATTGGATTGTTCATCGATTTGAGTCCAAATTATTATTTTATGGTGAGTTTCAAATTGCTTCTCTTACAAGTTTATTTAGGCAAGATCTACATGACCGTAATGTTCACATGCTCCAGTGGCATAGTTTTCAAAAAAATTCTCCGTGATGCAATAATTGCATCGCATGTTACTGAGAAAAACCCTAGTTCAAAAAATCCTCGAATAAAATAACATCTAGTCCATGGAATCATGGGATAGGGGTGTTCATAGGTGTAATACGATGTCACTAGTCCAACAAAATTGATGGTTTGTTGATTTTAGTATTATTTATTAGTTTATGGTGAATTTCAACTCACTTCCAAAATCCATTAAGAGACAGTTGGTGAATTTCTATGAGGGGCATAAAATTCAATCCAAGAAACAGACTTGAAGTTGTAACCTCTTCCAAATTTTTTTAGGAAAAATCGAGATGACCATAATGTCCACACAATCTATTAGAAAGGTTTTCAAAAATTTACCCCATGATGCAAAAATTGCTTTGCATGTTACTAGGAAAAACCCTAGTTCAAACAGTAATAAAATAAAACAACATCTTGTTCATGGAAATCATGGGATAGGGATGTCCCTAAGTGTAATATGATGCCACCATACCAATAGAATCGATGGTTCATTAATCTAAGTCTTGACTATCAGATTATGGTGAGTTTCAACTCGCTTCCTAAAGTCATTCAAAGACACTAGGTGAATTTCTATCGGGGGCATAAAATCCTATCCTTGCAGCAGAATTGAATGACATGGACTCTTGCAAGTTTGTTTAGGAAATGCCAACATGACCATGGTGTCCACATGCTCTATTGGAACAGTTTTCAGAAATTTACCTTGTGATGCAAAAAATAGATTTCATGTTACTAAGAAAAACACTAGTTTCAAAAATCGTTAAATAAAACAACATCTAGTCCATGGAATCATGGGAGAGGGTGTCCCTATGTGTAACACGATTTCAAAAGTCTAACGAAATAGATGGTTTTTTAAATTAAAGTCTCGATTATCAGTTTATTGTGAGTTCTAACTTGCTTCCTATAAACACTTAGGGACACTTGGTGAATTTATAATGAGGTAAGAAAAAACAATCCGAGTGGTAGAATTGAACATTGTAACCTCCTACAAGTTTGTTTGGACAAGGAGACTTGACCACAATGCTCACATTCTTTAATGGTTGATTTTTCATGATTTTATCCTTTAGGAAAATTATATGGCATGATAATGTGGTTTCTATTGCATTTTAGGCACTTAAGCTCTACACTACTTTTTTAATTGTAGAACATTGTTGTATGCATCTTCTTAAAAGAATTTTGTTGATGAATTGATTGCAAGAAATTCCCAAAGAAATAACTCTAGGTATCTAAACTAAGTATGTGAGATAATATTGGATGGGGTAATGGACTTAATTACATCAATTTACTGTAAAAAATCTTTCTCTCATAAATATATTTGCAATTGAGTACTTAATCCCTTCTAAAACACCTAGGATATTTCAAATGACTTGGGGCCAACTTTCAAGTGGAATCGACAAAGGAATAACTTACAACCCCACCCTTAGCACAAAATGACATGTCACTCTTTGGGAAAAATATCCCCTTCAACAAGTCATAACATGTCTGACCCCAATAGTCGTTATGCATAGACTTGCCTAGTGAGGTCCATGTCTCATTGAAACAATAGGCCATCTTTTAGATCCACAACAAACCTATAACTTTAGTATTCATGTTAAATCACAAAAATAAGGAGAAAAGCACTTAGATTATTGGTATTTAATACTTCTTCTACTATTTAATTTGCATATATCTTCTAATGCAATTGTTGTCCACTTTTGGTGTTTTCAACTTTCTTTTGTGATCATATTGGAGTGCACAAGCATATCAATTACTATTTTATTATATTTTGTTTCACTTTTATATGATGTAATAATAGAAATATAACATATATATGTATTACAACATGAAATTAATACTAACATTTATTATTTTATTTTTCCAAGACATTGTAGATGATGATGTAGACTATGCTAAGAGTGGATTAGATATAGGAGGTGATAATGATGATGGATCAAATCAAGATAATGATGAAGATAGTACCGAGGTTGATCAAAATGTTGAGGATGATGATGATTGTGGTGATGGTTAGTGATGCTTCTCATAAGTATGTCAATGATTGTTACCATACTGGAGATGCATTCTAGCTTTATGATGATCGAAATTCATATTACGTTATGGATCATATTGACTTGTATCATGGATTGTTTTAACGTATCACTATGATACCTTTATTGTTTTGACTTATATATATATATGTAGATCATAAAACGTATTTGTTGTGCTATTGGTATTTTCATCATATATATATATATATATATTCTTCTTACTTTACTACAATTATCTCCATCAAAGGTTATTGGTTATTGATCTGATGATATGTTTGACTTTCACTTCTTTTCATGAAAGATGATTCCAAGTGTTATCGGTTTATTTTGTTAATTTATATATTGGGAGTTTTCAATGATTTATTGATGGATAATCAATAAGTATAATGGTATTACTACTTTGGATGAATGTTGTCAATTTCCTTTAAATTTGTTCATAAATGTTATGCTATAAATATGAATTGTGATTTATATTTTTGCATATTTCATTATGTTATTTGAGAACTATGATATATGTCCTTATTTAATTGAAATTAATAGATCCATGTTAACTTTGGATCTATCATGGACCAAGAGGGATCAAATCTCTCAAGGTGCAAACCTTTTCTCAAGTTTTTGCACTTTAAAAAAGGTTTGCACCTCGAGATATTTGATCCCTCTCAATGCATGATAGATCCAGAGTTAAGATGGATCTACGTTGGCTAATATCGTTGACAAGCATATGTAAATAGGTTAAGCTTATCAGAAGATATGTAAAAATAAATAGAATTTAGTATTTTTTATTTTCCTTTATTTATTAATTCTTTCATTTTCAAGGCTTAGTTTAATTTGTTAATGTTAGTGTTGCTTTGATATTGTTGGTAATCCAATACCGTGTACAAGTTCTTAATCGATTTTTTCCAAAGGTTAAATACACTAAATCTATGCTATCACACATCCACATTACACTAGATAGTATATGAACTAGCATATTTCCATCTCAACTCCAGATTTATCATGTGTTAAGAGGGATCAAATACCTTGAGGTGGCTCTCCTCAAGTTTTTACAAACAAGAGATTTAGTCCCTCTTGATATACAGTAGATTCATAGTCAAGATGGATCTACGTTGGTATATTGTTTAAAGCAATGCCATTAAATCACTTATATGAGTTAAAGAAGTTCCTTTAGTTCTTTCACTAAAAAAAACCACTCCACAAAAATTTATTATAAATATTACTTTATTTAAAACCTTATTTATCATCTATAAATTGAACAATCAACATTTTAATATTTGCATGTTCGAGTTTTTCATGAATATGAATATTGCTTCTTTTTCAACATCTGATTTGAAATGAATCTAGTTTTTCATTGTGTATCTTTTTTAAATGTGGGTCACAAAGGGAGCTTTGCATAAACCGAAAAAAAATCACATAAAATCAATTCGACAATATTTTTCATTAGAGATAAAACACATTTTTTATCTAGTAATCAAATCACACAACCATGTGATCTATGGGTGGGTATATACTATAAACCAATACATTTGTCGTAGAAAAAATGTAAACGTAAATAATATTCATGGCTATATTATTGTTAAAATTTGTGTTAAAAAATTCTCTCAATGCAAAATAGAAATTATGCCTTCTTCCTAGAAAGTTTCTCAAATACTATCCTCTAGAATTTTGTATCCTTAGGAATGTTGTAAATTAAAGTATAAAACAACAATAAAAATATCACAATCATTTGTTTCAAATATCTCTATATTTCACGACAATTTAAGGAGAAAAAAGATCAAACAATGAGATAAGTTTTAAGCCCTTTTGAGGTAACTCTTCGACTAATAACTGGATCTAAAAATGTACTTTTACAACAGTATAACAACAATAAACTCATTCCCTTACATTTTTTTTATTAAATGTTAATACAATTAACAATTTTCCCCTTTACTTATGTCAAATTAGTAAGACATAAACAATTGTTAAAAGCAACGCATAAAGAACATGTATAACTGAAATTCAAATATGGAAATTGCACATTATATGGACAATTGGAAACTTCATATATAAGCGCAAGTTGAAGTACAAGTATATACCATGACCCTCTTTTAGGGCTAGTATAAAAACTAAAACTATCCAAAAAGTACGAACTAGGGTAAATCATCAAATCCTAGCTCAACCAAGAAGATACATCGCATGCAAGAATCTCTCCAACACAACCTCTGAGGTAAGATGTCGTCCTGCTCCATTCTTCTTCATCAATCCACCCTATTTTTTTCTCTCAAAACCTTATTCTCCAATCTCCAAGGCTAAAACCCTGACCCTAGGACTCCAAGATGGTCCAAGAAGACAAAGAAACCTCGATGCCTTAAGAGAGAGAGAGAGAGAGAGAGAGAGAGAGAATACAAGTGCACATGAAGACTCTTGAGAAAAATCCAAGATCATCTCCAACATATCCTCCTCAAGAGAAAACCCTAGTCACAAGAGTAAATTCTATATGAAGATTCCCTCTTTAGACTTCATATTTCCACATAGGGTTCATGAGGAAACCCTAATGACTTCTTTCAAGATGCTAAGTACAAAGAAAAGAGCACAAATGATGGTATGAATGGAAATACTCTTTCCTTCCTCTATTTGTGTGAGCCAAGGGAGGCCAACAATATAAGACATATGGGCATAAAGCTACAAACAACCCCACTAATGCATATGTAATCCAAACACAAGTCAGGTGCTCCACCCCAAGTGAACGCAAGTCAAGCTTGTAGGTGATGTTGTACACAATAAATCCTATGAACGTTAGTTAGGGCACTCCATAAGCAAGGTCTAACACTCCTCCACGCTCCATAGATTCCAATCTCGTCATAAGCCTTGTGTCGATCTTTGAGGTCCAATCACCCACAAGAACCATTATCGTGACCTGGGCATCCCCAAGTCAACTCCATGCCTCTAAGTAACAAACCAAGTACTCCCATGTTGTCTAGGGCTATAAGTCGGTATCCAAGATACAAAATGCTCCATATCCCCTTTAGGTCATTCTCCCACCAAGTAAATCATCTATGTGTCCACAATGAAGGGTGTCCACCAGCAAGTAAGAGATCTTCAACCTGTAAGGGAAGAACACCGAGCATGAGGTCAAACATCCACTCAACAAGCTATCTTAGTTATGCATAACCATCACATACCATCTCTCATACTACAATCCATCTTAGACCATCCATGGGTTGAACATACACCATGTACTCCAAATCTCATGAAGCACCCTCAAACATGGTGTAAACACTTTCAGAGTAACCTCAAAATCTAACAATATAGAGCTATTATCCCAAATCCACTAATAATCTAGGATTGATAATAAATTTCTTTTGACAATTCATAAATAACCGAAAAGGTGTATGGATGTTTCACAATTCCTTTATCACAATCTAATATATATACTTACTTTACTTAAAGCCAATCATATATATATATTTTTAACCTAATGCTTTTTAATTTTTAAGAAGTGTCATATGTCATTCTCCTATTGAATGGTATAAATTGCCTCTCCCTCCTATTGAATGGTATAAATTGCCTCTTAATACAATAACAAATTTGTATAATTTCTTTAAAATTATTAAAAAAAATAATTGATATAAAATTAGAAATAAAACTTTCATTTGATTTGCTATTGAAAGTTTATTTCTGTAAAGTGAACACTATGGCGTCTGAGCTAAGTTCCCAGGTTGGATCCAATATTTTAGAGAACTGAAATCCAATACTCTGCCATCTAAGCTACAATACAAGGATCCATCATATGTAAATTTTAGCAGAACACTCACAATAAAATAATAATATGATCCATCATATGTAAATTTTAGCAGAACACTCACAATAAAATAATAGTATGATCCATCATATGTAAAGTTTAGCAGATTTATGAAAATAAAATGGAGATGCGGGGTATCGATCCCCGTACCTCTCGCATGCTAAGCGAGCGCTCTACCATCTGAGCTACATCCCCATGCTAAGCGAGCGATCTACAAATAACCAATAATTTCGAAAACGTCAGTTCAGTGACACATGTCCTTAAAGTTGGGAAACGTTTAGTATCCACCATCGCCAATTGACGCCGCGGTTCGCAAAAATATAGTGTATATAGAAAAATACAATAACGCCGTTGCCGGGGATCGAACCCGGGTCACCCGCGTGACAGGCGGGAATACTTACCACTATACTACAACGACAACTTGGTCATTGTTATTATCCCGAACATTATCAGAACTTAAATATTTAACAAACAAGCATTACTTAAAATTTAATCAATTTACTATCTAACGACACCAAGTGTATTTGAAGTTATGAAAAATATAAATCACTTTGATGTTGATGTATCAACACATTTTGAATCCTTTTAAAATTCGCAAGTGTTTGAAATCACTATATTTCTTCTCTTTATTGTGGGATGTATGAAGGATTTCTATCTCCTACTCTTTAGATTAGATTCACAATCTACCGATCTCTCATCATTTTCTTTGAAATGAAAGAAATAGGGATGAGTTTCCATAGATTCATAAACTTCCTTGGTTTCTTTAACCATTTTAAATGATTTATTATTATTCTCTGCAAGCAGCGATTATGTAATTGATCTATTTTTGGTATGCAATACTATATAAAATCCAGATTTTTAAGTTATAGTTTCTTTATTAAATCAAATTATTTTTCTATGTTTTTGTTTTCCACCCTCTTATTGTCTGATTACCTTTTTATTTTTACCTAGTGACAACCTGCCTGACATCTCTGCAACGTGCAATCAATGCCCTGCATGCACAGGAGCATGACAAGTATCCCAAGTGACATTTTGCATGTAGTCCTGACAATCTCTGGAAATGATTCACGCTGATTCTCTTGAACCGTGGCATTTTGCATGTATCTTTATCTTCTTCTTTTTTGTTGCTGCCACATATTGATATGGAAATGGGACATCGGGTTTGCATGTTACCATGAAAGTGAAGTCGGTTATCGAAAGGCACTTGCACAATCTGCTTATAAACATTGCAATTATTCTGCTGCAACATTAAAAAATCTGAAGGCAGCTGCTCGGCAGAGAGTTGTTGCTGGATGGTCAATTTGTACTACCAAGTTTGTTTACCCTTCTGTCTTCGGATCTTATATGCCGACAATTTTAGCGAAATGTACTGTCTTCGGGTCATATCTATTGATATTTAATAGCAATAGCAAAATGTGCTGTTAATTATGTTAAATATTTTGAGAAAATTCAATGAATAGTTGGCTTGATCGGTTTTTCCTCTTTTATCTTCTTGTTGAAGAAAGTATGATCTGCATGATCTTGGATGATCAACGCTTGTTAGATTCCTATCACATCATTCCTTAATCTTATGTTTTTTAGTCTTTTTCTAGTTTGGTTTTTACAGCCTGATCACTGTCCTTAATCTCTATGTATAGTGTAAGAGCTTTAAAATTCTGTTTCTTCAATTGGTATGAGAGATCAATAGCTATAACCTGTTAGGACAGGCCTTAGCGGGTGAGTCAGTGTGTTACGGTATGCAATAAGTAAATAGAGGTAGATTGAATAAAGGTAGCAGTACCGAGAAAGAGATACAGTGACCTTACAGGGAAAGGGAAAGAAGTCTGGTAACCTTACCGGGAAAAGGGTACGTTATTGAGAAAGAGGCGACCTAACCAAGAGAGAGGCCCTTATAAAGGAGGTAGCATTAAGCTTACCGAGAACTGATAAAGTATTCAAACCTCTTACGATACGATATGTAAAGTTTTAAAAACTCCAATATTTTCAATTATTTTTTAAAATTAAAATACTTTACTTAGCAATTTCATACATATTATTTTTTTAAAATTAAAATACTTTACTTGGCCCAATTCATGACATTTTCTTATACTTGTACCTCAATCTACATTAATGGTTGTAGCGGTGGCTACATTCTAGTAAGCTGCCATTAATGTATTGACATGATCATTGAAGATCATTGAAGCTAGAACCTTTTCCACCATATAACTGGCCTGATACCCGGCATATCCACTTCTTTCACTATATCAATCTTATCAAGATTTTTTTGGAACAATTTGATCTATTTGTAATGATGAATGTCTTCCACTCGTTCAGACTTTGATGAAGACAATAGAGAGTCGAGGTTGAATATGACTGAAAAAATGTGTTGATGAAGACAAATTGAAATAGAGAACCGAGGTTGAATATGCTGAAAAAATGTGTTGATTATAGTTGCAGCTAAACCCATTTAACAAAATTTAAAATTGAGTATGTTATTAACAAAAATGCAAAATTGAGTACGTTATTAGAAACTAGAAGTATCAAAATTGATGCCCCCAAGGTTTTGCTATCAAAATTGATGGCGCCAAGGTTCAAAACCACTAGTCCAATATATATAAGGAGGGTTTAGACATATAGCGTACCACATAGAAGAGCAACTCATGTGCCCTATTGCACCCTACTGCATAGAAGAGCTCGAGTCATATGCAAGAGATGTAAATAGTTTCAACTCTAACATGTACTACTTGATGGTCCTTTTAAAGGCTCTAGTGGTTGGTGGTGAAAATTTAATTTCTTTAGACAACTTGCCAATCAATCTTTCAAACCTTAAATTTGGGAATATGCAACTTTGTTGCTAAATCTTGTTTGAATTAGGATCATTTAGAAGCATATGCATTTCCACAATATTACACATGTCTATTCATCATAAATACAAGGAGAGGTAAGAGATTGAACATTGCCAATATTATCATTAATACATACCATACTCCAAATAATAATAACATAATCCATGGAACTTGAATAACAGTTATCACAGAACTTGAATAACATTTATCACAGTCAATACCTACACCTAAGTAATCTTATAATGATGGATCCTTAGGAGACAATGTGGAAACATTGTCCACATACCAATCTTCATCTCCAAAATTATGTGAGTAATCTTATAATGATGGATCCTCAGGAGACAATGTGGAAACATTGTCCACATACCAATCTTCATCTCCAAAATTATGTGTTCCCTTATTGAAGATGCAACAACCTCTCTCTACATAAGATGCCTCACACATCGTGCACCAATATGGGTATTCAAACACAACAACATTGGAAAATCTACATGAGAATGATTGTTGGTGATTCTCTCTTAGAAGGGGAGTTATCATCACCAAGATGGTCTTCTCTTAGAAGGGGAGTTATCATCACCAAGATGGTCTTCTTCAAAATTGTCCCGTATTTCAAACTCTTCAGAACATGGTCAACTTTTGTTCATATCCTAAGAAAACCATAATACCACCCCTTGGTATCTCCCTCAGGTGTATTCATAGGTATTCCCATGACCATGTGTTCATGCTCAAATATGCAAAAGTCATTAACAAAAAATGAGCTTAAAGAGATATAACATTATTAAGTTGGAATTTTTTAATGTGTTTTATCCACGTTCTTTAAGCATGAGATGGGTTTGGGTTCCCTAGAATGCTTGCATAATTCAAAGGCTCATACCTTACATTGATGTTCTCTTGGGAAGATGGCATACTTCTAGGCACATTAATCATTGAATGTAGTAAACCCAAAATGTCTTCAAATTCTTCTCAAATGGCTGAGAACTTCAATTTCCTTAACTACCATTGCTTTCTCTCACTCAAATACTAGTTGTAGCAAGACATAAGGGTTCAAAAAGAACATGGATTACTTTCTTATTCGAAATACTAATTAAGAAAAGGGCTCTTCAAAGAATTTTTCTCATCATATTCAACATGGACTAATGATTTCTAAGAACTAGACTTTGTCCCCATAAACAATGTTAATTGTTGTCCCCCAAACATACATTGTCCAAATGTAAAGTCCAACACACCAATCAGGTCTATCTTGGTGTAACGCTAGATGCAATACCCATTCACTACAACATTCGTCTCTCTCACTTCACAACTAGTGCTTTTCTAGCTATAGGGGAGATCCCCTAAATGTTGTTTCCGATCTACAACTTATGCTCATGAAGGGTATGATAGACTATTAGACATACATGTGTAAATTTAAATCAATGAATATAGGATGGATTCATAGGATTAGTGCATACTCTTATGGTTATGGATTGTTAATATGTATAGATAAGACTTGAAATGAACATGGAGAATTTTAATAGGGTAATTTGACATATAATAATTTAGCATGTTAATCAAGCGTTAATTTTATAGTAAGGTTGAATGAGAAACATTCAAATTGAACACAAATTATTATGTGTTTCTATTTCCATCCCTTCTAACAATGGCTTGAGTCTATTAAATCATAGAGTCTCATTTATTCCTAGTGGATTACACATAAAGATATAGATTTATAATATGGAATATTGTAAGCATCATTAAAAGAAAAATATATTTTTATTATTAAAGAACATGGATACTTAGAGCGAATGCAAGGAGCAATATTGCTTTCCTCTTATCTGATTAAGGATGTCTTTGAATTCAATATCTATGTGAAACCACACTTGTTAGATAGGAACTACAAACAAGTTTGGCATCTCAAGGTAAGGTATTGGGAAAATGTATTAAAGTATTTAGACAAGCTATTTTCTACAATCAGTGTGAAAGAAAAATTTATTTGCATCATAGTGTAAGACTTAAACATCAACATTGACACACCACTTACACATGACATTGTGGAAGCATAGTTGAGGGAAAATGTTCACAATATTAAGTATTACTACATGGGACTTCTATGGAAAAATCCTAGATATTAATTATCTCCAAAGGATGATGTTGTTTCTAGAAGAATGCTCATAGTATGGTCATCAATTCACATTATGGAATATGAATGGGTAGGGAAGACGGAAATGCTTACCAAGACTTAGATGATATTGCTGAGAAATACAGGGTAGAGGTTCTATTATGAAATCCCTCAAGAGAAACAACAAAATTAAATATTTGTACTAGAATCAATGCTTAAAACAATCAATAGGATTTATTGGAAGCGAGGAACAACATTCATTCAATTCATTGATGTAGTGCCATCATATGGGCGTGGTTGATAAAGGTGGGATCAATAGCAGATATAATAAAAATAAGTAGAAAAGGACTTACAATTATTGAGGTATAATAAGAGCATATGGAGTTGAATTTAAAGATTGAGTGTGGCCCTACAGAATTAAACTTTATTTGAGATAAGAACTTACCTAATTTTTCGTTTTTAATGAATTGTATCTTGTAAGGACTAATAAATTAGTAGTTGATATTATTTATCTATTGCTTGAGTCAAAACTATTGAAGGTCATTTGTTCTCCTGTCTTCGCTTAGGATGTGGCATGTGTGAATTGTAGTTATAGAGTTTGCATATAAAATGACAAAGTGACTTATAGTTCTTATTTTGTATGTATGGATCCTTATTGTATGTTGTTTTAAATACTTGAAAATGCATAATTTTTCAATGCAATGACAACGCTTTTCCTATTTTTCTTCTCTTTAATTTTGATATATTTAGGAATACATTCATATCGATATATGTATGCATATACATAAAGAAAAAGGTGTTGTACATAAATATTGGAAATCAATGTATACATATTGGAATATAAATTCACCATATTGAAATCCAACTACAAACTATTTGTATAGTAGTTTGGTATTGAAATTTTGGAATCAAAATTCACAATTTTAGAATCAAGTTAACACTTTCAAAATCGAAATTGACACTATGAGAATAAAAATTCATGATTCGGAACATGTTGGGAGTCTAACCTTCACACTTGGATTTGTTATTCACACTTTTGGCATTAGGGTCCTACTCTACCTCACTTATTATGAGTAGTTAGGAAGTAGACAATTAATGTACATGACTATCCACTTTGAATAAATACCACTAGCTAATCAAATTATGGTTAATTAATCTAAAGGGGCAACTAGTGTGAAAAAGGTCCTCCTAGATAGTTGGTACTTGAATTAAAGTGTGACCATTAGTGGTTAGGGTTCAATGGAGATACTATTTATAGAGGTAGGAATCTATGTAATATATATTTTGTCAAGTTGTTATTATTATATTGGAGTTGTGCTCATTTAAATATTATCCCTTGAAGAGGCTTGTGAACATTATTGTCCTTTTGGATAATTAATGTAAGTGCTAATATTTTGTAGGTGCAATACTCTTATTATTAATCTTTTGCTTTTTAGAGTTATATTTCTTCTAATAATTTACGCTAACCTTTTGTTTCTACTATATAATTATACTACAATTTGTATATGATGTTTTTCCTATATTGACATATGTCCAAATTTCAGAAGAAAAATATTAGGCTAGAGACGAGTTCTAATGTCTTTAAACATAGAGATATGTCATTAATTGGGTAAATACAATGACTATGAATTATACATGCCACGAATACAAGTGGAGTCACCTAGTTGGATATCATTATATACTTATGTTGGTACCTACATAGTAGTATTAAATTGGACCAAACCTACACATAGTTTTGATCTTACACATACCCTTGGTTATATCGGAAGGGCCCTAGTCATACTTGAAACTATCCCTAATAAATCTTTCACCCTTTTTGTCACTATAGTACATTAAGCATAACACTAGGGGAGTAATAGGTTTAAGGGCATGGTTTATTCTATTAGTTGGAATTGTGAAATATTTAAGACTATAATTTGAAACCCAATGTGTATTGGAGAGCTATATATAGCACTTGACACTCATTTTCTCTTAGGACCCTCTCAAACCCTAGAATCTATAGCACAAGTAATGAAATTCATATATAATGGAAATATTAGAAATTTGGAAATTCCATCCATAAAATAATCCTCTAGTACAGTTAAAAAAATTCTAGATATAGTCACAAGCCTACTTAGATCATTGTGGGGTAATCCCAAAATAATCCTTGAAAAAAACTAATCATGTTGGTGTATCCTTTTAGCAACCCTCCAAGTGGACCCAACTGGTCCCATGACTGCTATGAGAATGGAGAATAGACTCAATGATATGGAAGTCAAACAAAATAGCCCCCCTTTAAGAAAAAAATGCGACATTCCTTCAAAACCTCCAGACAACGCTCCATGAATCCAACCAACTTCCCATCTTAAAAAACACCATTGTTAATCAATTAAATAGTTGGAATGAATCTTCAGTGAGTAATTGTCATCATAATGGTCCATCCTTCATGAAATTCACCCTGATATGATGCATAAATTTCTTAAGATCGATCTAAATACATTTGATTCCTCATATCTTGTAGGATCAATGAGCTAGATGGAACAATATTTTTATCTCTAGGGTATTGAGGATGAACAACTAAAACATTGAGTGTGGTTGTTTTATGTAGTTAGGGAGTGGTAGAAATGGAACATGAAGATGTTGGGATATTTAGACACTTAGGAGTTACTTAATATCAACATGGCCCAATGCATCTTTAGGTAAACTGTGATTCTTTAGCATGCATTTGTATTTATGTAACTTGGCAATCACGATATATTCTAGACATAAAGTGATATGATGGCCCATATTCACCCGATCTAAACAACTATTGATATATGAATAAACACTTGATCTTAATAGCTATTGGCCCATGATATCTATTTAAATAGCATGGAGGGTCATTTCCTTGATGATCAATTGTGAGAAACTCATATGTAAATTATTTTTCCTTTTGCATTGATATATTGCCTCAAGTTGTTGTTTGTTTAGGGTTGTGGATTGTTCCCCTCTCTAAGGGTTTTAACCACATAAAGCATTGGTGTGTCTATCTATGATCTATTTGTGTGAGCACTTTATTAAGGTGTTCAAATTGTGTCAAAATGCCTAGTTTAGACAAAAATTGTTGAGAACTTATGAAGACCCACTCCCATTGTTGAATGAGATATTGAACCTGTGTAATTGCATGCATTAAAGGATGTCTAGATTCTACTATTTCTTTAAATATGTATTAATATGAATTCCCATATCTAATGACATACAATTTCAACTTGAAGGAGTTAATGAACCAAATGAGGCCCAAAATAGATTGGAAATTGTATTCAATACACACAATGAGATTCAAACTCATTAGCTTGAAAATGAGTTGGTTTATTTAAATCCAAGTGGTTTTCCTTACATTGAAAACTATCTATCTCAATTAAAAACACTTAAACTCTTAGTTGAAAAATTCAAGACACCTAAACCAAATAAGTAATTTATTTATGTTATTCTTGCTAAGATTGGTAGTCCTTATTACGTTTTTGTATCTACTTTTCATTACACCAAAGAAGCTCTAGGGTCTGCTTTCAAATATCTCACTCTTGAAGAGTTTTGTAATGATTTTATTAGAGAGCAAGATAAGCTCTTACATATTGAAGTGATCGTCATTTCCAGTACATCTATCAAATACTTAGTTGCAAAATCGAAGCATAAATCTAAGCATCTAAAGAAGAAAGAACCTTGCAACAATAAGAAAAATTAGAACCCAAACCCCTCACAATAAGTTCCTACTCCCAATGTGATAATGCACTAAATCAAAAGGTAAGAATACATAGAAACATTGTTTTTTTGTTGATGACATGGTCATGTGGAATCTAAGTGTTTTAATAAAATGGAAACCTTGGAAGCAACAATGAAGAAACAACGACAATCTTGATTCTTCTCCTAACTCTTCTTATCTTGGGCATGCACTTTCTACTTCTATTTGTTTCCTTTAATGTGCCGTTTAGTCCTCCTTCTAATGAATGGATTATTGATTCTAGATTATCTTATCAAATGGATAAGGATAAAGCCATTTTTTCTTCTCTTAGTGAATGTAACACCAAACAAGCATTTGCTGGTGATGATAGATCTCTTAGTGTTGTAGGGTTTGAAATAGTTCATCTAGATGATGGTAATTTCAAAAATGTATTATGTGTTCCAAGTGTTTATTGCATTTTTTGCTTGTATATCAATTCACGTATTTTGGTGAAGGGAAGACTATAGAATTTTCACCTCACCAAGCTATAATCGAGGATTTAAAAGATCCTAAGCATGTCCTAGAAACTATAATTGTGGATGATATCACCAAGTTGTAAATAGTTGAAAACTTTGGGTCATCATATTTTCCATCAGTTTTTATCGCTCATGGTAATGACTTGAGAAAACTTTAGCATGATCAATTTGGTCATCTAAAATATCACTCATTGTAACAACTATGCAATTAGAAAATGTTAATTGGTATTCCTCTCATTTATTGAAGAGGTAGTGTTTGTCCCTGTGATTTCTCAACAAACCTCATCGGTACAATTTTGACAATCATGTTTCTTGGCACACTTTGACCCCCTTGTACGTTCACAATAATTCATGTAGTCTTTTTCCTTTTGTTTCTTTCCTTACATTCAAGTATTTCTTAAATTTCATTGATGAGTTTTTGAGATGCACTGGGGTTTTACTTTCTTAAACTTAAGAGTGAGGTTTTAACATGTCTTTGGCCTACAAGGCCCTTGTAGAAAAACAATCTAGACTTCAAATACAAAAGTTAAGAACATATAATGGTGGTGAATATGTAATACAAATTAATGCACTACACATGGCATTCATATGCAACATACTATTCCATACACGCTACATCAAATTGGTGTTTCTAAGAGAAAGAATCACACACTAAGGGAAATGACAAAATGTATGATCCACTCTAAGGTATTAAGTCCTCGTTTTTTGGACAAAATCTATTAATTGTGGCAATTACATAGTTAATCTTACTCTCACCAAGGATTTAGAAAATATAATAGCTAAAGAAGCAATGACAAAAATTAAACCATATGTACTCTCATGTGTGTGATAGTGAAGCATGGGATCACATTCTTGATGAAAAACAAAAAAAATTACAACCTAAGAGTGAGAAGTGCATTTTTTTGAATAATCTAAAGATGTAAAAGGTTATAGACTTCCCTAACCTCATTCCAATGAAACTATTATTAGGATAGGTGTTAAATTTGATGAAAATATCTCATCCTATGAGCCTCATTTGATGTGTGTGACATCTTCATCTTATGAACCATATTCGGCAATTGTGTTATCTTTTTGCTAAATTTGTGAATCATTGATATACAGACAAATATGAAAGTTGTAGGAAAGGAATTGTGCAGTAGAATAATCAAAGAGAATGTACATTGAATAGGAAATTCATGCCACAAATTTCAGATAAATCAGACAAGAATTGCTCAGATAATCACAACAGTAATCTTCATTCATTAATCAATAATACAATTATTATACAATAAATATAATTCAAATGCTAAAGATAAGATTCAAATCTATCAGTTCTAACTAGCTGATTAGCTAACTCAGTGTGTCTAAATCATTGTTGGAGGTCATCCGTCTAACTTCGGATGTCTAAATCAATCTACAATCAGTTAACTCATGAGGTAGGTGGGAAAAAGGAACCACTCTCCCTACATTCATGCAAAATGGGAGCTAGGCTAACTGAAAGTGATCTAACTTATTGTAAATGGAGGTTAACTTAGCATAACTACTTACCTACCACAACCAACTGATGGAGGTTGTTGGTGGCACTCAGAGTAGGCTCATATAATGTAGGGATTTCTCTCATAGGCACATAAAATCATGCATGCACATGCAGTAAGTGGAAAATAACCTCTAGGTGTGTCCCCCACAGTCTAGTACATTAATAATCACCCTCTAAGTTAGGAAAAGTTACCAAATAAACTATATTGGACAAAGGAAGATTAATTAATCCTAAACCCCCCCCTTAATCCTAACTTTGGACAACTTGGGCTCTAGCAACTAGGCCAAAATTCACCCATACAATCTAAATGACATAAAATATTGCTTAATAAAATAAGGAAAATGGGGAAAACCTAATGGAAAAACACCCCCCTCAAGATTAGAAGGTAATCAGGAAACAAGCTTCCATACTTAAGATAATTTTTTTCTCTTTGAGAAAAAACTTGTGAAAAATTTGTTGCAATCTGCAGCTCTGTGGAGCATCCATGAAAAATCATGGTTCTTATGTGCATCAACATCCTAGGAATGTGCATGTAAACCTTTCCATATTCTTTTGATATGTTGAATGTTCCTTTTGTCTCTTCTTTCTGGAGGAGGAATGGAATGATCCATTTTGTTCATCAATGGACCAAATTGTGGATCAATCTTCATCATCAAGTAGCATCTCTCTAAAATTTTGTTGCACCTCTTTGTAGGTAGCGAAGCTGTGAGAGAGACTGCAACATGTTCATTCTGATAGTGGGACCTCATTCTTCTTCTATCATCTAGATCCCCAACAAAATTCTTGGTTGCTTCAATAATCTTTTCAATCCATTTAGGCTTATAATTTGGAATGGGAGCTGGATATGCATCTAGATCATCTTGAGGTACAATATCAATATCAAGATCATGCTGATCTTGTCCCTCATATTCTTAAACCAAAATACTATACAACATATCATTATCTGCAAATGGATATGAAAGAGAGTTTTTACCTTCCCTTTCGAAATGGTTGTTGATATTGTACTAGAGCTGAGTATGGAAGAAAGTGTGAGAATTCATATGCCTTGGAGTCATGGTTTGTAACACCCTTCACTATAATATTCCCAGATTAGATATATGAGATATCCACTGAGTCAGGACCAAATACAACTTGCTTTGGCGATCCAATATGTGTCATTTGATAAATAGATAACAAATTTGTTGCAAGAGAGGTAGCACATAGTACATTCTTGAACTCTCCATGCTGGATTTTAATAGAACCTCTCCCAACATCTAGGATCTATGAATTATCCCCCATATGAATGTTAGTTCCTCGTGAGATATCCAGAGTAGTGAAGGATTCTTTAAAGGACACCATGTGGTTGGATGCTCCCGAATCAATTAGATAGGCCTTTGAGTGAGTGAATCCTGCTTTCAAAGCATGGCACCTCTCATATTATTATATCTTGTGTCCAACTTCAGACATCTCTGCACCTTGTGGAAGGAAAATATTGTTTTGTTCAAGGAGTTTTATCAACTAGTCAATGGTCTTCTTCATGCATTGACTCACTAGATGAAATCCTCTCATACAATAGGGACATTTATCCTTCTCGAATTTCTTCTTTTTCTTGGAACCTAAGGATCCATTGGAATATCTCTAATTCTCCTTTTTCCTCGAATCAGTGTTTTTGGTATCCTTCCCTTTGTGATTCCCTCTTGCTTGCACATTGTTTGAGTCTACTACTAAGAGTTCTTGATTTTTGGAGGTTTGAATCACTCCCATTTGAACCAATTTATCTTGCTCTTGTTTCAAGGACTCAACAAAAGCATCTAAAGAAGGCATATTCCAATTAGGAATAGAAGTTCTTTCGGAATGGAATGTAGAGAAAAAGACCGAGTACTCTGAGCCAAGCTTTCTCAGCACTGATAGAAAAAGCTTCCCATCTTTTCTCTCTAATCCACATTGTTTTCATTACAGTAGTAGCGCTTTGTACTTAATAAATAACTGTTGAATAGTTTCGAAACTGCTGGGTTGTAGTGCAATGAGCTCATTCTCCAAAATATGCCATCGAATCTCATCTTGTTTTCCAAACAAAGATTCAAGATTTTCAAAAGCTTCCTTTGGAGTCCTTAGTGCCTCAATATGGAACAAAATATCTCGGGATATGTGAGTGCACATGAAGCTTAAGGCTTTATCAAGCTGATTCAAAAACTTGTTCTTCTCAACATACTATTGGGCTCATGTTCTCTTCCATTGTCATCCTAAATAGGCCTTGTTTGCACAAGGATACCTCCATATATTCCCTCCAATCAATGTAATTGAAAGGTGCAAGGATCCTAGGTACAAGAGTTGAATAATTCTCCATATTTATGTATGTTGATTAGTCAATTACTAAAGAAGCTACGTGCATACCTACAAAGAACACCGTAAAACCAATTCAATTCGCAATCATATGTCAGTACAAGCCTTTCCACCTCGACATGTGCACTTTCTCAGAGTCCTTCACACTTGGATGGAATTCTTGGTGTGGGGGCTTAGACTAAAACCAACCCAACCAACACCTCTAGGATATTTAGGGTCCTACACTTGGCAGGATCTCCAAATTTAGATTTAAACTCCAAACTCCACACTAAAATTTCCTTCCCGCAATTTTCCTTCCGCAATAGGCATTCCGTAACTCCGTTTCCGCATCCACCTTTCCACATGCGAGATGCAAGATGCGAGATCTCTGTTTTCCCAAATGCGCCTTCTGCACTTTCCTCTCTGTAACCTCCTCCATAGTCGTTGTTCTGCAACTCCTTTTCCACAACAGAGTTTTCAATGTCGGGTTGTGGGATGCAGGATCTCAAAACACCCAAAGTCGCGCTCTGCAACGGCCTTCCCAAAATCGGGTTGAAGGATGCGGGATGCGAGATGTGGGATGCCAACTTCCCAAAGTTACTCCTCGACAACATTCCACCCACATATCTTTTTCCGCAATTTTTCCCACTGTTAGATATTTTCATTACATCCTTCACCACATCCGTCGATTTACGTTTTTATGCAAATCGCCCAAACCTTGGCAAATCCATTATCTACCTCCTAACTCTAGTTGTGGATTCCTCCTAGACCGTCAGATCTACATCTGCGGATCCAATCTCCACTGTCCATTTTCTGCAAAAACTCGTTAAGTCAGAAAACTTGTGTTCTACGTAGATTTGATTAAGGAATTGATCAATCCAGTTTTCTTCCTCTTTGATCCACCAATCTATTCCTCCTATGCATGCATCTACCCTATCCTTCAATGATTCCAACAAAATCCAACTCTTAAACCAACAATTGCAGAGAAATATACAAATATTCATGAAAACGCTGAAATCGCTCTGCACAACTACACTGCTCAAATTAATGCATACATCTAGACTAACAACACTCAGAACACATGGATAACTCCTATTAGGGAAATAAAATAAAATACACACAACTCTTGGCCCACTTTCAGCCTCCTCAAATATTTACAAGTCGGTACAGACACAGGTCTGGCCGTCTCTTTGCAAAACACAATTTTCTACTAAAAGATGGAACCCTTTCAACCTTTACAACCTAGATATTTAATATACTCTGATACCCCTCTATTGAGTCGGTCCTGTAAAAAATTTACAAATCATGATGTAAAAACGTCTCTATCTAAACAAACGGTTCAGCGGGTGATCTCCACGCAGGAAGTCACAACTCGCTATTATTCCTACAGCTCTAACAACCTATGACTAAGACGAATGACTCATCACTATCTAGAATATTCATAAAAACATAGGTTATTTACAATGTAATAGTCTAGGGACTATTAAATCAAAATGTGTAGACCCCTTCTTAGGTATGATCTCTCATTGAAATGGAGACTGAGTCACTCCAAATAATTCCTTAGGGGTGTCTCCCTATAATCTTGTATATGGAAAATAAGCTATTTACCACCCAAACATTCTGCTCCCATGTTTGCAGTTAGCTCAAGCCTCAAGGGGTTCTAGTAGTGAAGCTCTACAAGCACGAATTGACACTTTGTGAAAACTAGAGGAATTAAGGCAACAAGCTAAAGATAACTTCAATCAACATCAATCTATCATAAAAAGATGGTTCGACAAAAGAAAATCTGGTACAAGAAACTTTGATGTAGGAGACCTAATTCTAAAATGTGATAACCTGCATGCAAAAAAGGGAAAACACACAAAGTTCCAACATTTATGGATTGGCCCTTATATAATCACTGAAAAGTTAGGCCCTTCAAATTACAAATTACAAGATTTACAAGGGCAGGGAGAAGGTCTTCCTGTAAATGGCCTTTGTCTCAAACATTACTTTACCTAGGATCTAGAAACCCTTTGTACATAAATAAGCGTGCTTTTATTGTTTTTGGTTTCCAGTTTATTTATTTTCCTATTTGTTTCACCTTATTTCATAGCCTTTGTTTGTTTGCTTTTAATAAACTACCTCAATTTTTTGTGTTTGGAACTATAGGCATCTGATTAAATTCAAAATTTTTGGATCCCGGGAATTGCTTATGGGAAAGAGAAAATGGTAGAGTTTGATCATACATATATTCTTTAACTGTTGATAGACGATTGAAAGGGAAGCTAGTTTTCAATCCCAGATTTGAATAATTATAACCATTGTGAACTAACCAAGAACTCATGAGGTCTGGAGTACTATCTTGGGGTTTCATCCATTCTCACATTAAGACCTATCCTAGGAAGCATATCATGATAGACCCACGGAAAGGAAGCAGGCCCAACGGATGTATGGTATTCAAAATGATCCCATTACTACAAATCAAAAAAGTCCAAAAGGCTTAGATTGAAAAGTCAATTTTCTGAAATATTCAGTCTTCAACTAAAGAAATGATGTCGAAGAAATAAATCATCAAGCCAAAAGGGCTATCAAAACAACAAATATCAACAAGGTTCTTCTCCGTCTGTGAGCATGATGAGAAAACAAGTTTGTCACTCACACAAAAGGACATTGTGGATGGAAGAACATGTATGAAATTCTCAAAGAAAAAGAAGCAATCAAGGAAGACTCATAAGACTTTTTCAATCATAAAGAAAGCATCAAAAGAATGCGAATAGCATGGGAATCATGAACAAACAAATACATTTGTCTTACTATGTTACGATCCCATGGAGTCTTATTAGGTGGAAACTTAAAGATAGGGGGGAAACGAACTTCATACTCTGGCCCTAGGAGAGTTATCAAGCCACATAATTCTTGGTTGTGTTACTCCCAAAGGAGTGATATCAAATGTGATGCTTGAAAGTTGCATCCCTAAATAAATCGATTTAAGGAAGTCTTGGGAAATACATTTAAGTGATCATTGAGCAATCGCAGTACAATACCATATGAAAACCTTGTTTTTCAAAGATGGTTTTTTCAGAGATCTGTGTTCACTAGCTTGTTGTCAATTGTTGTTGCTGCAACTGCTTCCCCAAAAATTTTACATTTTAGGGCCCCTCCTTTCATTTTATTTTTTACACTTGTTTCCCAACTCAGATTTATCCTACCTGCATACTTAGTCTTTCATTAGAGGAAATTTGAGGTCTTAAATGGGCCTCCTAAGGAAAATAATAAAATAATATTTATTAATTTTGGAGGAAGAAATTAAAAAAAAGCTACTTTTTTTGTTCGTCTTTTCAACATATCTCCTAGTGTGTTTACTCAAATTTCGAGTGGGGGGGCTCATTGGATGTAGAATTAAATTCCGCATACAACTAGTACCCACGCTGCATACTTTTGATAGATCCTGCTATCCCCAAAACAAAAAATACCTGAAAAACATGACGATGACATCATCATTGCATTTTTCAGGTATTTCTTGTTTTTGGGATAGCGGGGTCTGTCAAAAGTATGCATCATCACGTTTTTAAGTTATTTCATGTTTTTGGGATAATAGGGTCTATCAAAAGTATGCAGTGTGGGTACTCGTCAAATGCGGAATTTAATTATGCATCCAACGAGCCCTCTCAGTCGAAATTTGAGTGAAAACACTCAAAGATATGTTGAAAATACGAACAAAAATTAGTTTTTTTATGACAAATATGTCAAGTCAACCATTATGGTGGATGGATGATTGTGAAATCAGGTCAAGGTTGCATTTATTAATGGCCAAGATCAAAGGTGGAAGATATATATGGTGGGTGTGCATTTCGTAGCCAAAACAAGCAAGGAGTTAATCAAGATGAGGGATTAGGAAATTGGGTAAACCCGTGTAATTGTTATTGGTTTTATGAAACCGTTTGTATTCAACTAGCTGAGCGGATAAGAAGCTTGGAATCTCCAAGATTATAGATAGGAGATAGTATAAATAGGGGTGCAGAGCACCATAGAAGGAATTTTGGCTTGCAAAAGAATGCTGGACATTTTTGTAAAAGAGCTAACTCTTTGCTAATAAGAAGTATCATTTTGTTGGAACAAAGGCCTACACGGAGATTTAATTGGAATGCGTAGAATGCATAATGTAGAACTATTTCTTCTTGCTTCTATACATCATACAGTGAGATTGTTCTAACCTCCTGGAACTATTTCTTTGGTCATGAATGGTCTGTTGTCTATATAAATGTTTGTGTTGACAGGGTAATACATGGCTTAATTATATCAGAGCTATATTTGGTACTCTTTCTGCTATGAATGCGATTGTTGTGTTGGTACAGTTATTTGTTAGACTTATATGAACATTTGCAGTATATTACTCTGAACTCTAAATTTGCTCCTTGCATGGATAGAATAGTTTAGTTTTACATTTAGATTAGACCTGCATTTATCTTAGGTATCTACATATCATCCTTTAAATAAGAAAATCATATAACGGTGTATTGGGCCATAACTAGTAAAATATTTAAACAAATTAATCTATGATAGTTGGAACCGTGAACCAAACGGATTCCCCACACCAAATGGTGGGAGATCTAATTGGAATTGTTTACTGAAGAGAATTCTTAATGTCCTGTACCTGGTATTTTTCTAGGAATCAACACCATATTCACCCACTTTGGTCCTATAGACCCACTTACATTGCATTAGTTTCGTCTTGGAAGGTAGAGGAACCAACTCCCAAGTTTCATTGTCTTGCAAAGACTTGAACTCTTCTTGCATGGTTGTTTTCCACCTTGGGTCAAGTGATGCTTCCTGATATATTTGAGGATCATATCCAACCATCATAAAGCATATCTTTGAAATATTCAATTCACAAGTGGAGAAAGCATTGTTAAATTGAGATCTAGTATTCCTATAATCTAGTGGATCTCCAACAAGATCACCAACTACTTGTATGGTTTTATAAACCCACTTTGGACTTATGGGTCGGTCATGATATTAATGCATGTCATCAACATCATACATTAATATTAGAATCAGAAAAATCATAGAAGTAATCATCACTTACAACATCATGGAGTGGAGGATGTGAGCATTCCCCCTTGACTAGTTCGATCTCCTCCATGGGCTCTTCTTTGAACTATACACTCCTTTCAATGAAGTTTTTCCATAATAGAATCCTTTCTTTGAAATTGCAAGGATTTTCTCTTCTCAGGAGGAATTCTATCCCAAGCCTTTGAGCCAAAAGCCTTGAAATGAGAAACATTGGGCTTGTGACCACTCCAAGCCTCAAAAGGAGTTTTCCCTTTCAATGATTTGTGTGGAGATCTCTTCTGAACATATGCAGAAAAATTTGTGGCTTCGGCCCATAACTTAGGTGTCAAATCCTTATCCTTCATCATTCATGTGGCCATCTCTTTGAGAGGTATGTTCTTTTGCTTTGCAATACCATTTTGTTGTGGTGTGTAGGGCACAAAATGTTGCATCTGGATGCAAAATTCTTCATATAGCTACTACAAGTTCTTGTTGACATACTCCTTGCCATTTTCAATCCTAAGAACCTTTTTTTATTCCCACTCGTATTCTCAACTAAAGCTTTGAACACTTTGAAAGTCTCAAAAAATTCAGATTTTTGCTTGAGAAAATACACCTAGTAGTACCTTTAGAAATAATCCATGAAAGTCAACACATACCTTGAATTCCCATTTGAGGGTGTGGCAAGCGACCCTATCAGATATGAATGGATCATATCAATCACTTGGACAACCCTCCTTGCCTTTCCTTTATCATATTTGCGCTCATCATGTTTCCCCACTATGAACCCTTTGCAAGTGTGTTTGGAAAACTTGATTCTAGGAATCCCTTCAACCGTGCTTTCCTTGCTTAGTGCTTGAAGGTACATGTAATTGATATTCCCAAATATCTCATGCCACGATTTTTGGTGTCATTGGCATGTTACAGGAGCGCATTCCCTTGGGAGTAAGGAAGGAAACAAGAGAATTTGTACATTCTCGAATCATGGTCAACAAAACCCACTGCAACAACTTGGCCTATATAGATTTATGAGATCTCCACATCATTTTGAGTAAATTTTACTATCTTGGTTTTTCCCATGTGTTTCATTTGATAGACAGAGAGTAGTTTCGCTACAAGATCATGCACAAACAACACATTGTTGAAGTACGCTTTACCTAGATCAATCCTACTAATCCCTTTGGTTTGGATCTCCGAGTCATCACCCATGAGGATGAATGCACCGTTGTAAGGATGTATGGCCTAGAAGGAATCATGGATGGAAGCCATGTTACTTGAGGCACCTGAATCTATGATGAAGGAAGAATAACATGAAGATCCAGCAACCAAAGCATGGCATCTATCCTTGTTCTCTGAGCTTGAACCTCTCTCTTTCTTCCTTGTGCCTTTGGTAGTGGGATGTTGTTCTTCTCAAGGAGTTGCGCCATAATGTAAATGTTTTTATTCATGCATGCACTCTATGGATTCCAACCTTTGTGACAATAAGTGCATTTTTTCTTCTCTTGCTTCTTCTTCTCTTTGTCCTTGCTACGATTTGAACCCCCATCCGAAGATTTGGGATTCTCCTATGTCTTCTTCTCTTGCTGCTTCGAATATTTGGATTTATTCTTTCCTTTGGATTGATTTGAAACACCTGTAGCAAGGGATTTATACTTGGTGGATTTTATGGTACCCATTTGCACCAATTTGTCTTGCTCTTGAGTCAAAGACTACATGAAGTCTGTCAGTGGAGGAATTCTCCAATTTCAAACTGCTAGCTTTCCTGAGTCGAATGTGGAGATAAAAAATGAATACTCAGGGTCTAGATTCAAAAGAATGGACAAGATCATCTTCTCCTCTTTCTTCTCAATGCCACATTGTTTCAGCTAAAAAACCAACGATTTGAACTTTGTGAAGAAACCTTGGATCGTCTCAAAGTGAGTTTGGATAAATGAGATCAACTAAATTTTGAGTTGGTGTCCTCTCATATCATCAATCTTCCCAAATAATGACTCGAGACTGAGCCAAAATTCGTTGGGTGTAGTAATAAGTTCTACATTTAAGAGAAGATCCCTCGAAAAATTAAGACAAAGCATCAAGAATGCTTCATCCAATCTGTTGAAGTACTTCTATTTTTCCACAACAGAGTTGGGACTAGTTCAGTCCCCATGGTTACTATGTAGAGGCATTTCGACCTCAGTTGGATCACCATTTCATCCTTCCATTCAAAATAATTGAATGGGGTAAGCAAAACCTGATTTTTCTCCATTTTTGCTTGCACACTGGGTGACAAAGACACTGGAACTACCTGCAATGCAAACACTCAAAATTTTCTTGAAGAAACCCTAGATAGCAACTCAAACTCTCTGAAATCAATTTGCAGCTCCAAATAGCTCTAATACCATGTGAAAATATGATTCAAAACAAGATATAGGAGGTAAGGGAATCCTAACAACTCAAGATATTCACAAATTAAGCCAAAAACAATCAAAAGAGTGAAATTAACACATATAAATGGTGTCAATAACTAAATTTTCTATTACTGTCCAACATGTAAATGTGTATGGAACATGTTTATAATACAATAGGAGAGTATTGTTAGCCTTTGGAAACAAATTGGTTACATAAATGTGGAAAGCTTAGAATGGACCTCAAAACTCCCATGAATGGCCGTGGTCATGAATAGCCATGTGAACGTGGTTGAAGCATGATAGGACATAAATGAGAGTAGGCTAGGTGTGGTGGAGTGCATGGGAGTGGATCTAGGTAGCAATAAATGGTCCAAAAGAGAAAAAAACACCCAAATACCATGCATGGGTGCCTCTGGTCAACCAGTTTCCTTGTTTTAAGGAGTGGGAGCGCACCAAGGACTGAATTTTCATAAATGAGGGTGCATGTGTCTCCATAATTTTCAAGTGAGGGAGCTTGGATACCTTGCTAGACCAACATAACTAAGGTTTGGGCCATATGACATAAGCACGAAACAAATGAAAGTTTATCCTAGGTGTATGTGACCATGACATTAGGTGGTATGATGCTCTATCACACCTCCATGTTATGATTATTTTTTAATTTGATGAGTCAATTTAGGGACATGGGTTTTGTGGGGAACAACGTTGTTAATCTTATTTGTTTCTTGAACAAAATCAACAACCTCTATCCAGAATGTAGATCAACGATCAAAGCTAGAATTAGCATATCTAATGTAATCAAACAACAATTTGATTCCTTTAGTTGTTTCCTCCATATGGGATATCCATCTCAATTTGAATGATATAGAAACCAAAACAACTTCCATATGTCATCATCAAGTCAACAGACCACAACTACTTGTGTCTAAATTAAGACAATTCCAGAGGAGCCTTGGTTGTGTGATCTCTTTCTTCACGGCCTGATTCGATTAGGTGGTTGTAAATTATTTCTTTTTAGGTGATTCGATTGGATTGTTCATCGATTTGAGTCCAAATTATTAGTTTATGGTGAGTTTCAATTTGCTTCTCTTACAAGTTTATTTAGGCAAGATCTACATGACCGTAATGTTCACATGCTCCAGTGGCATAATTTTCAAAAAAATTCTTCGTGATGCAATAATTGCATCGCATGTTACTGAGAAAAACCCTAGTTCAAAAAATCCTCAAATAAAATAACATCTAGTCCATGGAATTATGGGATAGGGGTGTTCATAAGTGTAATACGATGTCACTAGTCCAACAAAATTGATGGTTTGTTGATTTTAGTATTAGTTATTAGTTTATGGTGAATTTCAACTCACTTCCAAAATCCATTAAGAGACAGTTGGTGAATTTCTATGAGGGGCATAAAATTCAATCCAAGAAACATACTTGAAGTTGTAACCTCTTCCAATTTTGTTTGGGAAAAATCAAGATGACCATAATGTCCACACAATCTATTAGAAAGGTTTTCAAAAATTTACCCCATGATGCAAAAATTGCTTTGCATGTTACTAGGAAAAACCCTAGTTCAAACAATAGTAAAATAAAACAACATCTCATTCATGGAAATCATGGGATAGGGATGTCCCTAAGTGTAATATGATGCCACTAGACCAATAGAATCGATGGTTCATCGATCTAAGTCTTGACTATCAGGTTATGGTGAGTTTCAACTCGCTTCCTAAAGTCATTCAAAGACACTAGGTGAATTTCTATTGGGGGCATAAAATCCTATCCTTGCAGCAGAATTGAATGACATGGCCTCTTGCAAGTTTGTTTAGGAATACCAACATGACCACGGTGTCCACATGCTCTATTAGCACAGTTTTCAGAAATTTACCTTGTGATGCAAAAATTAGACTTCATGTTACTAAGAAAAACACTAGTTCCAAAAATCGTTAAATAAAACAAAATCCAGTCCATGGAATCATGGGAGAGGGTGTCCCTATGTGTAACACGATTTCAAAAGTCTAACGAAATAGATGGTTTTTTAAATTAAAGTCTCGATTATCAGTTTATTGTGAGTTTTAACTTACTTCCTATAAACACTTAGGGACACTTGGTGAATTTATAATGAGGTAAGAAAAGACAATCTGAGTGGTAGAGTTGAACATTGTAACCTCTTACAAGTTTGTTTGGACAAGGAGACTTGACCACAATGCTCACATTCTTTATTGGTTGATTTTTCATGATTTTATCCTTTAGGAAAATTATATGGTATGATAATGTGGTTTCTATTGCATTTTTGGCACTTAAGCCCTACACTACTTTTTTAATTGTAGAACATTGTTGTATGCATCTTCTTAAAAGAATGTTGTTGATGAATTGATTGCAAGAAATTCCCAAAGAAATAACTCTAGGTATCTAAACTAAGTATGTGAGATAATATTTGATGGGGTAATGGACTTAATTACATCAATTTATTGTAAAAAATCTTTCTCTCATAAATATATTTGCAATTGAGTACTTAATCCCTTCTAAAACACCTAGGATATTTCAAATGACTTGGGGCCAACTTTCAAGTGGAATCGACAAAGGAATAACTTACCACCCCACCCTTAGCACAAAATGACATGTCACTCTTTGGGAAAAATATCCCTTTCAACAAGTCATAACATGTCTGACCCCAATAGTCGTTATGTGTAGACTTGCCTAGTGAGGTCCATGTCTCATTGAAACAATAGGCCATCTTTTAGATCCACAACAAACCTATAACTTTAGTGTTCATCTTAAATCACAAAACTAAAAAGAAAAGCACTTAGATTATTGGTATTTAATACTTCTTCTACTATTTAATTTGCATATATCTTCTAATGCAATTGTTGTCCACTTTTGGTGTTTTCAACTTTCTTTTGTGATCATATTGGAGTGCACAAACATATCAATTACTATTTTATTATATTTTGTTTCACTTTTATATGATGTAATAATAGAAATATAACATATATATGTATTACAACATGAAATTAATACCAACATTTATTATTTTATTTTTCCAAGACATTGTGGATGATGATCTAGACTATGCTAAGAGTGGATTACTGGATTAGATATACGAGGTGATAATGATGATGGATCAAATCAAGATAATGATGAAGTTAGTACCGAGGTTGATCAAAATGTTGAGGATAATGATGATTGTGGTGATGGTTAGTGATGCTTCTCATGAGTATGTCAATGATTATTACTATACTGGAGATGCATTCTAGCTTTATGATGATCGAAATTCATATTACGTTATGGATCATATTGACTTGTATCATGGATTGTTTTAACGTATCACTATGATACCTTTATTGTTTTGACTTATATATATATATGTAGATCATAAAACGTATTTGTTGTGCTATTGGTATTTTCATCATATATATATATATATATATTCTTCTTACTTTACTACAATTATCTCCATCAAAGGTTATTGGTTATTGATCTGATGATATGTTTGACTTTCACTTCTTTTCATGAAAGATGATTCCAAGTGTTATCGGTTTATTTTGTTAATTTATATATATTGGGAGTTTTCAATGATTTATTGATGGATAATCAATAAGTATAATGGTATTACTACTTTGGATGAATGTTGTCAATTTCCTTTAAATTTCTTCATAAGTGTTATGCTATAAATATGAATTGTGATTTATGTTTTTGCATATTTCATTATGTTATTTGAGAACTATGAAATATGTCCTTATTTAATTGAAATTAATATATCCATGTTAACTTTGGATCTATCATGGGCCAAGAGGGATCAAATCTCTCAAGGTGCAAACATTTTCTCAAGTTTTTGCACTTTTAAAAAGGTTTGCACCTCGAGATATTTGATCCCTCTCAATGCATGGTAGATCCAGAGTTAAGATGGATCTACGTTGACTAATATCATTGACAAGCATATGTAAATAGGTTAAGCTTATTAGAAGATGTGTAAAAATAAATAGAATTTAGTATTTTTTCTTTTCCTTTATTTATTTCTTTCATTTTCAAGGTTTAGTTTAATTTGTTAGTGTTAGTGTTGCTTTGATATTGTTGGTAATCCAATACTGTGTACAAGTTCTTAATCTAATTTTTCCAATGGTTAAATACACTAAATCTATGCTATCACACATCCACATTACACTAGATAGTATATGAACTAGCATATTTCCATCTCAACTCTAGATTTATCATGTGTTAAGAGGGATCAAATACCTTGAGGTGACTCTCCTCAAGTTTTTACAAACAAGGAATTTGGTCCCTCTTGAGATATAGTAGATTCATAATCAAGATGGATCTACGTTGGTATATTGTTTAAAGCAATGCCATTAAATCACTTATATGAGTTAAAAAAGTGCCTTTAGTTCTTTTACTAAAGAAAAACCACTCTACAAAAATTTATTATGAATATTACTTTATTTAAAACCTTATTTATCATCTATAAATTGAACAATCAACATTTTAATATTTGCATTTTTGCATGTTCAAGTTTTTCATGAATATGAATATTGCTTCTTTTTCAATGTCTGATTTGAACTGAATCTAGTTTTTCATTGTGTATCTTTTTTAAATCTGGGTCGCAAAGGGAGCTTTGGCATAAACCGAAAAAAAATCGCATAAAATCAATTTGACAATAATTTTCATTAGAGATAAAACACATTTTTTATCTAGTAATCAAACCACACAACCATGTGATCTATGGGTGGGTATATACTATAAACCAATCATTTGTCGTAGAAAAAATGTAAACGTAAATAATATTCATGGCTAGATGTCTGGAACATTCTCCAATAACTTTAAATTTTAACTCTAAAACCTTTAGGACAGATGGATATTATTGTTAAAATTTGTGTTAAAAAATTCTTAGAATTGATACTTCAATGCAAAATAGAAATCATGCCTTCTTCCTATAAAGTTTCTCAAATACTATCCCCTAGAATTTTGTATTCTTAGGAATGCTGTAAATTAAAGTATAAAACATTAATAGAAAGATCACAATCATTTGTTTCAAATATCTCTATACTTTATGACAATTTAAGGAGAAAATATATCAAACAATGAGATAAGTTTCAAACCCTTCTAAGGTAACTCTTCAACTAATAACTGGATCTAAAAATGTACTTTTATAACAGTATAACAACAATAAACTCATTCCCTTACATTTTTTTATTAAATGTTAATACAATCAACAATTTTCCCCTTTACTTATGTCAAATTAGTAAGACATAAACAATTGTTAAAAGCAATGCATAACAAACATGTATAACTGAAATTCAAATATGGAAATTGCACATTATATGGACAATTGGAAACTTCATATATAAGCGCAAGTTGAAGTACAAGTATATACCATAACCTTCTCTTAGGGCTAGTATAAAAACTAAAACTATCCAAAAAGTCCTAACTAGGGTAAATCATCAAATCCTAGCTCAACCAAGAGGATACATCACGTGCAAGAATCTCTCCAACGCAACCTCTGAGGTAAGACATCATCCTGCTCCATTCTTCTTCATCAATCCACCCTATTTTTTTTTCTCTCAAAACCTTATTTTCCAATCTCCAAGGCTAAAACCCAGAACCTAGGACTCCAAGATGGTCCAAAAAGACAAAGAAACCTTGATGCCTTGAGAGAGAGAGAGAGAGAGAATACAAGATCATCTCCAACATATCCTCCTCGAGAGAAAACCCTAGTCACAAGAGTAAATTCTATATGAAGATTCCCTCTTCAGACTTCATATTTCCACATAGGGTTCATGAGGAAACCCTAATGACTTCTTTCAAAATGCTAAGTACAAAGAAAAGAGCACAAATGATGGTATGAATGGAAATACTCTTTCCTTCCTCTATTTGTGTGAGCTAAGGGAGGCCAACAATATAAGACATATGGACATAAACCTACAAACAACCCCACTAATGCATATGTAATCCAAACACAAGTCAAGTGCTCCACCCCAAGTGAACGCAAGTCAAGCTTGTAGGTGATGTTGTACACAATAAATCCTATGAACGTTAGTTAGGGCACTCCATAAGCAAGGTCTAACACTCCTCCATGCTCCATAAATTCCAATCTCGTCATAAGCCATGTGTCGATCTTTGAGGTCCAATCATCCACAAGAACCATTATCGTGACCTAGGCATCCCCAAGTCAACTCCATGCCTCTAAGTAACAATCCAAGTACTCCCATGTTGTCTAGGGCTATAAGTCGGCATCCAAGATACAAAATGCTCCATATCCCCTTTAGGTCATTCTCCCACCAAGTAAATCATCTATGTGTCCACAATGAAGGGTGTCCACCAGCAAGTAAGAGATCTTCAACCTATAAGGGAAGAACACCGAGCATGAGGTCAAACATGCACTCAACAAGCTATCTCAGTTATGCATTGTAATGTCCCCGGTTTTGACCCCGTTTGCATGATGTATAAAATGTAATTAATCGTGGTGAGGAGCTCAAGGCAAAATCCCCACCATCGATTTGGTTGTGTGTGTGTTTCGGCAATGGGGATAGTTGCCTATGGTTTATCGTGCCATTTGGCACATTATAATTCAGCATCATGTAAATACGCACATCAATTAAAACTAAAACCACAACCAGCTATGGCAGTGGAACGTTGAATGAAAAGGGCATGGTTCCAAAGGATAAGGGGTGGGGGATGTCAAACCTTGGTTTATGGGGGAAAAACCCATGTGTTACCACCTTGTGTGTTTGCCACCTTTCTTGTCTCATCCAACCTCTTCCAACCTCTTCAATGTCTTGATGGAGGTAGTTGGGGCAGTTATTGTCTTGGGAGTGGGGTGGTAGGACTGTCAGTCCTTTTCCCACACGCCCACTCCACCCATGACTTTCCATTCACTCCACTCCATCCCAGTCAGTTCACCTTCACGGCGACGTCTGTTGAGGCTCACGGAGAGCAATGGTCGGTCATGCTCACGTGCAGAGCCATGGTCTGTTCATCTTCCTCACGCAGAGGTGGGTGCTGTTTTCCCTCACGCGTTGGTCGGCTCATCCTCATGCACAGAGGATTGTTCGCTCTCACGCTGGGACGCGCAGGCAGTTGGCCTGGTTTTCATTCTCACGGTTGTGGTCTGTGGAAGTTTCCCCTTCACGTAGGGAGTGTAGTCTTCCTCACGCACAGATCGGGAGATTGTAATTTCTTCCCAGCGCGGTCTAGGTAAGCCTTTCTCCAGTGACTTCGACTGTGTAACCGGGGCTATTGTTTTCCCCATGTTGCTGGTAATGTATGTTGTTATGTTTTTGGGATTGTTGTTTTCCCATGCTGGGAGTGGTATTTGCTGTTATGCCTGGGGGTTGTCTATTGTGGTCTGCATTGAGTTTTCCATGGCTGGGGAGTGTTGTCATCATCCCTTGTGGACTTTGGTGCATTGCTATCATCCATGGTGGCGTTGTGGTTTTTTGGTGCACCCTGGTTTGGGTTGCTGTTGAGTTGTTTTGGCCATGTTAGGGCCAAGAAAAACTCTGATTTGCCCTGTGGGCTTGAGCTATGTCTCATTTTGGTTTGGGGTTGCCACCCTGTTGTTTATGCCTTCATCACAGAGCTGTGAAGGAATTCTTTTGCTGCTGGTATGCAGTGGTTGTCCTTTGGACTATGTTGGCTTGGCCGATCAGTTGATGGCCTGATAAACCCAGTTGTGATGGTTTGACTGATTTGGTCCCTTGGCTAGGTGTAAGCCTGTATTGCCCCTTAGTCCTTGAGGAATCATGCCCAGCTCGGGAGGGTGGTAGCATTGTTGAGAGATTGATGAGCAAGCTGGCCTATGGTTGGGTGGAACGTTGCAGCAACGTAGCAGGTTGTGGATCGTGTTCTTCATCGAAAGATAAGTAATCCTGCTTGTTTCATCTCTGCAATTATATTGATGTTTAATGAATTATAATGAACATGGGGATGCTGGAATGTATATGTTTGCTTCCGCTGTATGATTAAAGAATTATGCATCTGTGTATGCTTGTATGTTTATGCATCTTCGCATGCATTATGCTTAAGCTTTGTAATTTCAGCATTGATTTCTTCTGTTCATGTTCATGGGCCTGTTTGCCCAGTTAACGTGGTGTTCGTTGCATCCTCTTCGCCGGTCTGAGGGATGGGGATGTGACAGAATGGTATTAGAGCTCAAGGTTGCAACAATGGGCCTCTATGGGCCAAGATGGAGCAACTGACAAAGGGTGGAATTTCCTTCTGCCCAGTAGGGATCAGTAATGGATGACAGCAAACTTCCAAAATATTTCCTAAGTGTTGACAGTCGGGTCATCGGAGGGTTTAGTGGTTCCGACTTCCGTAGTTGCGGAAGAGAAAGCGGTTTCTAGTCCGCTATTGCGGAAGCCAAAGTCATTTGGCTACCGATGTGAAAGGATTTCCGGTGTTGCGGAAGAGTTGGAAATCTCCCGTTCGCCGTAGCGGAAGAGCTGCCAATCGGAAGAAGTTCAGGTTGGTGTTCAGCCGTTGCGGAAGCCAATGGAACAAGTCTTCCAAGAGAAAAGATTGCCACCAGAAGAAGATAAAGCTCTGCGTGCCGCCGTTGCGGATGGAGAAACGATTCGACGCCCGATGAAAAAGTCATCCGATTGCCAGCAGTGCAGAAGAAAATCGCGGAAATTTTCTAAGTGTCCGCGGTTGATCGGAAGAAGTTTGTCTTTGGCGAGCCGCCATTGCAGAAGCCAAAGTCATTTGGCTTCCGATGTGGAAGAACTGCTGACGCCGCAAGTTGAAAAATTGTCTAAGTATGAAATCGTTGACGGAAAAAGGGGAATGATTGCCGCCGTTGCGGAAGAGAAAAGCGGTAAGTCGTCGACGAAGAAAGACCGCCGCCGGAAGAAGATAAGGTTCTGCGTGCCATCGTTGCGGATGGAGGAACCATTAGGCGTCCGCCGTGCGGATGGAGAAATGATTTGGCGTCCGCTGTTGCGGACGGAGAAACAACTTCTCGGCCAACGGGTAAGGCCTCCGACGTAAAAAAGTTGAAAAAAAAAATTTTAAGGCAAAAAGTCAGTTCACTCATCGGAGGTAAAAGCGTTTCATGTTCCGCCGTTGCGGAAGCCAAAGTCATTTGGCTTCCGATGTAGAAAGACCGCTGACAACCGACGCGGTAAAAGAAAGTTTGAAATTTTTCTAAATAATAAAAATATTGATCGCCGGAAGAAGAAAGTGAATGAGCGTCCGCCGTTGCGGAAGCGAAAGCATTTCTGCTTTTGACTAGAAGGGCTGTCGACGCCGTTGCAGAAGGGGAAAGCCTTCCAAGAGCCGCCATTGCGGAAGGAGAAAGCCTTCCGAGAGCCACCGTTGCGGAAGCTGAAAGCCTTCCGAGAGCCGTCGTTGCAGAAGGCGAAAGCCTTCTGAGAGTCGCCATTGCGAAAGGGGAAGCCTTTCGAGAGCCGCCATTGCGGAAGTATTAGTGGTTTGAGATCTGATTCTGCACAAAGAGAATTGAGTTTTTCAAAGGGGATTTCTCAGTGGTTTTCAGTGGGATCTCCAGCAGATTTCGACTGCTTCCCAGTGGGATTTTCAGCTGTTCTCAGTGGTTTACAGGTTGTTGAAGTTGGCTGAAGATGGCACCCAGTCCAAAATGTAGTGGTGTAATAAAAATGCAAAGATTTGGTGAAAACCCTCATTCTTAGAAGTGGTGTGGTTTTACACCCGAGGTCGGAATGACGCATGTGAATAGGCGTTGGAAAGCTTATCCAATGAAGGAACAAGGATAAGTGACCAGAATCTGAGCATGAAGCAGCCAAGTGCTAATGATGGCCGCTGTTATCAAATGGACAAATCTGGACAGTTGCATGCCCAGGGGCAGCAAGGACTATGAAGTCAACCAGCTGCTATGTGAAAAAGGAATTCCATGAGAAGATGAGGGATTTGGAAGGGAAGTTTTCATTAGACCCTATCTTGCTGATTATAACTACATTTCCTAAGTTTATGCTTGAAATGCATGAGGATATGTATTGCATGCATAGGATATTGCATGATTGGTAAGAATATTGGAAATTATATATATATAATGAACCACTAATGATAACCATTGCTTTGATGTTGGCATTAGTGGCAAAACCAACGATGACATGGACCTAGCTGAATGTGTTGCTGATGCTGACGAATGTGACCAGCAACCCTATGAAGAAAGGGATAAGGCAACGAGTCCATAACAAAAGTTGGTGAGCGATTCTATAATCTCCTGCAAAGGACCAACCAAATTGGTCATGTCCAGGGTGTAAGTAGAACCCATGCAGGTAAGAATTTGCTTATGAAAAATTCCATGGATTGGTACAGGTAAGAGACCTCATACCATGTGGATGTTTGAATATAGAAAGGTGTCATGCCTACATATGTTGATGATATTGATTGTAGTAATGCATCCTATGTGAGGTGGACATGGCTAGGCCATGGTATGTTGAATGCATTGAGATGAATGCATGTGATTTTATGAATGACTAATGACTGAAATGATGAATTGATGACAATTCAGGAACCATTTCAGAAGTTGCTATGAATGCAGGATAGTCATGATTAGTTGGCTGCCAGAAATGCTCTATGGAAGAGCAAGGTGGCATGAATGATACGCTTGTGAAGTAAGGGTATCTAAACCTTCATTAATTGCATGAATGATATGACTATACCTTGCAAATATTAATATGATTATGATTGCATGACGTAAATGAGCTTTAATGATATTGATGTGACTAACAGCCGGAAGTATTTGAATTTTATAAATTCTGAAAATGCTTCAGTGATGGTTGTAGCAATGAAAAGTTATATGCATCCAGACTTACCAAGTGTTGGTTGATTGAAGCTCATGTTTCGGGTAGATTAATTCGAAAATGGCATTGAGAGGTAAGACCTTGACCAATGCCAGAATCTACCATGTGAAAGAGCTTGTTAAATTTGAATTGTGAATTTCAAATTTAAGAAATTGCTGACAACTACTAGTCACTATTGGCTTGCATAAGCTTGTGTTTGGATGTTTGAAGCTTATGTTTCAGGTAGATTATTTCGAGCATGGCAGTGAGAGGTAAGATCCTGACCAATGCCAAAATCTACCATATGATATGCATAATAGGCTGTTAAAATTCGAATTGTGAGTTTCGGATTTGACAAAATTGCTGACAACCACTAGCCATTGTTGGCTTGCATAAGATTGTGTTTGGTTGATTGAAACTCATGTTGCAGGTAGATTATTCGAGCATGGCATTGAGAGGTAAGACCCTGACCAATGCCAGAATCTACCATTTATGAGAAGAAGTCTCATGGTTGTGAAAATAGTTGATATGCATAATGGGTTGTTAAATTTGAATTGTGGATTTTGGATTTAAGAAAGTGCTAACGACTACTAATCATTGTTGGCTTGTATAAGATTGTATCAGGAGGGACGCATGGTAAGTGGGTAATCATGTTATGATAGTAAGCATGAAATTATAATGGGCATAGTAATGCTGCTTACAAGAGACCCACAAATGAGCAAGTCAATTTCTGTAGTAGATAGAATTGCAAATTCTTATTGAATTTGATTGCTAATGTCATTGCTTGGTTATGGAATGATCAATTTGGATTGTAGTATCAGGTAATGATTGACTGTTTGGCTATTGATGAATGTGTCAGGGGTACACGTTGCAGGAAGATCATGTGTGATGACCTGCAAGAGCCAAACTTCATGGGAAGGTTTTCCCTTATCTTGGAAATGGGTTTCGGGTGAAACACCATTGGAAATTTTGAAATGTCTCATCTGCACTGCATGTTTGGTAAATAACATGAGTGAGATGGTATGGGTTATGTCGGTAAGACATGTGTGAATGTGAAATGTAAAAAGGAGTTGGGATGGAAAACTGAGGGACTGTTAACTCAGGGAAGGAGCCTCCATTCCTCCTTAATAAAGGCATACTGCGACGGCAAATGGATAAGTGTTCTGTGACCCTTGCTATGAATATGCATGTTTAGTTTTTAAATTCCATATGCAGAACATGTTTTGATTTAATATCCATTGTGACCGATTACTTGAGTATGAATAGGGCCTACATGGCACACACCGGAGAAGAGTGCACACCTTTCCGATATTGAGCCATGAAAGGCTTTTCAATATTGATTACACTCTAGGGAGTGGACGCACTCCCGGTGTCTCAATACTTGATAGTGAATGATGAAGAATGTGATTACAGTTTCTGAGCAATAACGCTGATGAGTTGCTTGCATTGCTTGTGTTGCTTGTGTTGACAGGCTAAAGGTAAAAGGCAAAAGGTAAAATGGTAAATGGTTGTTGTGAGGGGTTGCGGAGTAAGGGTTATTGTTGATATAAGTGTATGTTGGTATAAGTGTATGTTGGGTTGTTATATGCCTGGGGATCCATAGTAGATCCTAGACCTAGAAATGGTCATGATAAAGTTCCAAGCCCAGTCAACATGAGGATGTACTGGCTGGACATTAATTAATTGATGTTGTGGAGCAGCCGGTGCGCTGACCTAACATCTAAGTCCATAGGCGATCCCAAGGCTTGCAAAGCGAAGCAGGATCCTGTGGACGAACGAGGAAACACACAATACAGATAAGTATTGGATTATTTCGCTTATGAATATACATGTGTATATAATTTGGTTATGATGTTTTAAGCTCTTGTTCTAGAGATAAAACTGATGCGAATAAACTAAACATGTGAATTTATTCAATGCTTGGATATAGGTATCGCTGGGAGCAAGGACCACGAGAGCATCCTAAGGGTGCATGTGGACATGTGACTGTCCTGGAAAGCTCGGAATGAGCTGTAATGAAAAAGGTGCTAGTAAGACGAGGGAGTCCTAGCAGCCGAGACTAACCATGTGGAGAGACTCCATGGTTTAGAGGTCTGGAATAGACCAAAGACACTAAGTGTCATGACCAAGAGAGATTGGTCCAGTATTCACGATGAAGTGAAAGAGGCTGAGAGCATGAAAAGCCACTGCGGTGATGTGGGTTCCCGGATGGAACAACACAAAGAGGGGAAAAACTCTTACTGCTCTCTCTTG
>LPNX010416238.1:0-56565 GCA_001517045.1 Pseudotsuga menziesii | reverse complement strand
TACTATCTTAGAGGAAGTTGAGGGGTTTTCTCCATTTATGGTTTCCCATCCTAAAAGCTTTGTGTCTCTTGTCTCTTGTGATATGCTTATGTGATTGTTGTGCTTGGTATTCTCTCAGTGAAAATATCTTATCATAATGCTAGCTTAAATGATGAAAAACTAACATATTTGTGGGATACTCTGAAAGCTCGAAGGATTACAGAATATATTTCCTAGGATACAAGAAGATTAACATCAGCAGGGTTGTGACATTTGATGAAGACACATCTTACAACAAATCCAGAAAGAGACCTGCTGAAGAACCTGAAGAAGCAGAAGCACCCAAAATTCATGATACAACCATGAATGAAGAAACTCGAGAAGAAGATCGAGAATTTGAAGAAGCACAAAGACTTATAGATCCACCTCTGAAGAAGAATCCTCATAAGAGGAAACCTGCTTGGGTATGAGAACTTATCTAAGGTGCAGAAAGATATGGGGCTCCAAAAGAGAATCACAGAGAAATAAATAAGACCAGATCCTATTCTGGGTATGTAGCTTTACTATGTGATTTCATTGATAAAGAACCTTCCAGTTATGAAGAAGTGGCAGAATAGAAAGAATGGAAGGATGTTATGATTGAAGAGTACTAATCGATTATGAAGAATGATGTTTGGGATGTTGTCCCAAGACCAGATGGGAAGTCAGTTGTAACTTCCAAATGGATCTACAAGATCAAACATGCTGCAGACAGTAGCATTGAAAAATATAAGGCAAGATTTGTAGCTTGGTGTTTCTCTCAAAAAGAGGGAATAGATTATGAAGAAACATTTGCACCTATAGCCAGATACACTTCCATCAGATGAGTACTTGCTCTGGCCGTAGTGATGAAATGAAAGATACACCAGATGGATGTCAAGACTGCTTTCTTGAATGGTGTAGTGGAAGAGGAAGTGTATGTAGAACAACCACTCGGTTTTGAGACACATGATAGGGAGTCTCATGTATGCAGATTGAAGAAATCCCTATACATTTTGAAATAGGCACCCAGGACATGGTACGATAGAATTGATAGATTTCTATCCAGTTTGGGCTTTACCAAGAGTAAAGAAGATTCCAACCTTTACTACAAGGTTGAAGATGGCAACCCAGTGATGCTTTTACTATATGTAGATGATCTGTTTGTGACAGGTATGGATGGGTTGATTACTGATACGAATAAAAATATTGCTGCTGAGTTTGAGATCAAGGACTTGGGTATGATGCATTACTTTCTAAGTATGGAGGTGTGGCAGAGTACAGATGGAATCTTCCTTGGATAAGGGGAGTATGCAGTAGAGATATTGAAGAGGTTTGGGATGATGGACTGCAAGACTATGGCCACACCTATGGCATCGAACCTGAAGCTATTGAGTGATGCTTCATCAGATTCAGTTTATGCTATGATGTATCATTAGATGATTGGATCATTGATGTACCTGATGAACATGAGACCAGACATTTGCTTTTCTGTGAACACCTTGAGCTAGTTCTTGAAATATCTGAGAAATGTTCACTTGATTGCTGCAAAGCATATTCTAAGGTACCTAAGGGGTATAGTTGATTATGGGCTCAAGTACGATGCAAATCAGAAGATTAACCTGGAGGGTTATGTTGATTCGAATTGGGTAGGCAGTACCATCGATAGGAAGAGCACCTCAGGGTGTTGCTCCAGTATGGGATCAGGTGTGATCTCTTGGTTTAGCAGGAAGCAATTCTGTGTGGCACTGAGTACAGCTGAAGCAGAGTATGTTGCATCTTGTTCAACTAGCTGTGAGGTAGTATGGCTGAGGAATCTACTATCTGATTTATTTGATCTCTAGATGAATGATACTTGTATACATTATGACAACTAGAGTTGCGTGAAGTTTTCAAAGAATCCAGTGTTCCATGACAAGTCGAAGCACATCGAGATCAAGTATCACTATATCAGGGATATGGTGTAGAGAGGAGCAGTGAAGCTCCAGTATGTTGCGACAGAGGAACAAATAGCTGATGTGTTGACGAAGCCATTGGCCGGAGTGAAGTTCGAGTACTTTAGGGAGAAGCTTGGTGTTCTCTAGATTGAGGTTTCCTCCAAGGGAAAGTGATGAATCCCAAATCCATTTTGAAGAGCAAGTTAGATGTAAGGGCTGGGCCATTCTGTCATGGTGAGAGGATTTGGTTCCTTCCATATCAGATATGAGTGCTGAGATTCATAGCCATTATGACGAGCAGGTTAGATGTAAGGGCTAAGCCATTCTGTCATGGTGAGAGGATTCAGTTCCTTCCATGTCATATATGAGTGCTGGCCATTCTATCAAGTAGGATAGATGTAAGGGAAACTGCCACTCTTCAGGAGAGTGGAGGCACCTATTCCATTACCAGGTAGCTCAGTCTTGGACTGGGGGCCATTCTGTCATGGTGAGAGGATTCAGTTCCTTCCATGTCAGATGTGAGTGCAGGCCATTTTGTCATGGTGAGAGGATTCAGTTCCTTCCATGTCAGATGTGAGTGCAGGCCATTCTGTCTTGGTGAGAGGATTTAGTTCCTTCCAAGTCAGATGTGAGTGCAATCCTTTTTGGTGATGGTGAGAGGATTCAGTTCCTTCTAGGTCAGATTTAAGTGCTGAAGCATTTTCACAGATGTTAGTGATGTGATGTCCTATCATGCTGGTGAATGTGAGTGTTGGACCTTTCTGATGTGATTGTAGGTTACTACATGATCAGATGTGAGTGTTGGGTATGCCTTTCTGATGAGTAGGTCATATGTAAGTGCTAGGCGAAGAACTACCTGATGGCTAGGCCTACAACCAGCATGAAAGAAGGCTGGCTCTGTAGAACTTCCTATGATGAGATAGAACACATGATGATGACCAGATGAGATCCAGATCGAGCTATGATCCAGATCCAGTTATGATTACTTCGAGAGATCCAGATAAAGTGATGATCCAGATCCAACAGTGATGATCTAGATCAAGTGATGATCCAGATCCAGTGCAGTGATGATCCAGATCCAGTCCAGTGATGATGATCCAGATCGAGTGATAATCTAGATCCAAGTGATGTTGATCTAGATCCAGTGATGATGTCCCATGATGATCCAGATCGAGAGATGATCCAGATTCGAAGAATGAAGATGACTTGAAGACGAATATGACTTGAATACTTAGAAGACTCGAGATGATCTAGTTGATACAAAGAAGAAGAATAGTGTTGAAAATTGTGTCGAAATAATACCTTCCTAGTTAAGAGAGAGTGTTGATGTATTTGTAACTTCAGAATGTATTCATCATGTATCTTATGTATTGTAACCCGATGTTTATTTCAGGATGTATCTATTATGTAATTGAGTCATGTTGTCATGCCCCAATGTTTTGATCGGGAGAATCAATAATGTAAACAAGTCATGTCAAGTCATAGTGAGTAACCCTCTGATTGTCTAAGGGTTAAAGTCCCCGCAGTTTTAGGGCACTAGAGTTATTAGGCTCTCCTAGTAGAGGTCAGCCCTAGTAGGGTTTTAGTCATGTGGATATTAGTATAAATAGAGAGCCGGGGTCTCTATTTAGTACACATCACTCACACACTCAAGTGTAGCACATAGTTGAGGAAGGAGAAGACACTGGGGCTAGACAAGAAGAAGATTACTACTGTCGGGAGTGCATCTTGCTGTTTTGGGGTTTTACATCTTGTGCTGATTCTATCTCTGAGGAAGTTGTAGGGTTTTATCCATTTATGGTTTCCCCGATGAAAAAAATTGTGTTCATTGTCTCTTGTGTTTGATTGCTGTACTTGTTGTTCTCTCAGTAAAGATCCTAACATAATGCTAGCTTAATGTTAAAAAATTAACATTTACTTCAGAGTATACTTATGTATAGTAAATCTACATTCTATAATTTCCTAGTGAACTTTTGATGCCTCAAAATTTTTTCCCAACTTTCCAAGATGATGCACAACATAGATCAAACTTCTGGAACTTAAAACATGCATTCCCTAAGCATTTGGTTCAATATCTGGGCAACAACTTCAACTTTCTTAAATTTGTAGAAAGCTTTGATGAGTGAAGAATACATAGCATATGTGGGTGAGGCCCTTACTAATATTTTTCTTTAGTTGATATATCACCTCATCCACCATACCCAACCATGCAAATACCCCCAATGAATGTGATATAGAAACTATATAAGGTATTTTCATCTCCACTAGATTTTCTTGCATGCTCCACTCTATCAACCTTGCACATAGCATTGATCAATGCATTCAAATTTGCAGCCACTAGAGTAAAGCCTTTTTTGGTAATTTCATTTGCAATCTCATAGGCTAGTTCTATATTATTAGTCCTCAAGAGCCCATCAATCAAAATGGAAGAAATTGTATTTCTTAGTCGATGTCCTTGGTCTAACAGTACCTTGTGAAGTATGTGGTCTTTCTCAACTTGACCAGCCTTACAAAGGATACCATTAAGGGTGTTATAAATAGCAGAGGCAATAGGGTAACCCCTTATAGAAACATAATGAAGGATATGGAGAGCATCCTCATTTTTTTTATCTATCATAATCCCACAATTAGAGCGTCGGTAGTCCTCATAATGACATATAATATAATATAAGGTAAATTTATGAATGTCCAGTGAATGCTCACTGAAGTAGATCAAAGGGACCATTTGGTACAAAAATATGAAACCAACATCAATCATCTTAAGATAGATTTGAAAGGCCTTATCTATATCATTGACATTACATAGTTCATTTACAAGGTCACCAAGAATGGCTTCATCAACAAAATACACTTCATCAAGCATCTATGTCAACAATTCTTCAGCCTCTAAGTTTTCTTGACTTTAGGTACCAATAAATTAAAGTTTTGAAAGAAATAAATTATGATGACATCCTTCTTGGACCATTTCATTATATAGATCATGCACTTGATCCATGAATCTCACATTGGATAAAGCATCACTTTTTTCTCTATTTTGTCTTATATCATATTTGGAGATACGTTCTTTTCTATTTTACATGGAGCAAAAGATTTGACAAAAATTTTCTGAGTAAAAATGTTTATTTGTATGTTTTGGGAAGAAATTTGGGAAATTACTCATGATCTGAAATAGTTTCTAGTGTTTTCTAATTTGGTGATTGTCCTTTAGTTTATTGATGTTAAAGTTGAGAGGATTCATTATGATTTTTTATTCTAAAGTTTAAACACAAATTTAGAGAAAAATGTTGTCCATAAGATAACTCCAATTTTGAATTTTACCCTAAATGATTTTGGCAATTGTGATTCTATAATATTGGATATTTTTATTTCTCAGTTTTTACACATTGGTATCTTTGAACGTTGGATGATTTCCTCTTAAATTTCTTTGATTTGGGTTAATTGAGTCATATTTTGTTTTGCAGATTGTTATTTTTATTTGAAAGTTTGGAATGCTCATAATGCTGGTGCAACAGCTGTTCTTGTTTTTGATGATCGGGAAGAGCCATTGATAACTATGGATTCACCTGAAGAAGATACTTCAGCGGCTGAATATCTACAGAATATCACCATTCCTTCTACTCTTATTTGATGGTTTGTCAATTTAGTTGTGTATCTCATTTAACACTTGCAATTTTTTTTTTTCTGTTAACAAATGCTCTTGACATTTCTACTTTGTTTTATTCAATGATATGGTTGATTAGTTCAAGGCTGGAAGATTGATGGCTCGAGGATTAATGTGTTTGATGCCTTTGGATGAACAAGCCACATATGGTTTCTTAGCTAAATCCAATATTGTAATGATTAGCATTTCCAGATGTACTGCTGGCATTTTAAGTTACCCCTTCATTGATTGGCAGATAATGACAATCGGTGCTATGCAGAGGAACATGCATTCCAATCTATGTAGTTTCTAATGATGCTACTTGTTGTTTTATCTCAAGCTGTAAATGTAGCATGCCTTTTTCTATGAAGAAATTTGAAGTAAGCATTTTCCAGCTTGAGACTTTTAACATTTATTTTGGTGCATTGGTGTAATTTTAGGTTCATGAATTTTGTTTTATTAGTTGCTTAAGTGAAGTATAAACTATTAAGAAATAGCTCCAGTGAAAAACCATACACTTCTACATACCTAAACAGTTACAGTGAGAGCTATACACTTTTCAGGATCTATCTAAATTTTAATAATCAATTTTGTGTGCAACTACCCTTCCCTTGTAGAATGCTTACTACTAGAGATATATGATTTCTTGTTTAGAATATTAAGGCTGCAGCTTTATATGCCATCATTGTAAAGGAATTGATGGTCGTTTTGATTGCTTTCTATGGATGGTCTCATCTTCCCAGAGAACTAGTGCAGAGAGAGGTATTTTAAAGGTGTTTCTCAGCATTGCCAATATTACTGCTAGTTATGTAGGATGCACTGATTTTTCAAGTGATTTTGAAGTCAAATGATTGCAAGACGTCAATTGAATGATACATTTTCAGATCTTCTCAAAATGATCCAGAATTTTGAAGTTAGATGAGCCATCAATTGATATTTGATGGTTTGTCAATTTAGTTGTGTATCTCATTTAACACTTGCAATTTTTTTTTGTTAACAAATGCTTAACTAGTTGTCCTACCTTTCAAATAATTGGTATCCTCACCTAGAAGCCAAATATACAACCCTTTAAAGCTTTATCTAAAGATGCAATGTTGTAGGAGCAGGGTATTCTCTTTATATTTGCAACATGACTATTTGATTATTGAATCCACTATTAGGTTCCCTTATAGCCAAGGAATAATGATTCACAAAGCATAAATCCTCCATACAAAATGGTACCTTTGAAATAGTAAATGATTCAATGCTAAATACTTGCAATACTTGCAATTCCCCAAGTCAAAATACTAGCAATTCTTTGAATTCTAGGTGTAGAGATAATTTTTGCAAGACATCACGGTGCATAGGGAGTCGTGTCTCTAATTTTGCAAATGATAATCGTCGAGTCTCCATTAGCAATAATTTTCTGAATCTGCTTGGCTCTTAGAATGTTTATCACTTGATTTAAAGCTGAAATAGGCTTCACAATAAGAGAAGAAACCTTTTGCAGTTTGATCACAACCATAGACTTGCTTATTATGGAACCTTCTCAAAGAAAAGGTGAATATACTTTGCATAATTTTAAGTTTATTAATTATCAAAGAAACGGGTTGTGTTTTAATTTTGATAGCCCATGATGAGGAACATCTGAAACACCTTGAAGCTCATGAATTCTTAATATTGCAGTAGACAAGAGGGAAAGTTTTGTTTCTGACTCTTTGTTTTTGATGCAATGATGGAATTGGGCTTTGAAATCCTTTTAGGAAGGACTCTTCTTTGGAATATGAGAATGATAGTGATGAAGAATGGGACGAGGTACTCATCACTAAATCTCTTTGGCAAGAGTATTTGTAGTATTTTTATTAGATTTAGCTACGGGGAAAATTGTACATATCTCTCAGGAATTAGTTTATCATAAATACTTGTTACTGGTAAGTTGTAATAGTAATAATTATGTAGTTTGTAGATTGATATCTATCATAATTTTGTTTGAATATCATCATTGTCAAGCAATAACAACTTCTTAAAGGGTTCTAGCTCAATGGTAGAGCACCTGCCTAATTATAGGCAGGAGGTTGGTGGTTTGATTCCTTTGTGCCCTATCATAAATTTGTGACTACAAAAACGACTAAATTCACATATATACGACTATTAGTAGCTAGTTTTATGTATCTTAGTCGTATTTAGCTTATTCATTAATATGTTAACATATAATAGTTTATTTAGTCATATATTTAGTCATTAATGGTTGCAATCAGTGACTAAATCAGCGACTAAATCAATGACTAACTCAGTGACTAAATCAATGACTAAATCCATGACTAAATCCATGACTAAATCAATGACTAAATCAATGACTAAATCAATAACTATCAATGACTAAAGCATTGTCTATCAATGACTAAATCATTGTCTATCAATGACTAAATCAATGACTACTAAGTCAAGCTATTAATGACTAGTGAAACACGATTAGCTATAAGATAGTGGAAATTTGCTACTATTAGTCACCGACTCAAAAATAGTCGTTTATAGCCTAATTTTGGTCATTTTTTTAGTCATTAATCTCTCATTTTCTACTAGTGTATCCTACTCTATTGATTCTAATTGAAAATTAATCCTTTCTTTTATTCTTCTTAATATTTCTCCTTTTTTTCATTTATTTTCCTATACAAATTCGCTATTATAAGTGAATCCAAAAATATCGCTTCCTTTTTAACATGATAGGTTGAAATACCAATAATCCTTGTGTTGATGTAATTGTAACTTTGGAATGTATTCACTTGTATTTGTTATGTATTGTAACCCAATGCTTATTCCAAGATGTATTTGTAATGTAATTGAGTCATGTCATGCCCCGAGGTTCCTATCGAGAGTTTCTATAATGTAAACAAGTCATGTCAAGTCAAGGTGGGTAACCCTCCTATTGTCTAAGGGTTAACATCCCTGCAGTTTTGGGGCACTAGGGTTATTAGACTCACTTAGTGAAGTTGGACCTAGTTGGGTTTAGTCAAGTTGGGAATTAGTATAAATAGAGAGCTAGCCTCTCTATTTATCACACACTCACTCACACTCAGTTGTAGTGCATAGTTGAGGAATAGAAAGACACTGGGTCAAGGAAGAAAGAGGTTACTGCTGTCAGGAGATCATCTTACTATTTTTGGGTTTCACTTTTGGTGCTGATTCTATCTCTGAGGAAGTTGCGGAGTTTCCTCCATTTATGGTTTCCCCAAGGAAAAACACTATGTTCATTGTCTCTTGTGTTTGATTGTTGTGCTTGTTTTTCTCTCAGTTAAAGATCCTAATGTTATACTAGCTTAACGTTAAAAATCTAACATGGTATCAGAGCTAATTTGAGAAGAAGACATTGTGCAGCTGCAGGAACTAGGGCTTCCTACTTTGTGGATCTCTCTCCACATATTTTCAGCAAACGTAGGGTGGAATAACTCTCCTCCCTAGGGTGCATCTTTCTATCGAAGCAGAATACAATTCTGAGGTTTTTCAATTTTGGACCCGACACTGCTGCCGAAAATTAGGGATTTTCATAGAAGTGGAATTTTTTAGTGAGCCCAGGTGTGGATTGATATCCTCCCCAAAATAAAAGTTAGGGATCAAATTAAAAGCATTTGGTTGGATAGAACTCTATAAAATCAAAACCCTAGTCTGCTCCTGAACCAACACTACAGGATTTTAGCTCCAAATCCAGATCTTCCATCTTGACCTGATAAGATATAAATATTTTGTATTTCCATTTGAGGTTCTCAGTTAAGATGTCTCATCATACCAAGCTTGAGGAAAAGCTTGAGGGAGCTGATGTTAATGTAATTGTAACTTCAGAATGTATTCACTTGTATTTCTTATCTATTGTAACCTGATGTTTATTTCAGGATGTCATCATATCATGTCATGCCCCGATGTTCCGATCGGGAAGATCTATAATGTAAACAAGTCATGTGAAGTCATTGTGGGTAACCCTCCTATTGTTTAAGGGTTAAAGTCCCCGCAGTTTTGGGGCACTAGGGTTATCAGACTCTCCTAGAGAGGTCGGCCCTAGTAGGGTTTTATTCATGTCAGGATTAGTATAAATAGAGAGCTAGACAATCTATTTAGCACACATCATAAACACACTCAGTAGTGCATAGTTGAGGAAGGAGAAGACACTGGGGCTAGACAAGAAAAAGGTTACTGCTGTCGGAAGATCATCTTACTGTTTTGGGGTTTTACCTTTTGTGCTGATTCTATCTCTGAGGAAGTTGTGGGGTTTTCTCCATTTATGGTTTCCCCAAGGAAAAACACTGTGTTCATTGTCTCTTGTGTTTGATTGCTGTACTTCTTGTTCTCTTAGTTAAAGATCCTAACATAATGCTAGCTTGAATGTTGAAAAACTAACATGGTATCAGAGCTAACCTGAGAAGAAGACACTATGCAACTACGGGAACTAGGGATTCCTACTTTGTGGATCTCTCTCCACAAATTTTCAGCAAAATCAAGGTGGAATAACTCTCCTCCTTAGGGCGCATCTTTCTGTCGAAGCATAATCCAATTCTAATGTTTTTCAGTTTTGGACTCGACACTACTGCCGAAAATTAGGGATTTTCACAGAATAGGAATTTTTTAGTGAGCCAAGGCCTGGATTGATCTCCTCCCCAAAATTGAAGTTAGGGATCAATTTCAAAGCATTTGGTTGGACAAAACTACAGAAAAGAAAAACCCTAATTCTCTCTTGAACCAGCTCTGTAGGATTTCAGCTCAAAATTCAGATATGACAACTTGACCTGGTAAGATCTAAAATATTTTGTATTTCCATTTGAGGTTCTCAGTTAAGATGTCTCATCATACCAAGCTTGATGAAAATCTTGAGGCAGTTGATAACTTCTGAGCTTGGAAGTATAGGATCTCCCTGGTCCTAGAAGAGAATGAGTTAGACTCCTACATCCATGAGGAGGTTCCACTTCCAGAGGGAGATGAGGCTAAGGCCTTGTATGAGAAGAAGTTGGTTATGGCAAAGAGAATCATTTTTGATTCTATCAAGGATCAACTCATACCACATGTGTCCTCCCTAAAGACACCTAAAGCTATGTTTGATGCCCTAACCAAATTGTTTGAAGGGAAGAACATAAACTGGGAGATGACTCTGAGAAACCAACCAAAGAATGTGAAGATTCAAAATGCAGAAACAATCTAGTCATACTTCAGAGGAGTTTCTCAGATAAAGGAACAACTAGAAGCAGTAGATGAAGAAGTGGAAAATGCAGAGATTGTGATGACTTGCTTGAATGGCCTTCCTAGGTCATGGGATTCTTTCATCCAAGGGATCTGTGCTAGAAAGAAGTTAGTTAAGTTCAGCAGACTATGGGAAGAGTGCTCTCAATAAGAAGCTTGGATAGTAGCTCGAGAAGAAAAGATGGGAAGTGAAGATCAAGCTCTCACGATACACTCCGAGTCAACCAAAAGAAGATCTCATCACTCCAGAGGTAAGCACTCTCATAAAGATAACACTAGAAAAGATTTGCCTAGGATCATATGTTATACATGTGATGAAGCAGAACATTTTGCAAGAAATTGTCCTAAGAAACAAAAACTAACAAAAAGGAGCAACAAAAGAAGACATCATGCTCATGCTACAGAGGATGATGAACCATCCAAGAAAAGAACCAGATATGAAAGTGAAGATTCTTCAAGCGAGGATGAATATGTTTTGATTTCTACTTTCACAGGAAACATTACACATGGAAGCAATGATTGGCTCATAGATAGCGTGGCTTCCAAACATATGACAGGATTCAAGGAATCCTTTGTGAGACTATCAGAACATGAATCACCTCACAAGGTGAAGCTAGGAGATGACTACCAATATCCAATAAAAGGTAGTGGGGAATCTTCCTATGATATAGACTCTAGAAAGTCTCTAACAATGAAGGAAGTATTGTTTATGCCAGGACTCAAGAAGAACCTCCTCTCCATCTTGGCATTAGATTCAAAAGGAATGCGGGTTGTATTCATAGATGGTCAAGTCATCATGTGGCCAAAAGGAAAGACTATCGATGATGCGGTGGTGATTGGAGAACAAGAAGGAGGATTGTACAAATTAAAGGGCCATCTAGTAAAATCCTTGGTCCATGACACAGTAGAGCCAAGTGAACTTTGGCATAGAAGGCTTGCACATGTGCATTATAGAGCACTACCACTTGCGAGCAAAGTTGTTGAAGGTCTTCCAGAAATCCAAGCAAAACATGATGGGGTTTGCAAAGGATGTGTGAAAGGAAAGAATACAAAGAAGAAATTTCCAAGCAGAGAAAGAAAAGCAAAAGGAATTTTGGAAATCATCCACTCTGATGTATGCAGTCCTATGTCATCAAACTCACTAAGTGGGTATGCATATCATGTTTCTTTTATTGATGACTTTTCTAGGAAGACATGGGTTTGCTTCATGAAGAACAAAGACGAAGTATTCAACAAGTTCAAGGAATTCAAAGCCTTGATCAAGAACCACACTGAAAAGAATATCAAGACCCTTTGATCAGATAATGGCAGAGAATTCACTTCAAATGAATTCAAAGAGCTATGAAAAGAATCAGGGATTAAGAGGGAGTTTTCCACTCCTTATAATCCACAACAGAATGGGATTCCAGATATGAAGAATAGAACTATCATGGAAGCTGCAAGAGCAATGCTTCATGATCAAGACCTTCCTATGAATCTTTGGGCGGAAGTTGCCAGAACAACAGTGTATGTTTAAAACCATAATCCACATAGAGTACTCTAGAACAAGACTCCTGAAGAAGTCTTCTCTGACAAGAAACTAGAAGTCAGCAATCTCAGAATATTCGATTGTCCTATGTACATACACATTCCAAAAGAGAAGAGAACAAAATTAGATCCTTCAGGAAAGAAGGGTATATTTGTGGGATACTCTGAAAGCTTGAAAGCTTACAGAATATATTTTCTAGGAGACAAGAAGATTGACATCAGCAGGGATGTGACATTTGATGAAGACACAGCTTACAACAAATCCAGAAAGAGACCTACTGAAGAACCTGAAGAAGCAAAAGCACCCAGAATTCATGATACAACCATGAACGAAGAAACTCAAGAAGAAGATCGAGAATTTGAAGAACCACAAATACCTGTAGATCCACCTCTAGATAACAATCCTCATAAGAGGAAACCTACTTGGGTACGAGAACTTATCCAAAGTGTGGAAAGATATGGGGCTCCAGAAGAAAATCACAGAGAAAGAAAGAGGACCAGATCTTGCTCCGGGTATGTACCATTTCTATGTGATTTCATTGATAAACAACCTTCCAGTTATGAAGAAGCGACATAATGAAAAGAATGGAAGGATGCTATGATTGAAGAATACAAATTGATCATGAAGAATGATGTTTGGGATGTTGTCCCAAGACTAGATGGGAAGTCAGTTGTAACTTCCAAATGGATCTACAAGATCATGCTGCAGATGGTAGCATTGAAAAATATAAGGTAAGATTTGTGGCTCGGGGGTNAGACTAGATGGGAAGTCAGTTGTAACTTCCAAATGGATCTACAAGATCATGCTGCAGATGGTAGCATTGAAAAATATAAGGTAAGATTTGTGGCTCGGGGTTTCTCTCAGAAAAAAGGAATAGATTATGAAGAAACCTTTGCACCTGTAGCTAGATACACTTCCATTAGATCAGTACTTGCTCTAGCTGCAGTAATGAAATGGAAGATACGCCAGATGGATGTCAAGAATTCTTTCTTGAATGGTGTTGTGGAAGAAGAAGTGTATGTAGAACAGCCACTCAGTTTTGAGACACATGACAGGGAGTCTCGTGTGTGCAGATTGAAGAAATCCCTGTACGGTTTGAAATAGGCACCCAGGACATGGTACAACAGAATTGACAACTTTCTATCCAGTTTGGGCTTTACCAAGAGTAAAGCAAATTCCAACCTTTAATACAAGGTTGAAGATGGAAACCTAGTGATGCTTCTACTGTATGTAGATGATCTATTTGTGATAGGTATGGATAGGTTGATTGCTGATACGAAGAGAAATCTTGTTGCCAAGTTCAAAATGAAGGACTTGGGTATGATGCATTATTTTCTAGGCATGGAGGTGTGGCAGAGTGCAAATGGAATCTTCCTTGGACAAGGGAAGTATGTAGTAGGGATCCTAAAGAGTTTTGGAATGATGGACTGCAAATCCATGTCCACACCTATGGAATCGAACCTGAAGCTATTAAGTGATGCTTCATCAGAGTCGATTGATGCTATGATGTATCTTCAGATGATTGGGTCATTGATGTACCTGACGAACACGAGACCAAACATTTGCTTTTCTATGAATACCTTGAGCTAGTTCTTGACAGATCTAGAAATGTTCACTTGATTGCTGCAAAGCATATTCTGAGGTACCTGAGAGGTACTATTGATTATGGGCTCAAGTACGATGTGAATCAGAAGATTAACCTGGAGGGTTATGTTGATTTAGATTGGGCAGACAGTGCCATTGATAGGAAGAGCACTTCAGGGTGTTGCTTCAGTATGGGATCAGGTGTGATCTCCTGGTTTAGCAGGAAGCAATCCTGTGTGGCACTGAGTACAACTGAAGCAGAGTATGTCGTAGCTTGTTCAGCTAGTTGTGAGGCAGTATGGATGAGGAAGCTACTTTCTAATTTATTTGATCTCCAATTGGATGCTACTTGTATACATTGTGACAACCAGAGTTGTGTGAAGTTGTGAGAGAATCCAGTGTTCCATGACAAGTCGAAGCATATCAAGATCAAGTATCACTATATCAGGGATGTGGTGCAGAGGGGAGCAGTGAAACTCCAGTATGTTGTGACGGATGATCAGATATCGGATGTGTTGATGAAGCCATTGGACAGAGTAAAGTTTGAGTACTTCAGGGAGAAGCTTGGTGTTCTCTAGATCGAGGTCCCTTCCAAGGGGAAGTGACGAGTCCGGAAGCCATTCTGACAAGAAGGTCATGTAAGGGCTGAGCCATTCTATTATGGTGAGAGGATTTGGTTCCTTCCATGTTAGATATGAGTGATGAATGCCATTATGGGAATGGAGGTACCTGGTCAGTTACCAGGAACACTCAGTCTGGGACTAAGAGAGCCATTCTAATGAGCAGTTTAGATGTAAGGGCTAAGCCATTATGTCATGGCTAAAGCATTAGGTTCCTCCCATGTCAGATATGAGTGCTGGCCATTCTGATGAGTAGGTCAGATGTAAAGGAAACTGCCACTCTCTAGGAGAGTGGAGGCACCTGGTCCGTTACAAGGTAGCTTAGTCTGGGACTGGGGGCCATTCTGGTGAGGGTGTAGGATTTGGTTCCTACCAGGTCAGATGTGAGTGTAGGCCATTTTGGTGAGGGTGTAGGATTTGGTTCCTACTAGGGCATATATAAGGGAAACTGCCATTCTCTAGGAGAATGGAGGAACCTGGTCCATTACCAGGTAGCTCAGTCTGGGACTGGGGGCCATTTCGGCGAGGGTGTAGGATTTGGTTCCTACCAGGTCAAATGTGAGTGCATGCCTTTTTGATGAGGGTGTAGGATTTGGTTCCTACCAGGTCAGATGTGAGTGCATGCCTTTCTGATGAGGGTGTAGGATTTGGTTCCTACCAAGTCAGATGTAAGTGCTGAATCCTTTTCACAGATGATAGTGATGTCCTATCATGCTGGTGAATGTGAGCTTTGGGCCTTTCTGATGTGATTGTAGGCTCCTACATGATCATATGTGAGTGCTGGGCATGCCTTTTTGACGAGTAGGTCAGATGTAAGTGCTGGGTGGGCCATTCTGACGAGTAGATCAGATATAAGAGCTGAAGAAGACCTACATGATGGATAGGCCTACAACCAGCATGAAAGAAGGCTGGCTCTGTAGAAATTCCTGTGACGAGAAGAATCATGAGATAGCACATATGATGATGACCAGAGGAGATCCAGATCGAGCCAAGATCCGGATCCAGTTATGATGACTCCCATAGATCCAGATCGAGTGATGATCCAGATCCAGTGTAATGATCCAGATCAAGTGATGATCCAGATCTAGTCGTGATGATCCAGATCCAGTGATGATGTACAGTGATGATGATCCATATCGAGTGATGATGATCTAGATCGAGTGATGATCCAGATCCAAAAATGAAGATGGCATGAAGATAAAGATGACTTGAAGACGAAGATGACTTGGAGATGCAGACGACGAGAAGATCCATATAAGAAGACCAGTGATGCAAATTGTGTCAAGAGAATACTTTCCTAGTTAAGAGGGAGTGTTAATGTAATTGTAACTTCGGAATGTATTCACTTGTGTTTATTATCTATTGTATCTCGATGTTTATTCTAGGATTTTATCATGTCATGTCATGCCCCGATGTTCCGATCGGGAAGATCTATAATGTAAACAAGTCATGTCAAGTCATTGTGGGTAACCCTCCTATTGTCTAAGGGTTAAAGTCCCTCAGTTCTAGGGCACTAGGGTTATTAGACTCTCCTATAGAGGTAATCCCTAGTAGGGTTTTAGTCATGTTGGGATTAGTATAAATAGAGAGTTGGACACTCTATTTAGCACACATCACAAACACACTCAAGTGTAGCACATAGTTGAGGAAGGAAAAGACATTGTGGCTAGACAAGAAGAAGGTTACTACTGTCGGGAGATCATCTTACTATTTTGGGGTTTTACCTTTTGTGCTGATTCTATCTTTGAGGAAGTTGCGGGGTTTTCTCCATTTATGGTTTCCCCGAGGAAAAACACTATGTTCATTGTCTCTTATGTTTGATTGTTGTACTTGTTGTTCTATCAGTTAAAGATCCTAACATAATGCTAGCTTGAATGTTGAAAAACTAACAACTGATAACTTCCGAGCTTGGAAGTATAGGATCTCCTTGGTCCTGGAAGAAAATGAGTTGGACTCCTATATCAGTGAGGAGGCTCTAGTTCCAGAGGGAGATGAGGCCAAGGCCTTACATAAGAAGAAGTTGGTTATGGAAAAAAGGATCATTGCTGATTCTATCAAGGATCACCTCATACCACAGGTGTCCTCCCTCAAGACACCTAAAGCCATGTTTGATGCCCTAACCAAACTATTTAAAGGGAAGAACATCAATCGAAATATGACTCTAAGGAACCAGTTGAAGAATGTAAAGATCCAGAATGAGGAGACCATCTAGTCATAGTTCACAAGGGTCTCCCAGATCAAAGAATAGTTGGAAGTAGTAGATGAAGAAGTTAAGAATGCAAAAATGGTGATGATGACCTTGAATGGCCTTCCTAGGTCATGGGATTCTTTCATCCAAGAATCTGTGCTAGGAAGAAGTTAGTCAAGTTCAGTAGACCGTGGGAAGAATGTTCACAAGAAGAAGCTTGGATAGCAACTTGAGAAGAAAAGATGGGAAGTGAATATCAATCTCTCATAGTACACTCTAGGAAAGGAAGAAGGGAAAATCATCATAACCAAGGTAAGCATTCTCATCAGAAAAATAATCTTGTAAGAAGGGATCCATCCAAACTCAGATGTTATACATGCGATGAAATAAGACACTTTGCTAGAAATTGTCCCATGAATAAGAATGGATCCAAGAAGAAGAAGAAATACAAAAGAAGACATCATACTCACACTGCTAAGGATGATGATCCTCCCAGGAATAGAGTAAAACAAGAAAGTGAAGAATCTTCAAGTGAATATGAATATGTTATGATCTCCACTCTCACTGGAACTGTCACTCATGGAAGCAAAGATTGGCTTATTGACAGTGGGGCTTCCAAACACATGACAGGTTTCAAGGAATCCTTTGAGAAACTATCCGAACATAATTCACCCCATAAGGTGAAACTTGGGGATGACTACCAATATCCCATAAAAGGTAGTGGTGAATCCTCCTACAAGATAGACTCCGGAAATTCTATGAAAATGAAGGATGTCTTGTTTGTACCAGGACTAAAGAAGAATCTTCTATCCATATCGGCACTAGATGTAGAAGGCATGAGGGTTGCATTTGTAGATGGCCAAGTCCTCATGTGGTCAAGAGGAAAGACTATTGACGATGAAATAGTGATTGGAGAAGAAGAAGGAGGATTATACAAATTGAAGGGCCATCCAAAACAAGCATTGATCCATGAAAAAGTAGATCCAAATGAACTTTGGCATAGAAGGCTTGCACATGTGCATTACATAGCACTACCAATTGCAAGCAAAGTTGTTGAAGGTCTTCCAAAAATTCAAGCAAAACATGAACGGGTCTACAAAGGATGTGCAAAAGGAAAGAATATAAAGAAGACATTTCCAAGTAGCGAGCGAAAGGAAAAAGGACTCATGGAAATCATCCACTCCGATGTATGCGGACCAATGTCATCAAGTTCACTAAGCGCGTATGTATACTATTTTTCTTTCATTCATGAATTTTCTAGGAAGACATGGATTTACTTCATGAAGAACAAAGATGAAGTTTTCAACAAGTTCAAGGAATTCAAAGCCTTGATCGAGAACCACACAGAAAATAAGATCAATACCTTTCGATTAGATAATGGTGGAGAAATCACATCAAATGAATTCAAAGACTTATACAAAGAATCAGGGATTAAGAGGGAGTTATCCACTCCATATAATCCACAACAGAACAGGGTTGCAGAAAGGAAGAATAGAACTATCATGGAAGCTGTAAGAGCAATGCTTCATGATCAGGATCTTCCCATGCATCTATGCGCAGAAGCTTCTAGAACAACGGTGTATGTACAGAACCATACTCCACATAGAGTACTCAAGAATAAGACACCTAAAGAATAATTTTCCAGCAAGAAACCAAAAGTTAGCCATCTCAGAATATTCGGCTATCCAGTGTACATACACATTCCAAAAGAGAAGAGAACAAAACTAGATCCTTCAGGAAAGAAGGGTATATTTGTGGCATAATCTGAAAGCTCGAAGCCTTACAGAATATACTTCCCAGGATTCAAGAATATCGACATCAGTAGGGATGTGACATTTGATGAAGACACAGCTTACAACAAATCCTGAAAGAGACCTGCTGAAGATCCTAAAGAAGCAGAAGCACCCAGAATTCATGATACAACCATGAATGAAGAAATTCAAGAAGAGGATCGAGAATTTGAAGAACCACAAAGACCTGTAGATCCACCTCAAGAGAAGAATCCTCACAAGAGGAAACTTTCTTGGGTACGAGAAATTATCCAAGGTGCGGAAAGATATGGGGCTCCAGAAGAGAATCACAGAGAAAGAAAGAGAACCAGATCCTGCTCCAGATATGTAGCTTTACTATGTTACTTTATAAATGAAGAACCTTCCAATTATGAAGAAGCGACAGAATGGAAATAATGGAAGGATTCCATGATCGAGGAATATCAATCGATCATGAAGAATGATGTTTGGGATGTTGTCCCCAGACCAGAAGGGAAGTCGGTTGTAACTTCAAAATGGATTTACAAGATCAAGCATGTTGCAGATGGTAGCATAGAGAAATATAAGGAAAGATTCATGGATCGAGGTTTCTCCCAGAAAGAAGGAATAGACTATGAAGAAACCTTTGCACCTGTATTCAGATACACTTCCATCAGATCAGTACTTGCTCTGGCTGTAGTGATGAAATGGAAGATACACCAAATGGATGTCAAGACTGCTTTCTTGAATGGTGTAGTGGAAGAGGAAGTGTATGTATAATAGCCACTTGGTTTTGAGACACATGACAGGGAGTCTCATGTGTGTAGATTGAAGAAAGCCTTGTACGGTTTGAAACAGGCACCCAGGACATGGTACAGAAGAATTGACAGCTTTCTATCCAGTTTTGGATTTACCAAGAGTAAAGAAGATTCCAACCTTTACTACAAGGTTGAAGATGGAAACCCAATTATGCTCCTACTGTATATAGATGATCTGTTTGTAACAGGTATGGATGGGTTGATTACTGATATGAAGAGAAATCTTGCTGCCAATTTCGAAATGAAGGACTTGGGTATGATGCATTATTTTCTAGGCATGGAGGTGTGGGAGAACGCAGATGGAATATCCCTAGGAAAAGGGAAGTATGCAGTAGAGATCCTGAAGAGGTTTGGGATGATGGACTACAAGACCATGACCACACCTATGGCATCAAGCTTGAAGCTATTGAGTGATGCTTCATCAGAGACGGTTGATGCTACAATGTATCGTCAGATGATTGGGTCTTTGATGTATTTGACGAACACGAGACTAGACATTTGCTTTGCTGTGAACACCTTGAGCTAGTTCTTGACAGATCTCATACATGTTCACTTGATTACTGCAAAGCATATTCTGCGGTACTTGAGGGATACAATTGATTATGGGCTCAAGTATGAGGTGATTCAAAAGATTAACCTGGAGGCTTATGTTGATTCAGATTGGGCAGGTAGTGCCATTGATAGGAAGAGAACTTCATGGTGTTTCTTCAGTATGGGAACATGTGTGATCTCTTGGTTTAGCAGGAAGCAATCCTGTGTGGCACTGAGTATAGCTGAAGTAGAGTATGTCGCAACTTGTTCAGCTAGTTGTGAGGCACTATGGCTACGGAAACTACTGTCTCATTTATTTGATCTCCATATGGATTCTACTCATATACATTGTGACAACCAGAGTTGCTTGAAGTTTTCAGATAATCTAGTGTTCCATGACAAGTCGAAGCATATCGAGATCAAGTATCACTATATCAGGTATATGGTGCAGAGGGGAGCAGTGAAGCTCCAGTATGTTGTGATGGAGGAACATATAGCTAATGTATTGACAAAGACATTGGCTAGGGTGAAATTCGAGTACTTCAGGGAGAATCTTGGTGTTCTCCAGATTGAGGTTTCCTCCAAGGGGAAATGATGAGACCCATAGCCATTATGACATGGTGAAAGGATTGGTTCCTTCCATGGTCAGATGTAAGGGTTGAGCCATTCTTTCATGGTCATAGGATTGGTTCCTTCCATGTCAAATGTGAGTGCTGAGCCATTTTGATGTGACTATAGGATTGGTTCCTACATGATCAAAATTAAGCATTGAATTCCATTCTTGGAATGGAGGCACCTGGTCAGTTACCAGGTAGCTCAGTATGGGGATGGGGGCCATTCTGATATGACTGTAGGATTGGTTCCTACATGATCATATGTGAGTGAAATCCCTTATGACATTGGTTGTCAGATGTAAGTGCAGATCCCTTTCGGAATGAAGGATTGGTTCCTTACATGGTCGAATATAAGTTCTGATCCCTTTTGAAATTGGTTGTCAGATGTAAGTGCAGAGCCTTTTGGCATGGAGGATTGGTTCCTCGCATGGCCGAGTGTAAGTGCTAAGCCTTTCCAACATTGGTTGACGGATGTGAGCGCTGGGCCTTTTTGACAGGGTTGTGGGAGGTGTTCCCACATGGTCATATGTGAGTGTTGGGCATGCCTTTCTGATATGATTATAGGATTGGTTCCTACATGATCAGATATAAGATCTGGGTGGGCCATTTTGATTTAGGGTCAGATATAAGTGTTGAAGAAGACCTACATGGAAGCTAGGCCTACAACCAACATGAAAAAGGGCTGGCTCTGTAGCACTTCCTATGATGATAAGAATCATGAGATAGCACTCGTGAATATCCAGTGATGATGATCCAACAAAAATGATCTAGATCGAGGGATGATCTAGATCCAGAGATGATGCTCCAGAGATGATCCAGATCGAGGGATGATCCAGATCCAATGATGATGATCCAGATCCAGGTGAATATAACTTGAATATGAAAGTGACTTGAAGATAGAGATGACTTGAAGGTGAAGATTATGAGGACTTGATGATGATCCAGATGATACAGATAAGAATACTTGTGTTGATAAATTGTGTCGAGATAATACCTTCCTAGTTAAGAGGGAGTGTTGATGTAATTGTAAATTCAGAATGTATTCACTTGTATTTCTTATCTATTGTAACCCGAATTTTATTCCGGGATGTATTTGTAATGTACTTGAGTCATGTCATGCCCCGAGGTTCCTATCAGGAGTTTCTATAATGTAAACAAGTCATGTCAAGTCAAGGTGGGTAACCCCCCTATTGTATAAGGGTTAAAGTCCCCACAGTTCCAGGGCACTAGGGTTATTAGACTCACCTAGTGAAGTCGGCCCTATTTGGGTTTAGTCAAGTCGAGAATTAGTATAAATAGAGAGCTATCCCCTCTATTTATCACACACTCACTCACACTCAGTTGTAGCACATAGCTGAGGAAGAGAAAGACACCGGGGAAAGAAATAAAGACGTTACTATTATGGGAGATCATCTTACTATTTTTGGGTTTCAATTTTGGTGCTGATTCTATCTCTGAGGAAGTTGCGTGGTTTTCTCCATTTATGGTTTCCCCAAGGAAAAACACTGTGTTAATTGTCTCTTGTGTTTGATTGTTGTGCTTGTTGTTATCTTAGTTGAATATCCTAATGTTATGCTAGCTTAATGTTAAAAATCTAACACCTTGGTATAGATCATATTCCTCTGCTTCATTATTCAAAGTAATCCCTACATCCCTCAAGTATGCAACCTTTTTGTTTCCTCCAAGGACATAAAGTACCCCTCACCGTCCCATAAAATGTTAATAGTATGTTTTAAAATATAATAAGTAAGATATTATTATTTTTTATAACATTAATTATTTATTTTTTCCAAAGGAGAAAACGTATATATCTAGAAATGATGAATATACACAAGACTATCTTATAGTTTCCCAAAAAAAATTATATTTTATTCCTATTGTACCCAACCCAAGGCATATTCTTCCTTTGTGCAGAGTAAAAATTTACACATTCATCATAGTATATCCCTCTACAAAATTTTGAAATCCTAGAATATGTGAAAAACTAAAGCATATACCAAAAAAAAAATATGACATTACAAGATTCTGCTCTAAACCATCCATATGAGTCTCTAAGAGTATAATGTGATCTCTTCTTGGCATGAAGTACCATCCCTAAATTATTTTTCAACCAAAGTACCTCCATTTAATAAAAAATATTATAATTTAGATAATTCAGTTGATCCTTTGTTTAACTCTCTATAAAAATGTGTGGACAATATCTAGTCATGAGCTTCCATTACCTCCTTTACAATATTCAAGGTTGACCTAAGACCAATAACCTCAATGTTATGCATCTTTTTTTCTCAATCAATAATAAAATTTGAATCCATGATTACTTGTAGCTTCTTGTAACCATTCTTTTCACTTTTGATGAGTATCTAGAGTGCAAATAGTTGTTCTTGTGTGTTTAAACCTTGGCTTGCTGCATACTTTAGATGAAAATAATTTTCATATTTTTATGAAGAATGGATCTCACCCCAAAAATCACAATGTGCCCTTGATTGGCCCCATTGAAATATTTATGAGTAATTTCTACGTCTAGAGAAGGCATCTCTGAAGCTCTACTTTTCCCATTTTATATTTTAACCCGATGTTACTTCATAGTATTTTCCACCATGTGAGATACAGACACTTATAGATGTGTGTATCCTAAAATATCCACTGATTTTGAGCTCACCAAATACTAGACTAAAAAACTTGGCATATATTTATAGACTTTTAATTTTTTGTCCAATATCAATTCCTAAAACCAACCTTGCAATGTTTCCAAATTCCAATTGGATTTAGATTTGAGGGAGTTTACCTCCATCCTTACCTTCTTGGTAAACACATAAACAATGATGAGAATTTAACTCCATCCTTATCATCTCCAACCTACCCAACCTCTTCATACTATTATCCCAATTCAAGAGTTTGTTGTCCAAATTCAACTATAATAAGATATTTTCTTTTAGCGGGCTTGGTAATTTCCAAACCACTACCCACCACCACTTTATTTCCTTTAAAAAATCATATTACACATTTTTTTGCATATCTTAGCTTCACTTTATAGTCACCTGAGGCCAGATTCTTAGACCAATATATCGTATTCTCTTCCTCAGTCATCATGATATCCCCATTAATCAACTTGTGCATGTACAACCTCCACTCTTCAGTGTGAGCCCCAACCACACCCAGATCCTCTGAAGACTTCCACCTTTGAGCACAAACATTTTGAGCACCAAGTTCCCCAACATCTTTTAAGTGATAGATATATTTTGCATGGAGGGTATACATGAACTCTTCCAATAGTTTATAATATCCCTCCACCCATATCCAATGGTCTTCCCCTACTTGAAGTTTCCTTTTGTCTCCAATCTTCCATAATGTCCACATTCCCACAAGAGGGAAATATTCAACCAATGATTTACATACAACAAAGCCACATTTGGATGTTTTTCGACTATCCCTAAACTAATCCTCCATCAATATGTATTTCAAATAATCATATTTCATGACCCTTCCCCATAAAGCTTCATTGTAGATTAGATTCCAAAGATTCTTGGATGTTAAAGCTTTACTAAAAGAGTAAATATCTTTGAAACCCTAACATCCTCATTTTTTGGGAGCTACTAATCATGACCATATTGCCAATGGATTTTATTATGTTATCCTATTATATGTCTATAAGAAACTAAATATTTTTTTCCTAATTTTGGTTAATATCTCTCTAGGGAAATTTACAATAGCAAACCAATAAAATGGATTATTTTTAGAATATATTTTAGTAAGATCAAGCTACTGCCTCTGGATAGCCACTTATTTATTTAAAATGAGACTATGGACTCTATCTTCTTATACAACCACAACTACTATTTGAATCTATACTTGTCAGGATTTAGATTGAAGCCAAGATAGTTTACCCCCTACTCTAAAACCTTGAAAAAGGGCATACTATATCAACTAGTTGCTTTGCATATTCCTCTGACATCCCATTAACTAAAACTATAGATTTATTCAAGTTGATTTCCATTCCGATGGATTTTCAATAAAGGTTCATATTTCCTTTATCTTTATTATTTATTGAGCATCACCATAGGAAAAGCTCAGAATGTCATCAAGGAGAAAGAGATGCATTATCAAAACCATATTCCAAATATTGACTCCCTTCGACTACCTTTTCTCTTTTTCTTATTTGATCAATATAATGAGACCATATGCTACTAACAAAAAGAGAAAAGGTTTCAAAGAACATCATTGTCTTAGGCCTTGAGAATCCCTACAAAAATATGAAGGAGAGTTTTTTATCAAGATAGAAAAGGAATCATTATTTAAACACCATATGATCCATTTTATTGTGTGTAAATACATACCAATTTGAATTAATATCAACATGATATACACCCACTTAACTTTATCATAATATTTGGCAAGATATATCTTTACAAATTTTATTGGTCTCTTTTCTTATTTAATATAATTCATTCCTTCTCAAGCGATTTCCACTGCATTGTGGATCTGATGATTGAAAATAAAACTAAATTATTCTTCCTGTTAGGTCATGATTTTGTCTTCCTTAGTTTTAAGCTTTTGTTTATGTTTTTGTAAATTTGCTAATATTTTTACTTCTAGGAAATTTTGGTGTAAAGGTTAATTTTGAGTTTATGCCTTTTAGTTTTCATCATTTTTTACTTTTTCCTATTTTTTAAAGCTTGCTTTTATAAATTTTGCTTAGAGTTCATTCTTGAAGGGTTCTATAAGGTGTATATTGATTAATGATTTCATTAATGACCATAAGATCAAAGATTAATCATATAAACCAAGTCTTAAAACTAGATTAGTGATTAAATGACATGAAATTATGTGTTTGAACTTTCTTGTAGCGCAAGAGCGAAATTATTGCACTGGCGCGCTACAAAAAACTCGTGAGTGCCAAAATAGTCATTTTTCACTCCGATTTTTTCGATGGTTTCATTCCTGAGGTGTTAATCACATCAATTAGCATATTTGATACGTGTCTTGCCAGGCTAATCATGGAAACAGGTGTGTGGTCATCGTGTAAGGGAGATCGTGGAAATTGTATGCAAATTCATGGCAAATGATGACACTGAGTGGAACGAGGTAGAATTTTTGGGAATAGGTTCCTAAGCTGAAGATTATGAAGGCATTGAACGTTGTGGTGGAGACATATTGCTGAAAAATCATAATTTTGACAGTTGAAGGAAGAATTAGGGCTTCCCATCGGTGACAGTTCGAAGCGATTTGGAGGGTTGAAGACAGCTGGAACATGCAATTCGACACCTAACCTTTCAAGGGATCGACTTCCAGTGCCTGTATTAAGCTTTGGATGAGGTATCCCGTGTCACTTTTGATAGGGTTTGTTCAATTTGGGGGTTTTTTCTGATAAAGCCTATTATGTCAAAATTCTAAAGAAGGACATGAATTTACTCACTCAATAGACTTTGAATGATGAGATATTAATAAAAATATCTAAATATGCATCATTTGAGTTAGTAAAGTTCAGAGAAGAACTATTGGAGGTCTCTGAATATGTGATTAAGTCAAATTACTAAAACTTGGCACAAATCATTTCCTAAATTGGTGATAGGGTAGACTGTGAGAATTTGAAGATAAATTGACTGCCAAGATTGTGTAAAGTTGAAGATAAACAGACTGTGAGATTACTGACAGGTGCTGCAAACCATACTGAAAATGAAGAGGAGTGGGAAAACTAATAGGGATGAGCCCACTGATCTCAGTTGGATAGATAAATTACCAGGATGTGTTGAGATATTTGAAAATGCAGGATGGTTGATATTTTTCAAGAAAATTGATGGATGCAATGCCGAGGTCTCCCATAGGTTTTCTCAGTGTTATGACAAAGATACTGTATCTTTTGATACTTTGAAATTCAAATTGACCAAAGAGTTTGTGGCTGAAGCAATAGGGGTTAAAAATGAGGAATAACTTTGGTTTAAGAAAGTTCCATTTACCTTTAATGCACAAAGGTACCTACTGCCTGGTGTAGTTCCAGATTGGGGTAAGGGTGTGCCCATCCATAGTTTCAGGCCTAAATGGGTAGAACCTATCAATGTTTTACAAAGTTATATTACATGTGAAGGAAGGTATGCCTTCGTTTTCAAATACCATTTCAGGTTCCTTCAACACCTCAGTGATGAATCAAAGATGAACCTGCCTTTCTTCTTGGTAAAGAGCCTGCAGAAGATGTCTTGCAGAATCAAAGAACACCAAGATCATACTAGACAGTCCATTTTTCACCATGGACTTATCAAACTCATTATCAACAGTGTTTTGTAGAGAGAAGGAAAAACTTGGCAATATTTCCTTTTTTGGTCAAGGTTTCAAAACAGTCAAGAAGGACAGTCTAATAGAAAGCAGGATGATAAAGGAAAGACCTTGATTAGAAAACTAAGACAGAAAATAAAGGTTAAAAATGAAGATAGTGTCAAATTAGAGGAAGTTGTAGAGCCTACAAAAGAAGATTGTGAATCTAAACAAAATCTAGATGATAGTGAGAGCAAAGATTTGCAGTCTATTAATAAGGAGACTCATCCTGTTCAGGATGATGCACCAGCAGAGACATTTGTTGATGATAATATTATACTTGCATAGAAGGTTTCAGGTGATGAAGAGGACACTAAAGTCCAAAAGCCAAGTCCAATTACATTCTTGTCATAGGATGAAACATACTTGTTGGAGGATGATGAGATTCCTGTTATTGATAAAACTAAGGTTGGCACTAAAAATGAATTTCATAGTCAGGAAGATAGGGTTGCAGTACCAAAGAAAAAGAATCTAAAATCATGGAATTTGCCTCTGTCATCCATCAGGGAAAAACTTTAAAAATGGTAGGGGAACTTGCTCCTGGGTGGAGACCAAAGACTAGACCCAGAAACAAGCTCACGCTGAATATGAAGAAATTACTAAACCCTAAATTGAATAAATAAGGGGTAACTGTGATTGATGACTCCTCCTCTGATGAAAAACTAGATGTTGATAAGGGTGACAACAAAGGGAAAAGATCAATGAAATAAGAAAAAGAATCTGCCCTCACTGAGACTAAATTGTCTGATGTATTTTTATAGATACGAAGCCAAAAGTTAAAGGAGCAACAAGAAGGTGAGATAGAGGTTTCTCACTAAGAAAACAAGATGATGGTTAATGAAAATGTTCCCTGTGAAACTGAGACTAAAGAAAACCTAATTTTTCATGAGACTCCTACAGAATTGCTGCTAGAAGACGAAGAAATCTATAGGAGACTAAACATTCCATGGCTCCCCAATGAGATGCAAAGTACAACAGGAAATAAAGCATTTGATTCAGAGAAAGAGAAATTATAGAGAACTATAAAGCAGTATAAACATCAGGTAGAATATATGCAAGAGACAAATGATGGTTTGGTTATGGCCAATAGAAGAATCATAGAATATCTAGATAAGGTGAATAGCCACTATCAGGAGCTAATTGCAGTCTCAAAAGAGGCATTGAAAAGAAAAAGAAATACAAAGTCACAATTTACAATGTTAAAACAAACCATCAAAGATCTATAGCAACAAAATGAAGAGCTCACTAGAAAGATAGCAGAGATGGAAGCAGAGCAACTGAAGGCTAGGAGAAAGGCCCAAGCCTTAGAAGGGATAGCTTTGTTAGCAGAGGAAACTAAAGATCTATGAGGCTTGTTAACAAAATCAGTTATTTGTTATGTTTTGAAGGATATTTCATTTTTGTAATTATTATTTTGATAAAACCATTTCGATGAGTAGGCTGAAAAGCAGTTAGGGTTTAGTCTTTAACTGAATTTTGAAGGATAGTATTAATGTATGTCACAAAGAGGACTAAGGGTTCGATTTTTTGGCTGGCTAGAGGAAGTCTCCAGACTTGTTCATAAGATAAGTAAATGACTCTTATGTGTATTTGAAGAACTGATTATGAAATATATGCTCCATTTTACCCTTAAGTTTGTTCTTTGGCTTCATTTATAGCTTGTTTTAGCTACTTAGTTGGTAATTTCATTGCTGGTTTAAAGTTTTTATGCTTGTAGTGCTTGCCATTTGTGGATGAACTTCAGTGCTATTTTCTGTTGGATACATGGTTATTATGTTATGCATCTCAGTTTTTCTATGCTTGTGATTTAGTTCTTATTTGGGTTATGAATGCATTCCCTCTTGTCACCAAACTTCACAACCAAAAAACCTTAAAAAAACCTAAAAACCCCGTTTTGTTTATTGAAATATTTGAGATTATGTTGGCTTGTTTTCTTGTAGTCTGGAAACAATTTCTAGAATAAACATCTTTGGCGTCGTTGCCGGGGAATGAAGTTGAAAACATAATTTTCCCTGGGATACTTATCATTTCACTAGTTGTAATAGGTGAACTTAAACTAGCATATCTCTAAGAATACTTTTCACCAGTTTGTCACAGTGGCTACTAGGGGAATTGGAACTAGAAACAGACCTATTTCACCTTTGCAGCTGGGTGTTTCAGACCGAGAACATATATTGAAAACAAAAAGGAAGATTAGAAGGTCTCAGTCATTACCAGCCCTATGTGAACCTGATCAGTTGGATGGTTCATCACCTTTATCTGTTTTGAGAAAAGAAGAATAAAATTCACCTTGGTTAAAGCCTATAATTCCTGTCAGTAACTTTCAAGTTTTCACTGATCCTCAATCTTTCAGGAAAGATAAAATAGTATCTCCTGGTAAGATACCTCTATTTCATTTGAAAGTAGGTAAAACCCCTTTTCAGCCAAGTTCCAGCCAAATATCTCCATCACCAAAGTCAATCGGCCTTAAAATGGCAGCCCAAAATCAGCCTATAGACATGATGGACTGAATGGTTGCAGCCAGATATGCACCATTAGTTTTGCCTCACCCTTTGAATGCACTGCCTGGAGGTGACTATCAGAAATATCTACCTAGGTTTAATGGACAGGGAGAAACTATAGCTGAAGAGCATTGGGAATCTTTTCTCAGTTATGCTGATAACCAGAACAGTAAAGCTAAGGACGTATGGATGAGGATGTTTGTGCAGAGCCTTGATGGAGATGTCAAAAAATGGTTTAGGGAACTGCTTGCTAATTCAATGACCATCATAGAAGAGTTTCAGGACCTCTTCATGAGACAATGGGGTGACACCAAATACCATACTTATTATAAAACTGAGTTTAGAGCCCTTAGGAGAAAGAAGGATGAAACCATTGCAGATTTTTCAAAAAGATTCAATAAAATGTACAGCAGAATACCTGCAAAAATAAAACCTTCAGAAACATCTGCAAAACTTACATATGCAAATGCTTTCGATCCTGAATTTTCTTTACTACTAAGAGAGAGAAGACCTGTTTCTTTACTGAATATGCAGGATGCAGCTTTAGAGGTGGAGTCTAACATATTGGCTTCCAACAGATTGAAGAAGGAAATAGCTCAACAGATGTATGACAGGAAAGGTAAGAAGGAAGCAGCTCCAAGGGTTTCTACATCTCAGTCTTCAGAAAGAAAAATTGATGAGATGGCCAAGTTGGTGTATATTTTTACTGCAAAATTAAACAAGTTATAACTAGAAAGAAATTCCAGCAAGCCTGTTCAAGAAGGTGAAATAAACCCTAACAATCAGAACCAATTCAGAAGACAATTTGCTCCTTGTTTCATACCTAGAGAATGAAGACATAATGATATTCAACGAGAAAGGAGAGAGACTAAGGATTAAAGGGTACCTCCACCTATTCAGAACAATGTTGTTGATGAAGAAGAGATTGATGAAGAAGTGCTATTTGAAGACACAAATCAGGATATGAACTATTTTGGAGAAAGGTTGACTGAAGGTTTTGTCACTGAAGAAGAGTTTTTAAATGCAAAATATTATGATGCTGATATGTTTGAAACAGAGGATGATTTGAATATGAAAATGACTGTTGTAATTGCTGATGTCTGTCAAAATGAACCCAAGAAGACTGTGAATTTGAGGTCAGGCCCAAAACAAGTAGTACAAAACCCAAAGAAGAAGGTAGTTTACCTACTAAGCATCAATATGATCCTGTGTCAGAGAAAAAACAAATTCCAGAAAAGCAAAAGAAGAACATGGAGGTTGACGAGGTAAATAAAACTGTGCAGAATTTTAATCTGGAAAATGAATTAGGCAAAATAAATATTCCTATGCCTTTTACTAAACTAATGAAAAATCCTTCTTACAAAGAATCAGTTCTTAAAATGATCAGTTCAGCAAACAATCAGCCTATTTCTGATACAGTGAATTTGCAAGAAGAAAATCCTAAGATTTTTATTAGATCAGCCTTGGCTGAAAAAAGTGAGAATGAAGCAGGTGCTTCACCTCCATTTTACATTACTCTGACAGTCCATGAACAAATGGTACATAATTGTTTGTTAGATTCAGGAGCATCACACAATTTAATGCCAAAGGCTGTCATGGAGGCTTTAGGTTTGAGTATAACCAAACCCTATCATGTTCTATATGCATTTGATTCACGAGTTGTAAAGTGTTTAGGTGTGATTAAATACATGGTTGTCAGTTTGGATCAATTACCAATGAAAAGTGTAATCATGGATGTGGTGGTAGCTGATATTACAACTAAATTTGGGTTACTTCTCTCTAGGTCCTGGGAAAAGAAAGTTGGTAGAACTTTACAAATGAATTTATCATATGCTACTATTCCTGTGTTTGGAGGATAAAACGGAAGGATGTACAGAGAGCTTCCGTTTGCCTATATTGTGACAGATGAAAAGAACCCTACCAACCATCCTTTGTATGCTGTTGATAAAGATTTGGGTACTTGCATGTTACATTTTAGTGATGATGACAATACTACTGTTTTTTTACAGGTTGAAAAGGAATAGCCAATTAAATGCAATAAGGAACATGAAGATGAGCTTTGGCAATTATACTTTGATGGATCATCTTGCAAAGAAGGTGCTGGAGCAGGGGTTCTTCTCATATCCCCTGGTGGTGAAACAGTAAAGCTGATGTATAAATTAGAATTTGTTAGTACAAACAATATTGTTGAATATGAAACTTTGCTGTTAGGATTGAAGGATGCCAAGGATTTAGGCATTCAGCAGATTTCTGCATATGGCGACTCCGAATTAGTTGTTCAGCAGGTGAGGAACAACTATCAAGTGAAACATGATTTGCTGAAATTCTATCGAAATGAGATATGGGACATGATTGAGAATTATTTTGTAGCTTTTAAAATTACTTATATTCCAAGAGACCATAATCAGACTGTAGATTCATTGGCCTTAGCTGCTACACATTTTAGAATTCTGAAAACCACACAGTTGAGGTATCCCATTGAGGTTAGGTATAGACCATCTGTACCTGATAATGTAAATCAGTGGAGAGTGTTTGAATATGACATTGAAGTTAAAATATTTTTGGAGCTTACACATGAGTTTTCTAATTTCTTGATTGATCAAGAGGAAGATGACGACGATGGAGATGTGGAAGAGATTGCTGAAAATGAAATAGCTGGACACAAGATCATTGAACTAAAATGTAATTTCATCCCAAAAGGTTTGGTACCTTTAGAAAGAATATTTTTGAAAGATGATACACCTATAAAACCTGTTGTACAGTCTTCAGAAGAGAATGTCATGGATTGTGACATTGGCACTACAGAACATCCTAAAATGGTGAAAATTTCGAAAGCACTCACAGCTGAACAGAGAAACAGGTACATAAAATTGTTAAAGGAACATGTTGATGTCTTTGCATGGTCTTATGAAGAATTGAGAACATATGATACTGGAATTATACAACATAAAGTCCCTTTAAAACCAAATGTTAAACCTTTTCGTCAGAAATTAAGGAGGATTAATCCAGCCTTCTTTCCTGTTATTGAAAAAGAAGTGAAGAAGTTATTAGATGCCAAGGTCATTGCTCCTCTCAGGTACTCTTCATGGGTGGATAATCTAGTTCCTATTAGGAAAAAGAATGGAGAAATCAGATTGTGTGTTGACTTTAGAAACTTGAATAGATCTTCACTAAAGGATAATTATCCTCTGCCTAAAATTGAGCAAATATTGCAGAAGGTTGTTGGAGCATAGAGGATTTCTATGGTTGATGGTTTCTCAGGATACAATCAGATTTCTATGCATCTTGATGATAAGGAGAAAACAACTTTTACCACTCCCTAGGGAACTTTCATGTATGATAAGATTCCTTTTGGTTTAATGAACGCTGGAGCAACTTTTTAGAGGGCTATGGATATAGCTTTTGTCGGAGAAAAGGACAAGTTTGTGGTAATTTACTTATATGATATTACTGTATTTTCACAATCAGATGATGAACATCTAAAGCATTTGAAACAGACTTTCTTAAAATGCAGAAAATTTGGTTTGTCCTTGAATCCAAAGAAGTCACACTTTGTTGTACAGGAAGGAAAATTACTGGGTCATTTAGTTTCTACTGATGGTATAAGGATTGACCTCGAAAGGGTAAAAGAAATATTGAATATAAGTCTGCCTAGGAGTAAAAAAGATGTCCAATCTTTCATTGGTAAAATCAACTTTCTGCATTGGTTTATACCAAACTTTGCTGAGACTATCAAGTAGATTACAACCATGCTAAAAAAGGATCAAGAAGTCAAATGGACCATTGAAGCAAAGAATGCATTTGAAAAAATCAAGATGGCTCTTACTTAAGCCCCTGTATTAGTAAGTCCATATTTCACCAGAGAATTTCTAACATTTTCATTTGCATCTGAAGATACACTAGTAGTTATTTTGTTGCAGAAGAATAAGGATGGTCTTGAGCAACCTATTGCATTCTTCAGCAAAACTCTTAGAGATTTTGAATTAAAATACAACATCTTGGAAAAACAGGCCTATTCTTTGGTGAAAGCTTTGAAATTTTCTATAATCTATGTTTTGCATTCTAAAGTTATTTCATATGTGCCTAATGCTGCTGTAAAAGATGTTTTGACATAGCCTGACAGTGAGGGGAAAAGAGGCAGGTGGATTGCTAAAATCGTGGAGTATGATGTAGATATCAGACCTACCAAACTAGTCAAGGGACAAGGTTTAGCCAAGCTGTTGGCTGAATCAAACTGCCAGGATTTAGGAATGCATGTGATGGTAGAAGAGCTAGCTTAGGAAGAAAATCAAGCAGAGTTGGAGAAAGAGAAGATTATGGAATATTATTCAGCATCCACATGGTATGTAGACATTGTGTATTTTCTATTGTATTTGCAATGTCCTGAGCATTTAGATAGAAAAGATGCTAGATCTTTGAAGCTAAGAACTACTAAGTACTGTTTAGTGGAACAACAGTTATTTTGGAAGGACCCAGGGGGTATTCTACTCCGATTCTTAGATAAACCTGGAATTGAAGGAGTGATTTCTGAATCTCATGAGGGTGCTTGCGGAGGTCACAAGTACTGGAAGGCAACATCATACAAGATCTTAAGAGCTGGGTACTATTGGCCCTCTTTGTTTCCAGATGTATATCAGCAGGTAAGAGCTTGCATCCCTTGTCAGAAGTTTGCTGGAAAACAAAAATTGTTGTCATTACCTTTAAAACCAATTGTAGTAAGTGCTCCTTTCCAACAATGGGCTTTGGACTTTGTAGGAGAGATAAGTCCATCTTCCTTAGGACAACACAGGTGGATTTTGACTGCAACAGACTTCTTTACCAAATGGGTGGAAGCTATCCCTAATAGGAATGCCACAGATAAGGTGATTATGGAATTTATTGAAGAAAATATCCTCAGTAGGTTTGGGTGCCCTCAGAAAATAGTGACATATAATGCAAAAGCTTTTAAGTCTAAGGAAATGGAAGCATTTTGTGAAAGGAATGGTATCTTGTTGAAGCATTCAACTCCTTAATATCCCTAAGGTAATGTTTTAGCTGAGTCCTCAAATAAAAATATCATTCAGAGTATCAGGAAACTGCTAAATCATAATAAGAGATCATGGGATTCTATGCTGAAATATGCATTATGGGCTGATAGAATAACAATCAACCAAGCAATTGGAACTTCTCCTTTCCAATTAGTGTATGGTACAAATGCAGTTTTTCCTGTTCAGTTGGGCATTCCAGTGATGAAGTTTCTTCAGAATTGTCAGGAAGAACCTAATGATATGCAGAGAAGGATTTATGAGATGATAGAGTTACAGTAGAACAGAGAAAGAGTGGAAGAAAAGGCGCAGTTATACAGATTGAAGATAAAAGACAGATTTGACAGGAAAATCAAAGACAACACTTTCTCAATTGGTGACATGGTTCTAAGGTGGGATGCCAGGAAAGAGAAAAAAGGGAAACATGGCAAATTTGACAGACTCTGGTTTGGCCCTTTCCTAGTATCTAAGTTTTTGGAAAATAACACTTTTGTCCTACAGACTTTGGAGGGTGAGGAATTGTCAAGTCCAATTAATGGACGATTCCTCAAGCATTTCTACAGTTTTTTAGGGGAATTTTAGTTTTTCATTGTATATACCGGTGTGAGTAAAACACAATAAGGACTCCATAACCAAATGGAAATTTTGCAGATTAGCAGGTAGTAGAAAAGAAGGCACTGGTCTACAGGTTCTTGAAGCCTCACAAGGATACAGGTTCTTGAAGCCTCACAAGGAGGACTTCATCCCGCAGCAGGAGCCAGATGTTAGGTCATGATTTTGTCTTCCTTAGTTTTATGCTTTTGTTTATGTTTTTGGAAATTTGCTAATATTTTTACTTCTAGGAAATTTTGGTGTAAAGGTTAATTTTGAGTTTATGCCTTTTAGTTTTCGTCATTTTTTAGTTTTTCCTATTTTTTAAAGCTTGCTTTTATAAATTTTTCTTAGATTTCATTCTTGAAGGGTTCTATAAGGTGTATATTGATTAATGGTTTCATTAATGACCCTAAGATAAAAGATTAATAATATAAACCAAGTATTAAAATTGGATTAGTGATTAAATGACGTGAAATTAAGTGTTTGAACTTTCTTGTAGCGAAAGAGCGAAATTATTGCACTGGTGCGGTGCAAGAAAGTCGCAAGTGCCAAAATAGTCATTTTTCACTTTGATTTTTTCAATGGTTTCATTCCTAAGGTGTTAATCACATCAATTAGAATATTTGATACGTGTCTTGCCAGGCTAATCATGGAAACATGTGTCTGGTCATCGTGTGAGGGAGCTCGTGGCAATTGTATGCAAATTCATGGCAAATGATGACACTGAGTGGAATGAGGCAGAATTTTCAGGAATAGGTTCCTAAGTTGAATATTACGAAGGCATTGAACATCGTGGTGGAGACATATTACTGAAAAATTGGAATTGTGACAGTTGAAGGAAGAATTAGGGCTTCCCAGCGGTGACAGTTCAAAGCGATCTGGAGGGTTGAAGATAGCTAGAACGTGCAATTTGACACCTAACCTTTCAAGGGATCAACTTCTAGTGCCTGTATTAAGCTTTGGATGAGGTATCCCATGTGACTTTTGATAGGGTTTGTTCAATTTGGTGTTTTTTTTCTGATAAAGCCTATTATGTCAAAATTTTAAAGAAGGACATGAATTTACTCACTCAATAGACTTTGAATGATGAGATATTAATAAAAATATCTAAATATGCATCATTTGAGTTAGTAAAGTTCAGAGTAGAACTATTGGAGGTCTTTGAATCTGTGATTAAGTCAAATTACTGAAACTTGGCACAAAGCATTTCCTAAATTGGTGATAGGGTAGACTGTGAGAGTTTGAAGATAAATTGACTGCCAAGACTGTGCAAAGTTGAAGATAAGCATACTGTGAGATTACTGATAGGTGCTGCAAACCATACTGAAAATGAAGAGGAGTGGGAAAACTAATAGGGTCAAGCCCACTGATCTCAGTTAGATAGATAAATTCCCAATATGTGCTGAGCTATTTGAAAATGTAGGATGGTTGATATTTTTCAAGAAAATTGATGGATACAATGTTGAGATCTCCCATAAGTTTACTCAATGTTATGACAAAGATATTTTATCTTTTGATACTTTGAAATTCAAATTGACCAAAGAGTTGGTGGTTGAAGCAACATGGGTTAAAAATGAGGGAGAACTTTGGTTTAAGAAAGTGCCATTTACCTTTAATGCACAAAGGTACCTACTACCTGGTATAGTTCCAGATTGGGGTAAGGGTGTGCCCATCCATAACTTCAGGCCTGAATGGGTAGAGCCTATCAAGGTTTTACGAAGTTATATTACATGTGAAGGAAGGTATGCCTTCATTTTTAAATACCATTTCAGGTTCCTTCAACACCTCAGTGATGAATCAAAGATGAAAATGCCTTTCTTCTTGCTAAAGAGCCTACAGAAGATGTCTTGCAGAATCAAAGAACACCAAGATCATACTAGACAATCCATTTTTCACCATGGACTTATCAAACTCATTATCAACATTGTTTTGTAGAGAGAAGGAAAAACTTGGGAATATTTCCTTTTTTGGTTAGGGTTTCAGAATAGTCAAGAGGGACAGTCTAATAGAAAGCAGGTTGATAAAGGACAAACCTTGATCATAAAACTAAGACAGAAAATAAAGGTTAAAAATAAAGACAGTGTCAAATTAGAGGAATTTGTAGAGGCTGCAAAAGAAGATTGTGAATCTAAACAACATCTAGATGACAGTGAGAGCAAATATTTGCAGTCTGTTAATAAGGAGACTCATCCTATTCAGGATGATGCACCAGCAGAGACATTTATTGATGATAAGATTATACTTGCAGAGAAGGTTTCAGGTGATGAAGAGGACACTAAAGTCCAAAAGCAAAGTCATATTACAATCTTGTCAAAGGATGAAACATACCTGTTGGAGGAGGATGAGCTTCCTGTTATTTATAAAACTAAGGTTGGCACTAAAAAGTAATTTCACATTCATGAAGATAGGGTAGCAGTACCAAAGAAAAAGAAGCTAAAATTCATGGAATTTGCCTCTGTCATCCATCAGGGAAAAACTTTAAAAATGGTAGGGGAAATTGCTCCTGGGTGGAGACCAAAGACTAGACCCAGAAACAAGCTCAGGCTGAATATGAAGAAATTACTAAACCCTAAATTGAATAAAGAAGAGGTAACTGTGATTGATGACTCCTCCTCTGATGAAAAACTGGATGTTGATAAGGGTGACGGAAAAGGGAAAAGATCAATGAAATCAGAAAAAGAATCTGCCCTCACTAAGACTAAACTATCTGATGTATTTTTAGAGATACAAATCCAAATGTTAGAAAAGCAACAAGAAGGTGAAATAGAGGTTTCTCACTCAGAAAACAAGTTGATGGTTGATGAAAATGTTCCCTGTGAAACTGAGACTAAATAAAACCTAAGTTTTCATGAGACTCCTACAGAATTGCTTCCAGAAGATGAAGAAATCTATAGGAGACTAAACATTCCATGGATTCCCAATGAGATGCAAAGTACAGCAGGAAATAAAGCATTTGATTCAGAGAAGAGAATTTACAGAGAACTATAAAGCAGTATAAACATCAGGTAGAATATATGCAGGAGACAAATGATGGTTTGGTTATGGCCAATAGAAGACTTAGAGAATATCTAGATGAGGTGAATAGCCACTATCAGGAGCTAATTGCAGTCTCAAAAGAGGCATTGAAAAGAAAAAGAAATACATAGTGACAATTTACAATGTTAAAACAAACCATCAAAGATCTACAACAACAAAATGAAGAGATCACTAGAAAGATGGCAGAGATGGAAGTAGAGCAATTGAAGGCTAGGAGAAAGGCCCAAGCCTTAGAAGGGATAGCTTTGTTAGCAGAGGCAGCTAAATATCTATGAGGCTTGTTAACAAAATCAACTATTTGTTATGTTTTGAAGGATATTTCATTTTTGTAATTATTATTTTGATAAAACCATTTCGATGAGTAGGCTGAAAAGTAGTTAGGGTTTAGTCATTAACTGAATTTTGAAGGATAGTATTAATGTATGTCACAAAGAGGACTAAGTGTTCGATTTTTTGGATGGCTAGAGGAGGTCTCTAGACTTGTTAATAAGCTAAGTAAATGACTCTTATGTGTATTTGAAGAACTGGTTATGAAATATATGCTCCATTTTACCCTTCAGTTTGTTCTCTGGCTTCATTTATAGCTTGTTTTAGCTACTCAGTTGGTAATTTCATTGTTGGTTTAAAGGTTTTATGCTTGTAGTGCTTGTCATTTGTGGATGAACTTCAGTGCTATTTTCTGTTGGATACATTGTTATTATGTTATGCATCTCAGCTTTTCTATGCTTGTGATTTAATTCTTATTTGGGTTATGAATACATTCCCTCTTGTCACCAAACTTCACAACCAGAAAACCTTAAAAAACCCTAAAAACCCAGTTTTGTTTATTGAAATATTTGAGATTATGTTGGCTTGTTTTCTTGTAGTCTGGAAACAATTTCTGGCATAAACACTTCCAAAAAAATACTTGACAATATGCCTTTCAACATGTTAGCAATAACATTAGAAATCCTTTATAAATAAGATTGCATAAATAAATAGGTCTATAGTCATCAAAAGTATCAACATCTTATCTTTTGGGGATAAGGGAAATAAAAGTGATATTAAAAATTCCCATGAATTTCCTAGCTTCCTTAGTGTCTTGGACAACCTTCAACATATGATAAAAGACAAATATAATTCCACTATTATTCCATTAGACACATGACACTTCCCCTTCATCAACGAGTTTAGTGTATTAGCACTCTCTCATCGAAACCCATTAGGGCGTTTAATCTCCCAAATAATATTCAAATGTATTTTATAAGTCATAAAATTATGGAATGTTTTTGTGTTATTGTGAGTTTCCCATATCTTCCTTATTTTTATGTTCCAATATATGTATTCTTTATCCAAAATATCCTTTAAATTCTCATCGAGCATTTTAAGAAATTAAGTATCCTCATCCAAAAATATGTTTATGAATTCTTTTCACACAAAAATCCCTATCTTTTCCTGTCTTTGTTTCAAATCATCCTTAGATTTAGCAACATGGGTTTTCGCCGATGATTTTATGACTCCCTCAATTTTCTAAAAGGACTTTTGAAATTGATTCATGGTCAATTCCACTCTGGCCATTTCCACATGATATTAGATCAAAAGAATAAGGTTTGTAAAGAATTCTTCTAACATCCATGCATAATTAAACTTTGTCGGGATGATTATCTCCCATTCCTCTTTTTCCATCCTCAACAATATTAGTAGATGGTTTGAAATACATCGAGTACCGACTCATAATTTTTTTTTGTATCTGGTGGAATCAACAACTAGCCGGTTTCGTACTTGCATGACACGGGGTCGATTCTGACCGCTACCACTATAACCTTCAGGGGAATACGTTGACCCCCACAACGCACCCTCAAGTCTGCAACGAGGTTTGAACCCGTGACGTGCTTAACATCCCATACACCTTAACAAGTGCACAGTTTCCAACCGGTCTACACCTCGGGGGTAGTACTGACCCATAATTTTAGACCTAAATTATCACTTATTAAATCCTCTAACACTAGGAAACTATTAAAATTTTCAGAAATAACATCTCTACCCATTTGTGCATTTCTCTAAGGTAGAAACAATTTTGTATGCTCCAGATAAATGAGTTGATTTTCTTCAAACAAATCTATAACCCCCCCCCCCTTGCGGGTCCAATTTATCTTTCTCCCATGATACTTCCCTAAGTGAGACTATTAAATTTAAATCACCTCGAATTATCAAATTAGAGTGAATTAAGAATCCAAATCCCAACATTTTTTCCCATAATTTGTTTCTCTCCACATAAGACGTACCATACAAAATTAAAAACTTTAGAGAAAAATTCAATTACTTCAATTCTAACTTAACAAGGATCTTTGAGCTTACCAAGGTTTTCGATATGGAATTCAATCCAAGACTCCATCATGTTACTAAACCACCTAACTTTCCCTTAGAATCTAGTGCACAGAAGGACTGATACTTTAGGTAAGTAGTAAAAAAAAACTTTCTTCTCACCTAAACACATTGTTCTTGTAACGTAATGATTTCAAGCTTAATAAATCGAAATACTCTTGTCATATACACATTTACCATCCGCGGTATTTTTGTGGTAAATGGGTAATTTTTTTTCTTCTTTATTTCAATTATTATTGCAACATGAACACCATTACAGCTAAAGGTAAGTCTACAACTCCATAATTGTACGATACATTCCACAAATAAACACAAGTAATTAGTTTCTTTAATGATGATTAGTTAAAACATGACAAATAGTCCTTTAGCATGGTCATTCACAAACATCATAGACATATAAGGATTGAAACAAGGTGCTTTTTACCCGCTAGAATATAGAGAACCTGATCTCATAGGAAAATCATCAACCATTATCTTACTTACAACTATTTTTTGTTGTAATTGTAACTTCGGAAGATATTCCGATATATATTATCATTGTATATTGTTGTACCCCCATTGAAGTTGTGTTTCCTTCCTTTTAGGATGTCATTATTGTATATGGTCCTTGAGGTACAACCTTTGTTGTAAGTCAGGGAAGTAGTCTCCAATATGACTATAATAAAGTGTATTGTTGAGTCTCCCTAGGTGAATTCGTCCCTATTAAGGTAAGAGGTTGGCCTGGTCATGTTTTAAGTTAAGTCACTTCAGGGATATAAATATGGAGGAACCCTCCTCATTTGATACATACTCTCTCATGTGTGCTTTAGGAGAGAGAGGATGAGGAGTAAGTTGGAGACATCTTGTTCTTGGTTTTTTCCATCTTGTGATATTGTCTTAGTGACAGAATTATTTTGAGGAAGTTTGCAGGGTTTTCTCCTTTATGGTTTCCCCGATGAAAATATCCGTGTCTTGTGTCTCTTTTGTATATTGGATATATTGGTGTGCTTGTTATTCTTTCAGATAAATATTCTAATCAAATTAATGTATAAAAACTAACATTATATCATAGCAACTTTGAAAGATGACACCATGCAGCCGAAATACTGCTACAATGATAGCTACTAAAGATTAGGGTTTCATGCTTGAAAACCCTAGAATAAAAAATCCAGTCATCTTGGGACTTTCGCTATAAATTGATATTGGAGAAGGATTATGAGATTAAACTTGGAAAGGATGAATATGAAAGCTTTATGTACCTTTTGTGCGATTTTTAGCCTCATTTTTTCTATCATTTAGGAGATATGATTCTTCCAGTTCAAGGTTCCAACATCCTCCATAATCCTGTCTTAAAAAGGTGACCTAGGGAGAATTGATATATATTAGGATAGGAAGGTCCAAACCAAATTTCACAAGATGTTACATATAGGGAACGTACTATAGCTTTTGTGGTCCTAGTTTTAGAACCTGAAAGTGAAATAGTGACACGTGGAGGTTCGTACAAGTTTGTTATGTTGAACCACTACTCAAACAAGTCACCTTGGGAATATTAGCATTAGTCCCACTTGGTGAATCTAATTATGCTCTAACCTGTGGGTTTGGAAAGAAAACATATCAGGATATCTCAGAATAAAGTGTAATACCTTGAGGAACAAGAATTTCATAGATACAACAAAATCAATATCATATAATTATGCAGAAAAATTGGAGAAACTAGGGCTTCTTGTTTCAGGAACTTCCCTCCACCGATCAATTGAAAAAGGAATACCATAAAAATATACATAGGAATGCACATATTTATATGGAATAAGTTTCTAATTCTATGGAGTTTCAGTTTTGTACTATCGAACACTGCGGGAGATTGTAGGAAGAAACTAGGGCATCAAGTTCTGAAGGATTCCCACAATAGTTTTCAGAAAAGGAGTACATTGGACAACTCGACTTGAAGATGCACATCTTCCTATCCAATCAAAAGTTTGAAATTCTAATTCTAGAAAATTAGGGTTTCTCTGACAAACCCTAGATCATCCAACTCTCGAACCCGATCGGACACCTCAAATCGGTAAAATCTAAATATTTTCTATTTCAATTTGAAGTTATCATTTCAAAATTACTCATCACACCCAACTTGATGATAAGATTGGGGGAGCTAACAACTTTCAGGCATGGAATTATAGGATCTCCCTAATCCTTGAAGAAAATGACTTGGATAAGTATATCAGTAAGGAAGTTCCAAATCCATAGGGATATGAGGCTAAGGCTATCCATACGAAGAACTTGGTTAAGGCCAAGAGAATCACTGCATATCCTATTAAGGATAATCTTATCCCTCATGCGTCATCATTGAATACACCTAAGGAAGTGTTCTATGATTTGACAAAGTTGTTAAAAGGAAAGAACATCAATCAAAACATGACATTGAGGAACCAGTTGAAGAATGTGAAGATACAAAACTCAGATACCATGTAGTCCTACTTCATAAGGATTTCTCAAATAAAGGAACAATTTGAAGTAGTCGAAGAGAATGAGGAAGAAGGATATATTTTTATGACCACCTTGAATGGCCACCCAATATCATGGGATTCATTCATTCAAGGAATACGTGCAAGAATGAAGTTGATCTCTTTCAATGGACTATGGTAAGAATGCACACAATAAGAATCTCAGCTCATAACAAGAGAGGAGAAGATGGGAGCAACTGAATATCAAGATATCATAGTTCACACTAGAAGAAATCATAGAAAGAAGGGAAGACCATCATGCCAAAAGACAAAATCATTTCCATAGAGGTCCTTCCAATATTAGATGCTACACTTGTGATGAGAAGGGACACTACTCCAGAGATTGTCCCAGAAATAGAGGATCCTTCAATAAGAAGTCAAACAAGAAAATACATCATGCTCACACCACTAAAGATGATGAACCAACTAATAAAGATTCAAAGAAGAAAAGGAATATTCCTCAAGTGATGAGGAATATGTAATTTGATCTAGAAGAATTCTACTGGTGAAGATGAAGATCATACTCTTATCCATCGCAGTATTTGGAATGCATTTGTGAATGAAGAAGTGACACTCAGAACTAGTACACAGTTTGACATGACCAATGGTATAGAAGAATTTCTCAAGAATGAGCAAGGCAGATGCAAATTCCCATAATGAGGTGATGAAGACTCCAATTATTCTTGCAATTACATAAGGATCAAGATGGATTCCACTCACCAAAAAAACAAGATACATGTTATTGTTTAGTTTTGTACATATTTATAGTCCGTTGATGTATTATGTATGTTTGAGTGTTCGCAGTTATGAACAATATACTATTGAATTTCACATGATGGGTATGTAGCCTATGGTGTTGTACAACATTCCATTGCTACTTGTATAGAATGAAACCTCTTTGATGACATATTGGGAGTAGTGCACACTCTTAATAAATGTTATGGTAGATATGGAAGGCATTTAGAAATTTATTGTATAAATGTACGGGATTTGGATGAATGTTGTAGCATTGGATAATATAGTTGTATGACCGTGTGACATATAGAATCTGTTACTATTAATATGTTTTGGAAAAAATGAAATGTTTCTAATCATGCAATAGAATTTGACTTGTAGGAAAGATCTTGTACAACCACCTTCAATAAAAATAAGAATGGGACTTGTTTCGAAGAACAAGTGACAACAGTTCTTCTAGAAGATTCACTCCAATAAACATACATGAATATGAACCTGAAGCTCCCAGGGTCTGAAACACTATGGCAGAAGAAAGAGCTCTAGAAGAATATAAGAATCATGATATGAACTCAAGAGAGCGGTAGGTATACCTAGATAAATTAATACCATCTTGGGAACAAGAAATCATTCAATATGAATACAATTATGATGGGACTTAAAAAAAATGGTAAGAGGCCTTGAACACACTCCAATTATGTGGCACTATTGAGTGACATCATTGATACATATTATTCCAGCTATGAAGAAGCATACAAGAAGAAATGGAAGGAGAATATGATCAAAGAGTACTAGTTGATCATGAAGAATGATTTGTAGGATGTGGTTCCAAGACCCGAAGGGAAGTCCTTAGTCTCCTCCATGAGGATCTAGAAGATCAAGCATGGAGTAGATGGAAACATTAAAGGATTACAAAGCAAGTTTCATGGTTTCTCTCAGAAAGAGGGAGTAGAATATGTCATGAAATAATCCATTGACCTGACACACTTCTCTAGTGAATTATAAGAGTATATCAAGAAGATAACCACATGTGCACAGAAGGATTTGTACGAGCTCAGCAGGAAACCATGGGATAACGCATACAGTTACATGAGGAGATTGAATATCACCTAGAGTGATTATGATCTTAACCTTTGGTACAAGTTTGAAGATGAAATCCTATAGAGGATGACAAGCTCACAAATGGGTGCAAGAAGAACATTCAACAAAGCTCAAGATAGAGGATCTTGATACCAACAAAGATGACATAGATGGATACATAGAATATTAGTAGTTAGGGATAATTTTAAGGAGCCATACTTATTTAAAAGTGTATAAATGTCGGTGAATCACACCAATTCTTAAAACACCAACTATAAAATATTTGGCAATATTTTTCTAAAAATATTTCAATTTCTAAGGATTTTCTATCATTTATATAATAATTTGGCAATTTTTATAGTGAAAACTATTTACCCTATCGAAATTGGGCGAAACTAGGTTTCAAAAAATGAAAATTGACTAATCATTTTTTGGAGAAAAACATGGAAAAATATCGCATGGGATAAATTTTGCCTCTAAAATTATCCGTATTAGCAGTAGAGGAAGCTACCTATCACTTTAGTACAGAATGTTCTGATAGATAGAGTACAAAATGCATATATATGATGATGCTCCACTTCAAAGGGGATGATTGTAGAATATATCATTTTTTGACATGGAACGATAGGATGGAAAATTTCCTGATGGACTGAGGATTTACCAAGAGTAAAGAAGGATATAACCTTTACTTTAAGGTTGAAGGATAAAGACTGGTATATGTCGATGACCTGACAGGAGAGGATGAACTCATTGTAGATGCAAAGGGGAATCTTACCATTGAGTTCAAGATGAAAGACCTAGAGATGATTCACTACTTCTTAGGCATGGAGGTGTGGTAGAGTGCGGATGGGATTTTTATTGGTTAAGGAAAGTATGCAGTATGCGAGACTGCAAGGTGACAACCACACCTATGGAATCAAACTTGAAGCTGGTGTGTGATGCTTCATCAGATTCAGTTGATTCCATGATGTATCATCAAATGATTGGTTCATTAATATTCCTGACGAATACAAGACCAGACATATGATTTACTATGAACACATTGATCCTGTTCCTAACGGATCTGATACATGTTCACCTGGTTGATGCAAATCATGTATTGAGGTACCTAAAGGGTATAGTCAAGTATGGGCTCAAATATGACGTGAATATGAAGATTAACTTGCACGGTTATGTTGATTCGGATTGGGAAGGTAACACCACTGATAGAAAGAGAACTTCGGGTTGCTTCTTTAGTTTGATATTCATTATGTTCTCCTGGTTTAGAAAGAAGCAGTCCTGCTTGGCGTTGAGTACAACTGAGGTAGAATATGTTGTAGCTTACTTGGCTAGTTGTGAGGTAGTATAGCTTTGAAAGCTACTATCTTATTTGTTTAATCTGACTTTTATCTTGTGTATGATGCAAAGAAGAGCAGTGAAACTCTAGAATGAGGCCCCTAGAAAGAGGGAGTAACGATTTCTAGGGTAGTTGGAGCTACAATTGTTTTGGAAAAATAAAATATCATGGCATGATCCTATGCTAGAGATGACGAGAGACCAAAAGACGTTGATGCATGAGATCTCACATGGGAAAAGAGACAGATTGTCTTTAAGAAGAAAATATCTTGGTGTAGTACACAAGTTTCTTAGAAGTAATCAGTACTGTAGGTTGTCCTTGAGTAGAAAATATGATGGCGTAGTATGCAGGTTGCTCAAACGTAATCAGTCCTGTAGGTTGTCCTTGAGAGGAAAATATCCTGGCATAGTACGCAGCTTGCTCAGACATAATCAGTAATGGTACAAGTTATTCGAAGTGTAAAATATCCTGGCATGGTATGAGGTTGTTCGAATGTAATGAGTCATGTGGGTTTTCCTAGAGTGTAAAAGGTCATGGCATGGTACATGGGTTACTCAGATGTAATAAGTACTGGATAGTTATCCGAGCTGTAAAATATCTTGGACGAAGGTTGTTCGGATGTAATAAGTCCTTTAGGTTGACCTGGAACAGAAAATATCCATTCATGGTATGCAGGTTGTTCGGCGTAATCAATCCTTGTATGTGTGTGTTCCCATGTTGGGGATGATGAGGCCATAAGCAACTTGGTGTGTACCTGGGAAGTTCTCACATAGTGGTAGACGTAGGATTTCTTGGTGATGTGAATAATTCCTAGCATGATCCTATGTTTGTAGAACTCAGGTTGACCGTAGAGAGACGTAATGCACTTGGTGTGCTCCTAGGCAATTCTTTCATAGTGGAAGATACAGGTTCTCTTGGTGACATGAAAGATCCTCGAATGCTCCTATGTTGGTAGAATGAAGGTAGTCTGTGATATTGCATCTGGTTCGTGCTCTATGCGTTCTGTGCAGGATGATGAGATTATTTGTATACAACAAGATGATGGTAGGACCCGTAGGATATTGCGTTGGAAATGTAATGAATGGTACTGGGTTCTACCTACGTGATGAATTTCTCATGGATATGATGAATACCTAGATGAGGATTAGGCCTATACCCAGCATAAAACATGGGTGGATCTATAGAGACTTCCTATGATGAATAGATTCAAAATTCAATTATCAATAAGATGAGGACTATGACGACAGTGACGATGATGTTACCAGATGTGTTGATGGTTATGGAGAGATAATACCTTCCTAGTTAAGAAGTAGTGTTTTTGTAATTGTAAATTTGGAAGATATTATGATGTATATTATCATTGTGTATTGTTGTACCCCCATTGGAGATGTGTTTCCCCTTTCATACTGTCATTATTGTATATGGTCCTTGAGGTACAACCTCTATTGTAAGTCGGGTAGGTAGTCCCCAAGATGAATATAATAAAGTGTATTGTTGAGTCTCCCTAGGTGAAGTCGACCCTGTTAGGGTAAGAGGTAGGCCCAATCATGTTTTAGGTCAAGTCACTTGAGGGATATAAATAGGGAGGCGCCCTCCTTATTTGATACATACTCTCACACTCGCTCATGTGTGCTTTATGAGAGAGATGATGATGAGGAAGAGAGAGAGATGCTTGAGACATCTTGTTCTTGGGTTTTTCTATATTGTGATATTGTCTTAGTGATGAAACTATTATGAGGAAGTTTATCAAGTTTTCTCCTTTATGGATTCCTCGATGAAAATATTTGTGTCTTGTGTCTCTTGTGTATCTTGGATATATTTTTGTGCTTTTTATTCTTTCAGATAAAGATCCTAATCAAATTAACGCAGAAAAACTAACACTAGTAAGGTATATAAACTATTATCATAGAGTATCATGCGTACTAGTGATAAGCCAATAGGATTACCATGTTATTATTAACCATGCCATGCATGATAATTAGCTAATCATTATCCGAATGAGATTATCATAATGACCATTCCTTTACACATGATGAAAATGCATCATAAAATAAGATCACCAATAATATCATGATAACAATATCAAGTAATAGGATATCTTTAAGCATGGATTTACCTATGATGAACATGCATCATAAGATAATATTACCATCACAACAAGGTCATGTTATCCTTATAAGTATGTGTTCTATATGCAATGACATGTCATCTATAGGTTACCATTGATAATGGATGTTATCCAAATCACACTTAAGGGAAATCACCCCTTCTTCATTATGAACTTGTGAAGTATCAGATATAAACCATTATCTAAAAGGTTATTCAACAATCATATAAATTCTAACCTAATTCCATGTATTGATGGTGCTACCCAACCGAGGACCTATTCAACAACATTTTTTAGACAAATCCCTTATATTCACTCATGTATTTTATTCTTAGGGTCATCATCTTATATGCATCAAGGATGATGTCCACATTACATAGTAGGAAAACATAATCACATGAGCTAAGATGGATACTCAGTGTGTATATGTAGAAAAATTTAGTTTATTAGTATCCTTGGCATCATCAAATGTTAAACATGTACATTTTAACAACATAATTCATTACCTCCCAAGGAATTTACCTCATCATAACTTATCTTAAGTTATGAATACTAGTACTCATTGAGAACTGTAAACAAGAAAGACCACGTCTAACTCTTTAGGTTTCCTAGTGATTCACTTCTAATAGTGTTGAATAACATCACAATAAGTCATCAACATGATTTGTATATGCAAGAATTCATCATTAAGAGAAAAATTTGCATTCTTACAGCTCTGATCAATAACATAATAAATCTTGGCAACACTTTCTAGCATAGGTCTACAATATCTACACAACATTAGTACACCACAACATGGTAGAGTATAAAAATAATTTTATATTAGAGTTAAATAAACTTAATAGAACAAAACCATAACACATACAACACTTAAATAGTCTATAGAAATTGATTGTGCAAGTACAACGTTCCATCCAACAGTAGTCTCTCTAACTGACATATACTATTTATGTCATGAGGCCACCCATAAGTTGGGAAATGGTTCCACTAGGGACAAGGAACACAAAAAAACTTCCTATATTTATCCATATAATATGGACACTAAGTCCACGACCATCATTGGATAAATCCCATGGATATACATGGATTTGATCCTCAACAAGTAGAACACTAGATCCTACTTATTAATACACCAATTTTTAACCCTTAACTACAGATATTAAACCTAAAGGAGGTATCTCTTAGGAATTAGGGATCCATTATGAGGCCTAGGAAAACAAATAGACAAACATATCGATTTACAAATGAAGGAAAGGGGAAATATCCCGCTTTTCAATGCATCAATCATAGAAACCCAAATGTTAATATCAACAGTAACTTGGGAAAGTCCTTTCTTCTCGACATAAATAAACATCAAGTTGATTATACCGCAGGGAAATAATACAACCATTACAATATAAGGGCCATTCCCTTCCATCTGAGCACACGTGCACACATTCAATGATGATTGAATAAATGCAACCTAAAGGGACAAATCCAATATATCTCAACACAAGTGATATAACAATTGCATAAGCAATATTAATTTTAATTACAACATGGAAGGGCAACTCCCTCACACCCAAGAAACCATTAAAAACCGTAGATGCATGAACATGCAATAGTGCAATAGAAAGGGAAAATCCCTCAACATCCAAATCAATGACAAACATTTCCAAGGAAACAATATACTTATATTTATTTAAATAGAACATGAAAGGGAAAATCCCTTCAACAACCAATAAATAAATAAATAAACATTTCCTGGGAAACCAAATATGTGTAAGTACATATAAATAGAGATAAAGGGGTGAAATCCCTCAATGTAAATCAATAACAAACATTGCACATACATCAATATAATTAAAGACATTGAAAGGGAAAAATACCTCAACAACCCAACCCTGATAAGACACGAGCAACCATTAGGTACTAAATCACTCCACAAATGGGGAAACACTCTTAACCTTCAACATACAACCACACTACAATTGTAGAACCATTAATGCAACTCCAAGGGACATATGTCCTCATCTCTCAATCCCAAGAATTAAACAATTTGCAGCAATTTAACTACTTGAATGTAAACCAAAAGGGAAAACACCCTCATTTATTCTTCCAATATGATAAAAAAATTATATAGCACTAATTGAATGTACATGAAAATGGGAAAATGTGCTCATAAAACAAACGACATTAAATAATCAAAGGGCAGTGACCTAACATCTCTGGTCAAGCAATATTAAATAAATTTGCAGAACATTGATCAAGAAATATTAGATAGATTTGTAAAACATCAAGCAATCAAAGGGAAATTACCTAGCATATAATCATTGCACACAAGAGATAGAGATCAATAGAATTCATCATCTACAGGATCACATAGGGGCAATGCCTTCTCTCTTGGACATAGAAGCAATATCATAAACTAGTGTCATCAAGGGAAATTCCCTCTCCTCTTCAACACATAACCAAAACAATGATGATTACTATCATATGGGGTTGTCATGTTCCCTCCCCTCTCTCCGAGAGGAGAGGATGTGACTCACTATCATCTAATCCAGGCATCTAGCCCCATGAACATAAAAAAATGAATTGACAGTAAAAAGACGTATGCATATCAATAAGATATGAAAATACAAAAAAATCAAATCTCATTCATCCAAGCATTCATTACATTCATAATAATTCATAAAACAAATACATTGGAGAGGTAAATACAAGAGAGCACTTATCTTGAAATTTAGTTGTCCCAAGGAACTAGATATGTCACTGCAACGTTCCACCCAACCATAGGAGAGTTATGCTCATCAATCTCTTAGCACAATTGGCACCCCCTAGAAGGGCATGATTTCCACAAGGAACTAGGGAACAACAAGCTCACACATAGCCAAATACACACCAAGGTTCAGCCAAGCCAATCCACAGTTGGGGATATCAGGTAGCTAAGGTAATGGAAAGGATGAATTGCTAAGCTAGTGAGCTCAACCATAGAGCTATGGAAACCTGCACAAGATCTATCTAGATGTGCCATCACAATACCTACACACCCAACAAAAGAAAGTATTCCCTTCACTGCTACACAATCCCTCAAGCCATACCTTCCCTTCCAGTTTTTTCTCAGGTGTGCATAGAAGATTAGCCAACCCCTATTGATCTTTTTGTGAGGTTCCTCTCTTCACTAGGTTTATCAAACCAATTATGGGATTCTTTCACTCTTACAGTTCAGAAAAAAACAAGGATTCATAGAACAACAAACACAAGTGTTGGGTATGAAAAAAAAATGGAAACGAAAAACAAAAAATGGTAAAAGGGAAAATCGACCTTGGGAGAGGAATTCAATTTTAGAAAACGATCTTGGGAATTGCAGGGGAAAAATGACCTCTACAAACCCTCAAATTGTTAACCTCTCTTCCCATCCACTGAGTAATACAAAAACGGATTTCCTAGCATGGAAAAATGAAGGAAGATGCAGAAATCGTGAGGGAAAATGCCCCAGCTAGGTCCAGCTGTGTGAGGAAGAGAAACGCATGGGTGAGGAATAGTTTGGGCACCAATTTATATGTGTTTTCTTTCTTGATAAGAAAAAACACATTTTTCCAAAATTGAAGGCTTGCCCCAATATGAATTTTGATGGCCATACCTCTCCCTTCCCAAGGCATTAACTACCTCAACCAACTTCTGGAAGAATTAAATGATTGGGTGCATAAGAAAAATGGGTAGTTGATATTTTATAGGTTCTCTCATTGACATTTGTCTTTATATTGGCTCAAGGGTTTGAATAATTCCCCCACACCTTCCTTGTGAAATCATGCCCCCATCTCTTAGTTGTGTTGCATAGCTAGTTGTGTGTATTTTTTTATTAAATTGCTTATTTACATGATGTCTAAATTTTATATTGTTCATGGCTAGCACAAGAACCATAGGTATTGATTTTAATTACCGATACATAAAAATACTATATCCATGGTGGGGCCTTGGCCTTGAGCTCCTCATCATTATTTAATAACAATATTTTACATCATGTACAATTTTAATACCATGGGGTGAAAACCGAGATATTACATTCCCCTCCCCCTTACATTAGCATTGTTGTTAGTGCTTCTCAAAATAGAACAAAAATGGATGTGCCACTCTCATGGCATCCTCGAGCTCCCATGTAGCCTCATCAGGATCGTAGTGCTTCCATTTCACCTTTACCTACCCAACGGCTTAGTTCCAGAGCAATGTGACATTCTTATCAAGGATGCACAATGGCTCGGTTTGGCTCTCCCTCGGCTTCCACCTGGATCACATCCCAATTAATCACATGGTTATGATCATGTACATATTTCTTAAGTAAAGAGACATGAAAAAAATTATGAGCTCTAGTGCTAGCAAGAAATGCAAGTCTATATGCAACTGGCCCTATTCTTTCAAACACTTCAAATGACCCACAATATCTAGGTGATAGCTTGGCACAACTCCCAAGATTCAAGGAAATATTCCTTGGCCTCACTCTAAGATAAACATGATCCCCAACACTAAACTCCCTATAACACATATTTCATTAAATTTGTAATTATTTAGTGGATCTAGAATTTAGAACTTCCGCTAGATTGAGTTCTTTCAAAATGAGGAAAGTCATAGACTTTGAATCCTTACATAATGTCTAGTAATATTATTTATAGTTTGTATTTAATGTTAAGTTGATTAAATTATTTTATGACATAATACCAACATTGTATTTGTTACTACAATAATTAGAAATATTGTCCTAGTAATTATTTGTGTCTTTGTTCAGTATGTTGTTTTATTTTTGGAAGTTCGCACTACTTATAATCAAAACAGGAAAATATTTTATGACTTTAAATTCTAAGTTTTACCCTTGTAATGATTAGAATAAATTATGAATTAAAATAGCAACATAATTTATTATTATTGTTGTTGGTAGTGGTAGTGGTAGTGTATTAAAAACTAAGTTGATGAATGTTTACTTTATGAATTATAGATTAACATGAGAAATTTCTTACCTATAAATTTATTTAATGATATTGATGTTAGTAAAGCCTCCCTTATTTATTTTAACAATGAAAATTAACTATGAACTAGAATAGTATTAGTGCAGTAGAGTTTGATTTTTTTAATATACAAGAGGAAAGGGGGAAAACCAACTTAACTAATTATTGCAAGTGTTCATTATTTATTTATGAAGTATTTGAACAATGTGTTTAATTGAAAAGAGCATATTTTTATTGAAAATATAGATATCTTACAATATTTATATTATCAATAAGATTTAAATCATGTATTAATTTATTTTAGGGCATAGAGGAATCGAACCACCATCATCCTGCTTGGAATGCGGGTGCTCTTCCATTGAGCTAGCACCCTTTACAACATGAGGGGAGAGGGACTGTGTTAACACCTGGATTACACATTTCTAATCCTCTGTGACAAAGCAAAATGATTTTTTATTCAGAGAGGAAATCTAGAAGATGTTTTAAGGATCATTATTGAATATGATTATGCACATTTGATATAGTGACATGTTGAGTTTATGTACAAAAAAAATTGAAAAGTTAAAAATTGAATGGTGTTATCTAATTCACATAAAGTACCGTCACATGAATTAACATAGAAGTTGAACCAAAATTTTCATATTAGTAAATAATATAAAATTCCTCAAAAAAATGTTGAAGAGAATATTTGATATACAACAAACATTTAAAAGTGTTTCTTCTTGTATATTAATAACTAGTTCAAAGAGAAAATTACATTCATGAATCATCTCCACATAATCTCCTTATATTCAGTCAAGCAAATCAATTACAACTTGTACACCATATTTATTTATCGTGGTCTTCCTGGAATCTTCTTTCTTTTGCATCCATGCCCAAACTATGGTATTAACTGGAATAGATCCAAGTCATGTGTCATCAAGGTTTGGTACCCAATATTGTTCTAATATTTTCCTTTGTATTTCCTTGAACTAGGCTTCCATCAATCAACCTTTACATGAAGAGTCTCACTTTCATCATTCTGGAAGATATATGAGGTGGTTTTTGCCATCCAAATCATCTCTCCTTCATCCTTAGTTCATGATATAACTACCAACACCTTTACTTTCTCAAATTCAATCATAGGATTGAATCTTGGCTTTAGCTTGTTGCACCTGGGTCCAACATATACCAGTTCATCCGTCACATTATCAAATTCTCCATCCATAATACTTATATTACATGCAGTGCATTACGATCAGCATTAAATCTCACATGGATTAAATTGTCTTTATGATGCAATGTATTTGATGATAATGTCTAGCATGAATTAAAGCTAACATGATGTTATCACTTAATGATTGATTTTCTGGATTAAGTTATGTGAAATATTTTCAGTCCACAATGAATTTTTCATGGTTCCCGTAACAAACATGGGTGGAGTGTCCACTTAAAACATTGGTCTGAAAAACGTTCACACAGTTTAATCCAAAAAATCAATCACAATGATGACAAACTGATAAAACCTGCATGCTCAAATGACAAAATGTTAGTACTATATTTATTGAGTATAAGTTAATATACTAGTACAAAGTTGGCACCACTTTAAAGTCTACACGAGAAAATATAATTATGAATTTGAATGCAACATAGTAGTACAATTAAATTTATATCAACTATAATAATGAATAATAGGAAAAACTCACTTCAAACCTTATTGCAAGTGCCTTACATTTATTCACAAAGCAATTCTATAAGATATTTTAAGGTGCATTCACATAAAGTATCATCACATGAATTAACATTGAAGTTGAACCTAAATTTTCATATATGTAGCAAATAATATAAAATTCCTCAAAAGGTAGCTTGAAGAGAATATTTGATATACTACAAACATTGACAACTTTTTCTTCATGTATATTAATTAGTCATTCAAAAATAAAAATTACATTCATGAATCATCTCCACCTAATCTCCTTATATTTTCTCAAGCATATCAAGTACAGCTTCAGGATGAAGATTTCTATAGTTAATCATAATGACAAAGAGAGTTTATGGAATTAAATTGTGTGTATTGAAACATTCCTACGTTTCAAGTGGACACTCCACCAATCATCAGGGGAGCAAAATGAAAAGTTGAAAGTAATATTGAAGAGAGTGAGCAAAAGCTAATAATAAATAAGGAAAGGATTTTGTACATGCATTAATGAATATAATTATGCACATTTGATATAGTGAGATGTTGTGTTGATCTAAAAGACAAATTGAAAAGTTAAAATTTGAATGGTATTATCTAATTCGCATAAAGTATCATCACATAAATTAACATTGAACTTGAAGTGAAATTTCATATATGCGGTAAATAATATAAAACTCCTCAAAAAGTAGCTTGAAGAGTATTTATTATAGTACAAAAATTGAAAAATGTTTCTTCATGTATACTAAAAGTCATTCAAAAAGCAAAGTTACATTCATGTATCATCTCCACCTAATCTCCTTATATACACTCAAGCAGATCAAGTACAGCTTGTACACCACATTTATTTATCTTGGTCTTCTTGCAATCTTCTTTCTTTGGCATCCATGCCCAAACTATGGTATTAATTGGAATAGATCCAAGTTCTGTGTCATCAGGATTTGGTACCCAATATTGTTCTAAAACGTTGTCCTTGTATTTCCCTAAGCTAGGCTGCCACCAATAAATCTTTACATGAAGGGTCTTGCTATCATCATCCTGGAAGATATCTGAGGTGGCTTTTGCCATCCAAATCATCTCTCCTTCATCCTCATTTCCTGATCTAACAAGCAACATCTTTCCTTTCTCAACATCAATTCTAGGATCGAATGTTGGCTTTGGCTTGTTGCACTTGGGTCCAACATATACCGGTTCATCTGTCACATTATCAAAATCCCCATCCATAATACTTGATATTGCATGGAGTGCATTACCATCAACGTTAACATTTTGCCTCGTCTTTGGCCAAAAATCATCAGAAGAAAAATAAGTTTCATCCAGGGGTGTATGGTCATTGTAGATTCCATCTAATGCATCAAGAACTCTTTTCCAATAATCTAGTTTTTCATTCCATTCCTCTATAACAATTGGTGAATTCTCATTGTAGTAGTCTCTTTCCACATTTTTATGTATGATGTTATTCCTTCCTTTAGTTCTTTTAAATATGCATCATTGTCTTTGGGACGTAAGAAAGATGGCTTCCCTGTGGGAAATATAGGTCGGCCTTCATCATCTATATTCCACAACTCCACTAGTTCTGACCACTCAACGTCTCTGATGGATTCTTTATACCTCATAATTGGAACATCATTGAGTACAAGGAATTGGAAGTATTGGACATTAAGATGTCCAACTAGTGCATTTTTCCCCTCCTTGATGTACCCATTAAGAAAACTTTTGAAGTCATACACTTTGTCAATAAGTTTGGTTGGAAACACCCTTTTTTCTTCTATTGTGCGATATGTATTCATCATCTCAGGTAAAGAATATATATCTTTACTTTTCAAGTTTGAAGACATTCTTCTGTAGGTTCCATCTATGTCTTCATGGGTGTGCTCCACAAGCAAGAACCCAACCTCAATAGTGATGAAGACACCAAGTGCAGTTAATAGTGATAGAAACATG